>BSCZ01003033.1:422975-849119 GCA_027924225.1 Bjerkandera adusta
CATTCTATTGAACGGGTAATTGCGATAGGAAACTATCGTGAGAGGTTACAACAGTCATTTCGTTTTCATTCTGCACATGGGATTCTATTGGCTAAGCTAACTGGTGGAAAACATTCACGCCATCGGTTTGTCAAACAATGTCGAGAACCACAATTGAACATAAACTACCGGAAACCAGAGGGAGTGCATATCGGACATAGTATTGATTAGAGGGTATAGGAACGCCGCGCAGTACTATCATCGGATGAGCATGCACCAAATATGGCCGAGGTAGCTGTCTGAGACAGCTACGCCCACATGTTATGCGACATATTGCATCGCGCGTTACTCAGCGATCTCGCCCCGGCGCCCACAATTGGAAGAGCACTTCAACATTGATTCCAAGTTGACGGGCCCGGGGTAGCACTGGCAAACGAGGAACGTCGAACAGAGAGCATGTCCTGTAGTGACTGTTCACCGCTGCCCGTATATCGCCCTTGTTCTTGCTTTGAATGATCGTCTTCCCGCACTTGTAGCAGAAGTGCCTGTCAAGTTAAGATCAGAGAGCGGACGAGGCGTTAGCGAAGGACTTGACTTACGTGTTACAAGTAGGAATGCGACACTTCATGCGCGTAGTTAGCTGAGGGGTTTTGTAGAGAATAACATTAGGTTGGTACGCACCGTGATATGATTACATCCGGATATTCTCTCAATCATGGCACTGCACCCTGAATTAGACAAGCGTCAGTGATGCAGAATCTTGAATTGGTGTGAGGACGCACCAGGACATTTCTTCCACCCGCTCTTCTGAGCAAGTGCGGCGACTGCCTGCGATCCGTTGTCGCAAGAGGTGAAGTGTGCCTTACGCTCGGCATCGGCGACAATTTTGTTGCACCCTCGGCACCACATTGTGTCGCATCCATTGAAGAAACACTTCATGTACAACTTCCCATTCAAGCCGCCTTTCTCCACAAAGGCTCCGATCCCGCACCGTGGGCAGCAAACCTTTTCGGCATGTGGGGTTAACTCCAGGTCCACAAATGCGTCGTACTGCTCCGCCGAGAGCCCAAGCTGTGCGACATGCACACTATTGAGTTCTACCTTGAGGTTAGCCTTTGTAGGACCCAAGTAGAAGGGGGGTCACGCACCACTCGGAATGCGATCCTTAGCGGATGACACCATGCACAACGGGCATAGAACGGGGTACTTCCGGTCAGATACTTGCTGGCCCACGTATTCACGCAGGCATTCTCGACAGAACTTGTGTTTGCAACCAACAACGAGGGCAAGATCAGCGTCGTCGGTTTTCGTCTCCAGACAAACACCACAATTGTATGGTTCAGGGCTTATGCGCAACGAATTGAACGCATCCAGCATGGCTTGGAACGAGAGCTCCTCTTTATTTGCGACTGGTACGACCTGTCGTCGAGTTACAGGAATAAGGCCATGCGGGACGGTTCGGGTCGACAACGAGGATGCTTGTGGAGCAGGATGACCGACCAAAGTGCTGGGAGGTGCATGCACACCAAACAGCGGGGGTGCGTGAAACATAAAAGGGTTGGCTGTGGCGGAGCCAGCTGCGTTCGGTGCACCGCTGACTATGGAACGGCCTGCCGATGTCGAGCTAAACGAGAACGGCGGCGACGACTGGGTGGGATGCCCCAGACTGAAAGGGTTTCCGGCAGTGATTGGCTCCTGAAAGCTCCAGGGACGCGCCTGCGCAACTGAAGGAGTCAGAAGGCCAGAAACGAAACTAAAGGACGTCGCCATCTCGAAAGTCGAAGGAGAAGTGGTGGTTCGAGTTTGTATGCTGCGCGCTGGCGTTCCACCGAACTTCCACGTGAGCTTGTGTTGACCTTTGTTATGTCTCGTGGCGCTCAAAAGAGTGGTAGAGGTAACACAGAAATTGAACTCGTCATCGCATGTGATATTCCAATCCCCAAATAAGGATATTAACTACAGTCGTAAGCCACAACTATGTGAATGACCATCTGCCCAGCTCGCGTATACGATGTGCTCGATGGGCGCCACGTGCCATCAATATTGTCCGACGCTCAAGTTGGTGTGCCAAAAGCACTATCGAGGCCCAGCTAATTCATAGCTTCGGATCATATCGTAGTCGAGACAGACATCTCTTGTGGCGGTAGTGGCTGGTGAATGTGATGGATTCGAACAGAGTCCTGATCACTTACGGAGGCGGATCAGCGTGCGATTCTCAAAAAGGCAATGCTCCTGGAACACGCAGAATGCGCCACACACATGATCGACAAAGCTCTTCAAGTATGTGTCGGCAACGCTACGTGACCATTTCATACACCATATCGTATTTGCGTGATATTAACAGCTGATGTGGCTACAGAGATCATAATTGAACATAAAGGATCGATAGTCGCCGGCGTCGGAGGGGCGACTTGGACATAGTATTGTTTCGGAGGAGCAAAGGCACGATCTGATACCGTCCTCAGGATAGCTTGAAATGGGCATAGTCGAGTCTCGCGGAGTATTTGTGGAGTCTTGATAGTGTGAGCTTGAATACGGGTTGCATCGCTCAGTGACCTCGTCCCGCCTCTATCTGTGCACGCCATTGAAGAGCAACTTGCTGAGCTCGAGGGTGCATCGGCGGGTGTCTTGGCTCTTGCTGTGGCAAACAAGGAGGAGCGTCGCAAAGTGTGCACAACCTGTAGTGTCGCTTCTTCGCCGCCCGTATATCGGTCTAATATCATCCCACGGGCAACATTTCCCTCAAAGTTTCGTTGACGTGGTACAGCCTGCGGCATCGGATAAATATCACATCGCTTTGCGGTATCAATTAAGAGAGAGCTGATAGAGAGACAAGCGAACCAAACGACATGTTTGTGACGTGGGATCACAAGGAGCCGCAGCGTGGGGGAAGTTATTCAATGCGCTTCGTGACTCGCCGGTATGAGAATATAGTACGTGCCACGGTTCATGTTTTCTAAGTGCGAACAATAATTACAAGCGGTCGGGGAGAATATTATGCTTCGAGGTTCTGCACAGTGGTGTGCTCAGGTCAGGGGCCCGGGAGAAAAAACTGGCGGACCTGGCCCAAATTGAACCGGCTGCGAGCTGGAGCCTGAGGTGATATGAAGTGAAACTGGCAAGTACTGTAGTGGTGCGCGACGGCTCGATGGATATCTACCGCAACTTGGCTTTGGATTATCGTGCCCTGACATATATAGCAGAAGTGCCTAGGGGATGAGTCAGCCGGTGAATGGCAGCGAAAGGACTCTGACTTACGTATTGCACCCAGGAACCGTGCACTGCACAATCACAATAAGGTCAACAAATAGATGGGGCATTTGGGGTAATACGCACAGTGATATGATTGCATCCATCGTGTTTCTCTATCATGGTATTGCAGCCTGCGTCAGAGTCAGCGCTACGTGAGGCGAAGGCGGAGCGAAGGAACCCGTACCCGGACATCTCTTCCACCCAGTCTTTCGGGAAAGCTTTCCCATCTTCTTCTCGGAGTAGGCACAAGAGGTGTTGTGCGCTTTCATTCGTTCAAAGGTCACACCCTGGCCGCACCGGCAACACTGACTTGCCCCGCAATAGACGCACGAAATGTACCCCACAGCGTCGAAGTCATCCTTGGCCACGTTGTACTTGGCTTTGCAGCTCAAGTTATGACATTCGAATTCCACGGCTAATGCGTGTAACTCGAGCTTGTCTAACTCGTCGCAAGTATCGTGGGGGATCCCAAGCTCATTTTCGATGTAGTGGCCACACAGCTCTGAGCATCATTTAGGGCAAGCGGGGTGAACAATGACGAGATGGAGAACGTACCACTAGGTTTAGAGTTAGCCTTGCATGACGGACATGGGATAGGGTACTTCTTCTGTTCCACCTGCTTGATTACGTGGTTGCGCATGCACTCGACACAGAATCGGTGGTCACATTCGTGCACAACCGTGACGAGGTCCCGAGGTAATTCATCCTGACAAATGCCGCATGTAAACAAGTTGGGTTCTTGTTGGTCTTCAATCGTTGACGTGGCGGCGATAATACCGCTTGCTTGTGCTCCCGGATAGACAAGCTCGGATGGTTCAAGGTCGTGGCGCAGCGAGCTGGGGGTATTGAGTCCAGTATAGAAGTCTTCCTCAGACTCTGAGTTGGCCTGTAGACCACGTACTGCGATGCTAGCATCTCTTTTGGGGGTGTGGCGAGTGCAGGTTGCCGCGGGAGTTTTGTTTGGGGGTGTGCCGGACAGCCATTCGCAGATTCGGTGAAATCGCTCTGGAGGGAGCGAATTCAAGGCGTGATCATCCGCGTCGCATGAAAACTGATCGTATGCGACCTGGATGTCTTCAGCCGTAACCCGAGACGTGGGGAGCGGGACGTCGGGGACGTGAGTAGGCGCCGCCATCTTGATGGGAAGGTGGGGATTTCGAGTAAGCTACAGAGACCAGCTCAGAGACACAGACACCTATATGAGGGCCACACCACCGAGGTTTCAAATAGATGAGCCTGCTGTCTTTTGTCGTTGTGTGTTCGATAGGCGACTGCGGCGCCGTGACATGCCATCATTGTCCAACGTTGGTCTGCCAAGAGTGCAACCAAGGCTAGGTTAGTTCATAGCCCCAAATCATGTCGTAGCGAGGTGGGCAGCTCTTGTGGTGGTAGTGATTGGTGAACGCAATAGATTGGGCGGGCCTCTCGAAGACAATGAGATTCCCGCAAGATGCCGAGACCAGTACGGACGTGGACTGATGTGCTACTCCAAGAAAGGAAACTCTCCTGGAACGCGCAGAATGCGCCGCGCGTGGGTTCGGGAGGTAGAACAACTCCCTCAGGTCCATTTCGGCTGCGCTGTGGGCCTGCATCATAGTACATCATATTGTATTCGTGTGATATCAACTACGGCCGGCAGGACAACATCAAGGTTTAGCGGCGGAAATCATGATTGAACATAGAGTATCGAAAGCCGAGGGAGTGCGATTGGACGTAGGATTTATTTGGAGGAGCGAAAGCACAATCTGTGCCGTCCTCAGGTTATCCTGAATTGGGCGTGGATGAGTTTTGCGGGGGCAATGTGGTACGATCTCGTTGGTGTGGGTTAGGCACACATCGCGCATCACTTAATGGCCTCGTCCCGCGTCTATTTGTGCACGCCATTGAAGAGCGACTTGCTGAGCTCGAGGGTGCATCGACGGGTGTCTGGGCTCTTGCTGTGACAAACGAGGAGGATCGTCGTAGAGTATGCACAACCTGTAGTGTCGCTTCTTCGCCGCCCGTATATCCTCCTTGTTCCTGCTTTGTATAATCGTCTTCCCGCATTTGTAGCAGAAGTGTCTGTCCAACAGATATCAGAGAGCGGAAGAGTGACTACGAGCAATGCTTGCTTACGTGTTACAGGTAGGGATGCGACACTTTATAGGTGCAGTCAGCTCTCGAATGTTCGAATTTGACATAGTGGGCACGCACCGTGATGTGATTGCACCCAGTTGTCCTTTCAATCAGGACGCTACAGCCTAAGGTAACTGAGTGTAAGCAATGCGTAGGGACTGGCGCGAAAGCGTACCAGGACACTTCTTCCACCCGCTCTTCTGTGCGAGTGCGGCAGTTTCCTTCGATCCGTTATCGCAAGAAGCGAGGTGCGCCCTACGCTCGATGTCGGCAACAATCTTGTTGCATCCACGGCACCACATTGTGTTGCATCCATTGAAGAAACATTTCATGAACATCTTTCCGGTCAAGCCACCTTTCTCCACTAGTGCTTTGACTCCGCACCATGGGCAACAGACCTTTTCGGCGTGGGGGGTCAGCTCTAGGTCCACAAACGCGTCGTACTGCTCTGGCGAGAGCCCAAGCTGCGCAACGTATACACTATTGAGTTCTGCGAGGGCGTTAGTCGTTGTAGGATAGAAGTAGAAAGGGACCACGCACCACTCGGAGTACGGCCCTTCGAAGACACCATGCACAGCGGGCATATGACGGGGTACTTGCGGTCAGAAATTTGTTGGCACACGTATTCACGCAGGCATTCCAGACAAAACTTGTGCTTGCAGCCAAAGACGAGGGCGAGGTCAACGTCGTCGGTCTTTGTCTCCAAACAGATGCCACACTCGTATGGTTCTGGGCTTATGCGCAGCGAATTGAACGCATCTAGCATGGCCTGGAACGAGGGCTCCACGGTGTTTCCTGCCGATACCGTCGTTCTCCTTGTCGTGGGGATAGAGCTATCTGAGAGAGTTCGAGCCGACGACGACGCCTCGCGCGGCGGAGAACCAGAAAGGGGGCCGAGGGGCGAAGGCGCAGGCTGCGTAGACAAGTTGAACTTGGAAGAGCTTGACGCATTGGCTGCTCTGCCGGTCATAGAATGACCTGTCGACGCCGAACGAAACGGGAACGGGAGCTGCGACCGAATTGGATGCCACAGACCTGGAGGGTTTCCGCCTTTGAGTTGAGGCTCGAAGCTCCAGGTGGGTATCTGTGCATTTGGAGGAGCCGGAGGGCCAAAAGAGAAACGAGAGGCGGTTGACATCTCGAAGTTCGAGGTGTGCGATCTACGTTGCGCGACGTTCCACGTGAGATTGTGTCGGTCTTTGTTATGGTTTCCGACGATTGGCAGCTAAGACAGAAAGATCAGTTGTCTACGCTGACTGTTCGGGCAAAGAAAATATACGCACCTCTATTTCGAGACGATATGGTCGAGTGCTAGTGCAACCAGACAAAGAGATGGAAAGTGGGCCTGCAGCAAGGCGTACATGAGAGTAACACGACGTCCCAGGTGTCAATCCCGAAAAGGTAGTCGAGTTAGAACGACGTCATCCCCGATGGGTGATGTTGGTCACATACGCCGCAACGCACTAGAGCCACGAGGTATACAATCAGAAGACTGGGAAGCCAAACGACTGCGTCACGAAGGGTATGGCCGTGCGGTATTTGGACTTCTAGTAATACCGTTGGTCAATAGACTAGCGCAAGTATGCAATGGAGAGGAACCAAACTAGAGAAGTAAAGTAGGTGAGAGCCGAGTGGATGATTTTCGGATGAATGAGAGGGCGTGCTTCTGGTTCATTGGAAACTGATTGAGCGGAGGAGAGCATGTTGAGCTCATAAGAAACGCCGGCACCGACGAGTTGGTGCAGGGACATTGACATGTTTCAATTGACGCGAGAGTGGTGGTACCACGAAAACAAGGCGAAGCGAGACGGTGTTGATTGGAGTCGGTTGAGTGAGGATCCGGAATTGGCCGATTTGATGTACGAAGGAGAACCAGGGGGACGAATATATTAGGAAGGTGTCGTGGTAAGTCGTCGGATCAACATTCACATTCACCACGATCTAGACGTACACTGTTACTCATGATACACAGAATGCTACACTCATAGATCTATCCGATACATGCTATGTACAAACAAGAAGAAAGACGCTCGAACGAGTATCATGGCGGAACAGGTCGATCAGGAATGTGGTCGAACATGCTGCAATTACGGTAGTGCCGGGTCACTGCTGCAGCAACTTCCATTGATTTGGTAGACCGGACTATGGTCGCGCCGCAATGGTAGCAGAAATGGCTTCAGGGTACGTCAGCAAAAGCCTGAAGCTAGACACATCTTGTACTTACGAGGTACATCCAGGAGACGTGCACTGCGTAAAATTATTAGCTTCTGTCGTGGTAATAGTAAGTGCGTATTCACCGTTATGTGATTGCACCCGTCGATCTTCTCTGCTGGCGTTCGACATCCTAAAAAGACCGCTTAGCGAGGAGCGATAGGAAACGAGGCAACCAGCGCACCAGGGCAGTATTTCCATCCACGCTCGTCCATGAGACGATCGAGCTCCGCTGTACCGTCACAGCTGTGGTTGTCATTTCGCCGAACTAGCGCATTGCATTTCCTGCACCACGATGCGATACACCGGGGAAGTGGACATGCGATGATTTCGGTGGCCTCGAGCTCCTCCTTATCCACATAGAACGAGTTATTGCAACTTCGACATTGTACGACGACGGAGAATGACGCCATCTCGAGCTCAACGAATCGAGCGAATTCTTGTTCTGATAAGCCGAGCTGTTGGACCAGCATATTCTCGAGCACTGTACTCGGTCATTCGTCAGCGTTGAACGGTCCGCGCGAGAGGAAACCTCACCGCTATGTTCGTCATTTGTATTGACCATACACGAGGGGCACTTCATGGGATACACACGAGCCTCGACCTGAGTAACGACGTAGCGATGCAGACAATCTCTGCAGTAACGATGTCCGCAATTCACCACCTCCGCGACATCTTCGATGGTATGGTCATCGAAGCAGACCCCGCATCGAAAGGTTGAAGTGGATTCATCTCTACGAGTTGCCGCACGTATTTGATTCAACCACTCGGGCACAATCGCGAGATGTCCCGTTGCATGCTGAGTAGTAACGCTTCGGTGGCGCGTCTTTCCGGCTACGTGCAAAGGTCTTGTCGGTGGCCGAATAAACTCTCGTGTGATCGGTGTCGAGCGAGCGGCAGAAGATGTGGAAGCTTGCGCTGCACTACCATTTGCCCTGGCACCCAGATCCCCACCATATGACGCGGCGCGAGAGTGGGACGTGGTGCGTGAAGTCACCGGTGACCTGGCCTTACTTCCAGAGGGCTCGCGCGAAACGGGAGACGCGTCCCCTCCAGAAGTAAAGGCGCGGCTGCCTTGTTCGAACAGGTCAGATATGATCCCGTCTTTCCGCGGCTGAGGACGCGAGCCCAAGTCAGGACTGGGTGGAAGAGGAATAGTGCGTGTAAGTTTCCGCCTCCGTACTTCCTGTATCGATGAGGTGTCTAGAAGAAGTCGTAAGGCGGTGATTTCACTCTGAAGTTCGTTTTCGCGCGTAGTAGCGGCGGCACGCGCGGAGAGGAGTTGTAGACTCGCTTCAAGCGCGGCGTCTTCCCATGATCGCGCATCGGGAACATCGGGTGGGGCAAGGAATATGTGACCAGAGAAGTGCCCGAGGAGCTGCGCTTGCCATTGGACGCCGCGTTCCGCAAGAAGCGCGGGGTCGAAGGCCATCAGCTCTGCGAGATAACTTGCGGCGGTTGCTGCGTATCCGTAGATAATAAACGCTGCGCCATTTGGGTGGAGATTTGGTCGTGGGTGTGAGTCGAATATGACGTATAGGCATGTATCCTTGTAGGGGATGTAGAAACAGGAGATGATTTCTGGCGGTCGTGTAATGACAGCGCAGGAAGCACGGTGCATGCGTTGGCCCATATCTTTTAGACGACTTGCGTAGACCATCAACATACGTTCCAAATGGGAGAATAATGGGTACGGACGTACCGAAGTAGCTGGAGAAAGTTCAACGAGCCAGTTTCCCCATAGTCTGCTGCATGTCGCTGGAGAGATCGGCTGAAGGCAGGCGTGCGCTCGATGTCCTCCACGTCCAAATGAGAGACAGTCGACCAAGTCGCACACAGACTAAGAACATCCTAGCCATCATCGAGAGTCTGGTCAGGCTACAGAGATCGAAATCGGCGCGTGCAGACTCACATCGGTCGTTTGCTCCTTCATAATGTAATCCACCAGCGACGCTCCTGTGAGTCCACTTCGCTCCTTGCCCAGGATGATCCGCGCACAGTTCATGGCTGCAATCCCGCATGCCGACGCGCCTCCCGCCCCGCCTGTGTATTGGCTCTGATTGTGAGATATGACGTGGTGTGTAAGCGAGCCTGCGAAGAGGTCGGCGACGATGGCCTCTACCGCAGCATATGGCTCAACGGGCTCGGAGCCGCTGGGTATCGCGGTCATTGTGGGGGTGGTGGTGGACATGCAGTGAGCAGAGACCGTGGATGCGCGCCTGGAGGAATGGCCGAGGCATTGTAGAGTTTTCTGCGCAGCGAGAGGTCATGAGACAAGACGGTGCGGACAAAGGAAATCCGCTTACACGTATGCTGGTGTGCTGGTAGGTCGCAGGGGGGCAATGATTCACAGGAATACCGTATACGCCTGCATGCAACAGCTTTGGATGCGGTTCGAGAGTGAGAACTCCATCATCATTGATCGCTGTTTCTGGACAAACGTCCCACCCAGTTTCGGCAACATGGGTTAATGAGTTTCGAATGATAGGTACCATCTCGATGACATTGGAAACATCATGTCGTACAAGCTCGCTGCGTTAAGTGATGCTCCAGACTGGACATACGGAAACATGATAAACCCTGACACAATAGGTCAATGCGGATGGCGCTCTCCACTCGATCCAAAACATCGACCGCTAGAGACCATGTCAATGAGTAACCAAGGTCTACTAGCTACCGATACAACTTGGTGACCTGCGCGGTCAAAGTCAAAAGACATACTTCTTGCGGCTCATACTAGCTTCGTTTGTGCTCGTTATAGCTTACCGAGTGCACACAGTATTAAATTCTGAGGGAATACAGTAGAGGGTACCAGGATATCCCCAACGACGATACGGTCTCTCATGAGATTCGTTGTAGAGTTCCAAACCCAACCCTTGCACAAACCCAATAACACACGACGGACAAAGTCCAGGCTCACGATCGCCATCAATGAGTCCGCCAGACTGATCGACAAACCTCGCGTGATCGCATCTTATCTCCACATTTCTTTTTCCGTACCTCCATGTCCTCCAGCTCCGCCTCCGACTCTGAGAGCTCCAGCAGCGTCGCCAGCAGGGCGCAAAAGCGCAAGCGTGCGCCGTCGGTGTCGTCCGACAGCAGCAGCAGCTCGTCCGACGACAGCGACGCCGAGGAAGCCTCCGATGTCGAGGAAGACGACGTCCCAGTGCTCTCCCATGCCGAGCAGCGGCGGCAACGCAGGAAAGAGCAAAAAACCGAATCGAAGGCCAAAGGCGACGAGGACGCCGATGACGGGGACCGCAAAGCGAAGACATCGAAGGTGAAGAACACTGCGGAGCTTGCGCCGTCCAAGGTCCCGAAACGACAGAACTCGGTGTGGGTGGGCAATTTGGCGTTCAAGACCACGCCGGATTCCCTGCGGACGTTCTTTGAGGGGGTTGGGGAGGTCACCCGGGTGCACATGCCGATGAAGATGGCGAGTACGAGGGGCGCAGGGACTGTCAAAGAGAACCGCGGGTACGTTTTGCATATTTGCCTTGCAAGCGAGTTTTGCATGGATGTCCGTTCTGAAGGTGCCCACCAGATTTGCATACGTTGATTTCGCTACGCCCGATGCGAAGACCCTGGCTATTACTCTGTCTGAGAATAACTTGGACGGAAGGAAGCTGCTCATCAAGGATGGTGCGTATGTCGGTCTATTCGCGCTCCGTTTTTTCTGAGCAGAGTCTAGGGGGAGATTTTACCGGTCGCCCAGAAGCACCTGCGGGAGATTCTGCGGATGGCCCCAACTTGAGTGGACACAGCAAAACTGCGCAAAAGATCCTGCGCTCACAGAAGCAACCCGCTGCCCCGACATTATTCATGGGAAATCTTGGCTTCCAGGCGACCGAAGAGAGTATCATGGACCTTTTCACTCGTAATTGGGTCAAGCCAAAAGCGAAACCGGAAAGCGACGAAGAAAAGGAGGGGGGCGATGAAGCTAAAGACGACGGAAAGGGGAAGGAGAAAGACAAACGGATAAAGAAAATACGACTGGGTACCTTTGAGGATACCGGGAAATGCAAGGGGTACGTCAGCCTATCATTCAGCTTTAATCTGTCTGACTCCCTATGTAGTTGGGCGTTCGCCGATTTTACATCGTTGGAATACGCCACTGCAGCACTCACAAACCCGAAAAACTACTTCTTGGACGGACGAAAGCTCGTTCTCGAATATGCGTCACCAGAGGCGGTTCGCCGAGGTCAAGGCGGGCGGCGACCTGGCTTCAACAGAGACGGAACAGCACACGGTACCGCACCAAGAACGAACGAACACGCTGCAGATGGGGATGAGGAGAAGCCGCAACACGAAAAGCGCACACGTGTTCGTCCAAAACGTGACACACAACCTCAAGCTGAAACCGACGAACCACCTGCGAAGCGGACAAAACCCGACGACAGCGCCACCAGCGAGCGGAGGCCGAGAGAGAGGCATAACCCGAAGTTTCGCGCGAAACCTGGCGCTGCGCTCGCCAACGCACGTCGTGAACAAGTTGGGATCGTTCCCAGCGAGGGAAAGAAGATCGTCTTCTAGAGTTGTCGGTTGTATCTATACATTCGTTGGTTGCTTTGGTTTTATGATATGGCATCCGCAATGCCGTGACTGGACTTGTCTGGACAGCAAAAATGAGCGCGATGCGCGGCCCGAGGGCGTAGGTGATGACCAAAGCGCGACTCGTATCCTGAGAGGATAAACATCTTGGCTTGGGCTGCTGTGTGTTTTGTCAGCGGTATGCAACTGGTTTTACGAGATGTAATTTGTGGGTGTCGGTGTGTGCTTGACTGTATTCGATGGGCGGGAGGACCTAAAATGGGTGCGACGGCCGCACTGTCGCCAGGGCTAGGGCCGTCGTCGTGATGTACGTTCTTGAGAACATGGGCAGGGTCGAAGTAGCAACGAGAGTAATGTGCCTGACGAGCGGAAGGCAAGGGTGGGCAAGGTGGTTGCATCAGCAGCGGTACGTCATTAGGCCGGACGCGCTCGCCCAGTGTCCCGAACGACTTGCTTCCTTTCCCTTGCCTCCGCCCTCGCTGTCTCACCCCGCTGCGCACTCTCGCCTCCCCAACCCCGGCCACGCCGCGGCGCACCTCCTCGCCTCCCGCGACGCCGACAACCGCCGTCCTGTGGCTCTGCCCCACGCCTCTCGCAGTCCCTCTTATCCCTATCTTTCCCCTTCGCCATGAGGTCTGATTCGCAAACCGCCATGTCCCCCTCGCCACACTCGACCAGCAGGGCCATCTCGCTACTTGCGACGGCGGGCAGCACGCTCACCAACGCCGCCATCGCGTTCCGTATCCTCACTGCGTCGCGCTCGCTGCACTGGGACTGGTCGGGCTGGAGCACACACTCTGACCTTGAGTCCTTCCCGGGCCCCGCCAACGCGGACGCCGCCCACCTGCTCTGGGGTGTCCTCGCCCTCTCGTACGCCGCTGCTGCGACGGCTGGTGCCATCGGTTTCCTGGGAGTCATCAGGGTGCGTGCCGCCTGTCCTCCATGCACACATCCCGTCCTGATCATGATCTATTTCACACTCACGGCGTGCAGAATAAATTGCGCTACGTTCGATTTTATCGCGACTATACCATCGCGGACCTCTTCTTCACCGCCGTGTCTGCGATTGGCCTCGCGCTGCTCGCGTGCGGCAGCTCAGAGTCCGCGTTCTCGCTGGCTGCACTACGCGCGGGCGTGTGCGAGGAGCTCGGCCGCCAGCCGGAACTTCTGCGCGACGTCGCCTCGGCGGGACTCGACCTCGAGACGTGTGAGTTCTGGTTCGAGCGTGCCGCGGTCGTCGCCCTCGCCGTGCTGCTCGTGCTCGTCGTCGTCAAGGTGCGCACCCATTCAATTGGCTTTTTCCTGAGAAGAAGGACCCGCCAGACTGAACTGACCCGCGTTTTCCGCAGCTGCATTTCGTCGTCGCGCTCTCGCACTACTGCGCACAGCTGAAGCGTGCGCAGTCACCGCACTCGTACGAGATGCGCCGCATATACCTGCTGCCGTCCCCGCCCGCTTCGCCTGTGGCTGCCGAGAAGTCGGACGCCTTCCGCGACGATGTTGAGGCGCGCGCAGCGGATGAAGAGATTGTTTACGCTGCTGTGCCTGTCGGACGCGTCTCTGCTGATGAAGCGAGGAGACGCGGAGCCCGAGAGGCATGGGTGACAAACGAGCAGTCTCAGTCAAAGCAACATAGACACGCACGAAGAAATAGCCACGGTCATGCACACAAGCACCACCGAGCCCACACGCACTCGCACCGATGCTCGAAGACGTTCGACGCGCCATACCGAGACGATCCGGCGGACGAGGAATACGGCGGTTCTTCTCATGTTTGATGGGTTCCCGAGTTCCTGTGGTAGTGTACGCTCTGCTTGCTTTCCCCTTCTACATCCCACCATACGCTCTTTTCCTTTCCCGGTGCACCTGCTAGGACTATCTCCTGTGTCTCAGACCCGTCCCGCTCGCGTTTAACGTATTTTGGTCGGCCGGACTTGTTATAGTAGAGTTCCACACCGTGTACACTAGCACCCTGTACGCACATGTACGACTGTTCATGCCGCGTGCGCCATTGAATAGAGCTCTGAGCGGCAAGGGAGGCCTCTGAGCCGCGGACTTCTGGTGCTTCTGAGGCGTGCGGGAGCAGTACTGACACGATGATGTCGACAATCGGTGTGCAGGGACTGGACTCGAGTCCAGACGAGCCTGCGCCAGCGTCGAGTCGTGCGAGCCATCAGTGCGCGAGATTTTGTGTGCGGCGGGTGCGTGGGCGTGGGCTGGCTGCTGGTTTGCTGAATCCCCTCTTTCGTGCGTGTGGGCGACGTGCGCCGTGCGAGCAGCAAGGCACAACATGTACACCGAGCGAGTGAAGGGTGAGTGATCCGCAGGCGCCTAGATGCGATTTTAGTACTGGAAGTGATGGCCCCGACAGTCAAACCCGGTACGCCTCCCTCTCTCGCTCTCCATGCTGCAGCGGCGCTCACGCCCAGCCCAGGCGGTCTACCACAGGCCCAGAGCCCCTACAAATAATCCCGCACGCCCTCAAATAGCCTTTCCCTGCGAACTCTGAGCCTACCCGCCCTGCTTCCTGCATACGGTCAGTGCCAGGCGTCGTAGGGGCCTTTCGGAATGCTCACGCTTGGCTTCAGAGGGCCCCGTTATTGCTTTTTGCCCACTCTCCGTGTCCTTGCGTGTCCGAAAACCCTCGATAACACTCGGGTTACCCCAGCTTGGCTTAAGAAAGGCACTGTATAGGACTGTAGAAGCGTCCGTGATCCAGGTATGTGGCTGTATGCTACTGTCTCTTCGGTATATATTTACTTGAGTCCTCGAAATCGCGCAGCCTCGACAATATGGTCTTAACACACGAGCGTTCGCCCTCGCCTGCTCCAGAGTCTCCTACACAGGCAAAACGCCTCAAAAAGAACCACCTCTCCTCTACCTCGGATGCAGCTGTAATAGCCGACCCAGAGCCATACTTTGCGCCAGAGCTACTCCACCCGGCCAACATACACCGCTTGAACAGCGAATACGCCACCTCGGAACCCTACAAGTACTGTAGGGTCGACAAGCTCTTCCAGGATGACCTCTTGGCGAGCGTAAAAGACGAGATTCTCTCCGAGCTAAGCTTTACGGAAAAGGAGACCGACATCTACAAGGTGAGTCTACGCCGGGGAGGCTTTGCGGGGTGTCTAATACGCTTTTCGTCGTGCAGGTGAACCAGACGGGCGACCTCGCGTCGCTATCGTACCTCACGGCACAGCAAATCGCCCTCCTTCCCAACCTGCTGAAGCTGCGCGATGCACTGTACTCCCCCAAGTTCCGTGCATTCATGCGTGCCGTTACCGGCTGCGGCCCTCTCTCAGGCACCAAGCAGGACATGTCTGTGAACACGTACACCAAAGGCTGCCATCTTCTCAACCACGACGACGTCATCGGCAGTCGGCGCGTCTCGTACATCCTGTACATGCCCCTCCCACACTATCAAGGTTGGCAGCCGGAATGGGGCGGCGCTCTAGAGCTCTACCCCACCCGTCCAGGCCCTCAGGGCGTACCTGAGCCCGAGCCGATGCCGAGCAAGTGCATTCCGCCCAGTTGGAACCAGTTCATCTTTTTCGAGGTTCAGCCGGGCAAGAGTTTCCACAGCGTCGAGGAAGTCGTCGTCGGCGAGGGTGAGGATGGTCGGCAACGACTCAGCATTAGCGGATGGTTCCATGCTGCACAGCCCGGTGAAGAAGGACACGACCCGGGCGAAACATACGGCGAATACAAGAGCTCGCGAGAGCAATTGGTGAGCTCGACCACGCTTTCCACCGCACATGTACTCACGTTCTGCCAGGCTTCGACGTCCACCGATTTCAAAGACTACCCAAACACCACAGACCCACCCCTGCCAAGCGACCCCCTCAGCGAAGAGCACATCTCCTTCCTCTCCGAATTCCTCAACCCCGTGTACCTCAAAGAACGCACGATAGCCACTCTCGGCGCGCGCTTCGTGCAGGAGTCCTCGCTCGAGCTGCACTCGCTCCTCTGCGCGCCGCTCGCAGAGAAGCTCGCCGTCGGGCTGGCCGCGAGTGACGCGCGCGACGCGCTCGGGCCGCACCGCAACGTGCGCATCCCGCCGCACACAGCGGGCACCGAGAGCGGGTCGTGGGTGCTGCGCGGGCCGCCGCACAAGTGGCGGTACTGCACGCTCGCGCCGCGTTCGCCCGGGCGCACCGAGGCCGTCCTCCCGCGCGCGGCGCAGAGCGACACGGAGGCGCTCGTGCGCATGCTCCAGGACGAGTTGTTCCCCTCCCCTGCGTTCCGTGCGTGGCTCGCGAAGGTCTCGAGTGTGCTCCCGCTCCGTTGGACCGCTGAGGCGCGCAGGTTCAGGCCTGGTCTTGATTATACTCTTGCGACTAGTGAGGAGAACGAGGCGCGTTTGGACGTGGTTTTGGGTCTGACGCCCGAGGTCAGCGTGGAGGTCGAGGCGGAGGGTGAAGAGAAGACAGAGGTGAACGGGTGGGGAAGTGGAGAGTGGGGCGGATGGGAGGTATGTTATTCACGTCGTACATCCTCCATTTCCCTTCTAACGCGTCGGTTTCTTTCCGCAGTGCTACATGGCGCCTCACGAGGAAGAAGACGACCCAGCAGTATACCGCTCCTCCTCCCACAAAAAGTCAAACGGGACCGGCAACGGCCCGGCAAACCCACAAAACGGCTCGCCCAACGGGAAATCATCGAACGGGAAGACCAAGGCGAACGACGCGATGGAGACCGACGAGGCCGACGGCGACTCTGGGTCCGACAACGAAGACGACGAAGACGACGGGACGTTGCTCACCGTGCAGCCGGGTTTCAACCGGCTTCTTCTCGTTCTGCGCGACGAAAAGGTGATGCGGTTCGTTAAATACGTCAGTGCTGCCGCAGAGGGCTCGCGCTGGGATGTGTGCGGGGAGTACGAGGTTGGGATGGTTCAGGAGGATAACGACGATGAAGAGTGAATTTACTTCGATGACCAGAGTATCTAGTGTACGTGTACGGTAGTTACTACTACCTTCTGCGAGATGCCTTTGTAGGGCGACAATAGTGGTTCATCGAGCTAGTTGACACATAGTAATATTTGCTCCGGTAGCATGTAGCATGTTTGGGGTGCAAGATGCAACACAGTCGGCCTCCTTCATGGTCGGAACGGTGCAAATTAATACACAATCGTTCATCAACAGATAAAAAGATTTCTACCTTGACCACCGCAGGGGTCGAACCTGCAATCTCCTGATTCGTAGTCAGACGCGATGCCATTTCGCCAGGCGGCCATGCTTGATTATCATACAACGAGAGTGCTCAGAACACCGATCCTGCACTAGCACATACATCACGACATTATACACTGGCTACAGATGTACAAACACATATGTTTCTGCTCTTCAGCCCTCTAAAGTCTCACCCACCTGATCGCCATCACCCTCAGCCGCGTCTGCCGGCCCCTCTACGCCCTTGAATTTCTGATCCTCGCTCTTCAGCGTGAGTCCCGTCTGGAAATGCGAGCTCGTCTCGGTCTTCGTGACCTCGCGCAGCGCCATCGTGGCGTACGCCGCCGTGCCGAGCTGCAGACGCACCTGCAGTGCGACGAACTTGCCGGCCTCGTCGATCTTGGGCGGGTCGAAGCCTAGCAGCGTGTCCTCGTCCGCTTGCGCGAGCGGCACGTCGGGGTCTGTGTAGCGGAGCACGGAGTACGAGAGTGCGTTGGGCAGGTGGAGGATTTTGCGGTAGGATCCTGCGAGGGAGTAGTCTCTGTTATAGTTGCTTGCGTTGGTGAATGGGGTTTTAACGGTGGCGGACGACGTACCTTTGCTTCCGCTCGAAGTTTTCGGGGTCGAGGCCGTCTTTTATCAGGAATTTTTTGTATCGTTCGCCAAGCACGCCTCCGGGGAAGGAAACATCCCGACCAGGTAAAGGCATGATGACATCGAAGATGGTGTATTTCCCGCTCTCGATGTCTTCTGTCGTGAGCGTCTTGACCTTGGGAGCCTCCCAGGGCTTCCGCGAGCGTTTTTGCGATTTCGAAGAGGAGGAAGGTTCATCTAAGATAGTTTTGATTGGAATTAGGTTATGTCGTAAGGCGAACAGTCTTTCAAACTTACCAGCTTTTGCGTCTTCAACGAGCATGCTGTCTTCCACCCCCTCCGCAACAACCTCGCCATCGCCTTCTGCGGCAACGGGTTTCTCTTCTTCTTGTCCTTCGAAGACGAGGTCTCCTGGAATGGGCTTCTCGGCACCATGTACGCGGATACGCTCCGAGACAATGGCATTCCACACATACGATTGGTACGCATGGACGTACATGAGCCTCAAGTTACGAGGGATCTATTTGAATAGATGTCAGACAGCCTCGAGACGTCGTATGGGAGGTCTCTGACCGTTGACAACGCGCCCATCGCGTTCCGTGTGTCGCCACCCTGCTTCTTGAAGCTTTCCAGGATGCAGCGCTCCGCGACGACACGACGGGGCAGAAGCTCGAGAGCCTTGTCGAGGTCTCCTTCTTCAAGCCATGCCTGACGCGCTGCTGTTACTTCGGGGTGCTCGCCGGGACGGACGCGTAGGAGGAGCGAAACAGCTCGTTGCCATTCTGATTTCAGCAAGGCAAGCCCGATGGTGTGTGTCGGGATGGCGGCTGTACCGAAGCGCTGCATGCCTGTGACAAATTCTGAGCGTGTGGAACGGTTTTTTGAAAACGAGAGGCGTACCGTAGTAGTTGATGAAGCCTTTGGTTTTGATCGTGTTCATGGCACGCTCAAGGGTATCTAACGAATCGACCTCGACGTTCCTGTGGTTAGGGGGAATCAACAGCCGTTCGCATGGGGATGGTTTGGAGACGTACCGTAGAGTAATTACGAAGGCGTTGCCCTTCAACATACCCAATTCCAAACTTGCTCGCCGGTAATTGAAATCCGCGATCCGGATACCACGCTCTCCTCTCCTAGTCGTCACCTCTTCCGGTGTGCGTCGCCCGTTGAGACCGTTGGCCAACCGCCAGACGTCTTCGACAGTTTTATTACCTCGCCTCAACGAGACCCGCTGGACGGTAACACCACGTTTGTCTTTCGTCCCGGCAACAGACAAATCTTTGATGTTGCAATGCAGGGAACGAGAGAGGTGCGACAGTGCATCTTGCGTGTCGCGGTTGGTTTTCTGGAGCGTAAAGTGGATGTAAGGTGGAAATGCGCCTCTTTCGCCTTTGTCTTCGCGGCCACCTAAAATATGTGTATCAGCATAGCAACAGCCTTCGACATGAGGCAAACATACCCCTCTCTCCGCGACCGCCTCGCCCTCCACCGCGACTGCCACGACCGCTGTGAGACCATTTGATGACGATCTTGGAACCATCATCCGTCGGCGGCGCAGTCGTATCAGTCTCAGTCTCAAGCTTTCCGCCAAACAATGACCGAACGATTTGGTGCAGACCTGTTCGCGTCTCTTTTGAGGAAATGGGCTATTTCATGCAATGCAAATGTCAGAATATATTCATGGGAGGCGTATGCGGACAGTGCACAGACGTCTGAGAGAACTCTACGCGTATCCTCGCGCTGCCCCTGCCGTCCACCCCTGCCGCCTCTTCCGCCTCTACCTCCGCGGCCGCCACGACCGCCACGGTCTCTCCCCCGTTTTCCGCGTCCTTGCTTCTCGGATTCTGCTTCGGGCTCCGGTGCTGCAACGGATGTGCTCCCTTCACCGGATTCGCCTTTTGATCGGCTGCCCCAGCCACTGTCGCTCACGAATGGTGGTTCGGGGCCCTCGAGATATAGTGTCTTGACCTTTTCGATGACGCCCTCTGACAGGAAGGGCTTGAGGTTTTCTGTGAAGCGTTCGGGCCAAGGTTCACTGTCTTCTGGTGTCTCAGGCGTAGGTTCTTCCGTCGAAGGCTTGACGGGTTCTTGACTGGATGAAGCCTTTTCTACGGGTTCGGCAGTCGCCGCTTCCGTACATGTTGGGGTGGTAGCTTGAAGTGCCTCAGAAACTTCCGCAACAGCGGGAGTGGCTTCTGTAGTGGCGGCGGCAGGCTTTTTCGCCGACTCCGGCCTCTCCAAACTTTTCAGATGTATAACATTACCGTCAAGGTCGACTTCATTGACCAGGAAGTCCGTAAACCTTGGAGATACCTCAACAACGCCGTCGTATAGAATTGGGTGAAACGCACCTTTGCTTTATGATGCCCTGGATGCGCGGAATATCATGCCCTATGTATTCTGAGATCCCCACATCGGTCTCCATAACACACTGCATAGAACCATCGGCGGTGTACACGGGTGCCGGCGCGTTGAGCAGAGCATGGCTCGGTGGAAGCAGGCTCTCTACCGCCTCTTCGTTGGCGGCGTCGACCATGACCACATCTTGCGCGTCGGCGGGCTGCTCGATCTCGTCGAGCTTGGTGCGTTTGGGAGACCGCGTGTGGGTCTCGTCGTCGTCCTCGCGCGAGCGTGTGGTGGACATTTTTGGGAGGTGGGCGTGAAAGGCAAAGCGTGCCTCGATCAAAGCAGCAGAGAGCCGAAATTGATTTTCGACTTCCGCGCTGTCTCTCTTTGCTGCCCTCCCGCCATGGCTCACCGGCTCACATACGCCCAGCGCGCTGCCAGACACCCCAACCCCGCCGCGAAGGCCCTCCTCGAGACCATCGAGCGCAAGAAGACAAATCTCTGCGTGAGCGTCGATGTTACCAAGCGGAACGACTTCCTCAGTGTCATCGACGTCGTCGGCCCATATGTCTGTCTCGTGAAGGTGCGTTCGCCCTTGAGTAAACCTCAAACAACTACTGAATATTCTCACTAGACCCATGTAGACATCATCGAGGATTTCGACGACTCCTTGATCACCCAGCTGCAGGAGCTGAGCACAAAACACGACTTCCTCATCTTCGAGGACCGCAAGTTCGCGGACATCGGTTCGTAGCGCCTGCTGTCAGCGTCGCATGAGACATGACCAGGACGTCGCTGCCCACAGGCAACACCGTCGCGCTGCAATACGCGCGTGGCGTGCATAAGATCGCGTCCTGGTCGCATATCACCAACGCGCACCCCGTCCCCGGACCGTCGATCATCACCGGTCTCGCGTCCGTCGGAAAACCTCTTGGGCGCGGTTTGCTCTTGCTTGCGGAGATGAGCACCAAGGGAAGCCTTGCGACAGGAGCATACACGGAGGAGGCCGTCCGTATGGCGCGCGACCACGGCGACTTCGTTATTGGCTTCATTGCGCAGAGGAGGATGGACGGCGTTGGTGCAGCGCAGGCAAACCCCGAGGAAGACTTCCTCATTCTGACTCCCGGCGTCGGACTTGACTCTCGCGGCGATTCCATGGGCCAGCAATACCGGACACCCAAGGAGGTGGTGACAGAGTCCGGGTGCGACGTTATCATTGTCGGACGAGGCATCTACGGCAAAGGAAACGATGTCGATGTCCAAGCGGTTCAAGCACAGGCTGAGAGATACCGAAGTGAAGGATGGGCAGCCTATCTCGCGAGGCTCAGCTAAAATGTTACAGAGAGTAAAATACTCAAGTTGTACTGGTATCGTGGCGTGCTGATACAATAGAAAATATCTACCGCTACATTCGAAAGAAACATGAGATGAAGTTGCTCGTCGCTGATTGTTATGACTCCTCTTCTGCGGCCTCTTCTGCTTTCTTCTTTGCTTCTGCCTCCTTTGCCTCGCGCTCCTCCTCTTCTACCACCTCTACATCCAAGGGGAAAGTCAAAATGGCCGCAATGCCGGTGAGTTGATTTAATTCTGAGGGTGTTTATGTTAGGTTATTGCTGCAGATAGGCTACGAATGCAACGTACGCTGTCCAGATTCATGCATGCTGGAGAAGATCAGGACTTCTGCACCCTTTTGCTTGACCTCCTCCACCATCCCGACGTATCTTTTTCGAACAGCAGGGTCACTTGCCCTATGTAGAATTAGCAGCGCGATGGCATTATAGGAAGCTAGATGTTACCTGAACAGCTCGTCTGATATCAGCAGCGTACCAACGGCTCCGCGATCTACGGCCAATGCGACGTGATCAGGGCCATACCAAGCCCTCATCTCATCCGATGCAAGCATTTTGAAAAACCTATGGATCCGAGTTGAGAATCAATTGGTTCGCGTAAAGTCGTGCAACTGACTTGTCGAGCATGATCCCCTCTCGAGCAAATTTAGTTTCCTTAAGCTGTGAAGCGATCTACGAGACGATCCCTTAATCACAATCCTTGTGGAGTCATGTTTGTTGCCGTACCTCAGGGCTCTTCAGCACCTCGGTTAGGCTGTGCACATGGGGGCTTGTGACATGCACTTTGACGAATTTATTCCGCACGCTGAGCAGATTCTTGTTGCCCGTCCTGGTCGCCTCTTGCATGATATAGTCGAGGACCGTGTCGCGGACCCAACCCGGCGATGCGATCACAATCGCGCGTATTGAGGGGTTTGAGAAGGGTATGTGGCGCAAGAACGACGTGTATAATGAGGAATAAAAGCGTTGTAGGCCCTGTGGGTGTTCAGCCGAGACAGGGTGAATGCAACCCTATCTGACACACCTTCTCGTGGACAGATGAATTTGCGGCTAGCTTTCGCGGCACAGGGACCTCGAGCCGCTGTAGAACAACCGTCATATGTTGTGACAGCAGGCAGAATATGGCTGTGCCTGTCCATACGGTAAGTCGACGTGCCCGGCAACGCCACGGCAGATCACACACCTTCTCCACACACGACAGCGGCGACCTCGGCTCCCCTTCCAGGAACACAGCTCTCTTCAATCCTGGCCAGGGCGACGCTGTCCCAGCCATTTTCCTTCTCTATTCGCACGTCGCGGTTCGCTTCGATGTCCAGGGTGTGGAACGCGCCCATCTTGACGTGCGGGTTCTCCACGATGACCCTGCCTGTGATCGACAAGCCAGCCGTTGACGGCTGTGCATTCGGGTTGGCGCTGTCGGTGGCATTATTCGCGGTCTCCCCTGCTGATACTGCTGGCGACCACTGCACGCGGGTCACGGCGACGGTGAGGTTCAATTTGACGCGATGGGACTCGGACGACCCTGTTGCGGAGATATTTTGTATCCGTCGTATAGCAGGTGCGCGCACACTATCACCCTACAATGTCTGATGTGAGAATAGGACCAGCTCTTGCGTTCGCGGGGTAGAGTACATACCTCCTGGATCAGGTTGTAGAGATGCCACATGTCTTCGTCGTCTTCGGGGCGCAGATTAACATACCCCTACAATCATATAAACTATAACCCATCGTATATCCCACAAAAACAAACATACCACGCCATTTTTGTCGATATGTCTTCCAACGAGCTTCATTCCGTATGGGGGCAAGAGGCAAAGTGATGTCAGAGGTCGAGCCGCCCAGATTAAATGGGCGTCTACTGAATCGACACGCGCCTGGCGCGTTCAACGCAGGCTGGTCCGTTTCACCACCGACTCAAAATCACCAACTACCGCAATCACTACGATGCCTTCAGAGAACACTGTGCGAGGAAAGAGCCCGAGTAGCGATGTCGACGAGGAGGCCCTCTTCGCCCAGCTCGAGGCAGAGATCGAGAACGACGACGATGCAGCGGTGCGGGAGTCGAGCATGGCACAGTTTCGCAAGGAGTGAGGTGCTCTCCTCGAATGGTTTCTTGTCTGTAGATACTTGCTGACCTAAGGCTGCTGCGCTAGAATGGAGGATCTCAAGCGGCTCAAGGACAGCGGACATGGACGCTACCATGAGGTTCAAGACGAGAAGCTCGTTCTTCAAGTGACGATGCAAGTGTCGCCTTGCACGCAGTCATGTGTAGTCACTGACATTGCTTCTGGCATAGAAATGAACCATTATGTGTTGTACATTTTTATCACAACAATTTCCGCCGATGCAAAATCATGGACGAACATCTTGCGGTGCGTACTCCCTCACACGATTCGTAACCAAAACGAATCGAATATTCCTAGAAACTAGCGACAAAGTACTTCCAAACGCGCTTCATACGAGTCTTCGTTGAGAACGTACCATTTCTGGTGACGAAATTGGGGATCAAAGTCCTCCCGGCCGTACTCCTCTTCAAAAAGGGTATCTCAAAGGACCGGTGAGCAACGATCCTGACCCAGCTCTTGTCATCAGGAAATTGAATCGCATCTAGAATAGTTGGGTTTGAGGAACTTGGGAACGAAGACATCTTCCCCACCTCCGTCCTCGAGAAGAGATTGTTGAAAACGGGTACGAACCCCAGAATTGAATCCCAGCGACGGCCAACGGCTTATCTGCCATCTTGTAGGTGTGATCATACCGGAACAGCAAGACTTTGGTCCAGGCGTAACTTACGGCACAGCTACTACTGTCCGGACCCACATACGTGGTGGAGATTCGAACGCAAACGCCAACGACGATTTTGAGTTCGATCTCTAGTGCTGCTCCCCCAACATATGGTGACCGGACATCTACTTCGGCCGCAATTGCCCTGACGCTCTCGATTCAATGGTACGCGGCTTGCACATCATGATTTTGTTCAATGCAATTTCCTGTTTCCTTGACGCACACCCACATGATATTTTACATAAACTGGGTTCTAATGGAATGATACTGTCCTGCCGCCAGAGGTAGTGTCCTCGGATGGCGTGATTCAATGACCAACGTGAACAAGGGTTCCCCATTGTGGGAACGGAGCACCTTGCCGTCGTAATTTTTGTACGACCGCGTCCAAAACATGGGCATCCGACGCTCCATTCGCTCGCTCGAGCTCTTCGCGTATTTGCGCTGCTATACCATCTTCACGAGGTGCAGGCCTATATCATGGTATCAGATACATTGTCGCGCCACAGACAGCAATGGAAACATACCACATCGCACCAATAATCGAAGGTACCCCCAACCCCAGCAAGGCCGAGGCGACGTCGTTGAAGCTATCGGGCCCCTCATAAGCGGCCTGCACTGGGCCAGATGCCGTACACCCCCCATCCTCACGCGGTGATGGTGTGTCGGCAAGATGACCCTCCCGTACGTTTTCGCCGTCGTACGTGGGACACGGCAGGACGGTAGGAGGCCGGATAGACAACGAGCGCGCCCCGTCCGTGGGGTCGATGGTAGATACCTTCACGGCTTCTTCGTGGGGGAGGCCTAGACACATCACGGTGGCTATAGGCGACTCTCCCCGGAGGAGACTATCCCGTAGAGCTGCTAGGCTTGAGCTTGGCCAGCCGCGCAAGCCAACATCGACGATGCGCGGAACCTTATTTTCCCCACTTGTACGCGCCGTGTCGGTGCCGGATGCGCGAGCCGTGCGGAGAGCATTGATCGTCGGTATATACGACGAGACGGCGTAGTCGAATACGTGTGGGCCGCCGCGCGCGACGCTGCCGGCGGCGTGCAGCGGGAGGGATGCCAGGGGCCCTGAGGGCGACCACCATATCCGCGGCCTCGCGTTTCCTGGTGAAGCTTGCTGCGGAACGCCGGGATCAACATACATGAATCTCAGCTTGAAAGAGTTGGGACGGCGAACGGACCTTGAGTTGGAGCGCATCGATGATGGGTTGGACCGCACCCTCCCAGACTTGCTCCAGGAGCAACTCGTACCGTCCTTCGACGTCTGTCCTACTTGCGCAGATGAAGTCGTTTGCTAGCGTCGTCGCATCAGCGTATGAAAGCGGAAGGGCGACACGTAGTGCGGTGGCTGAGTTTGAAGAGACTAGCAGAGCCTGACACTGGGTTGTCGAAGGCAGGAGTATGACAACGTGGCCATCTGCGCATGTCGAAGCGAGGGATTCAAAAGAATGCGAGGCAAGGAAATACCCGAAGCCTTTATATGTGCGTGCCTCCTCTACGAGAGCGTCGAAATCCTGCCGGAAGTTCCTTCGACGTCGGTCGCGCTGTCTGATGGCTGTATGGAGGGATTTTTGTAGGGGAAACAATGGGACGAGTGAAATGGGTTGTGCAAGGCCTTGAACCAGAAGCCGTAGTCTGCGTAACAGTCGCCGTGGCAGACCATCGAGAGTAGGCGTGGAGGTTGGGTATAGACGCAGCGTGCGGAGGGCCTCTCGGACGCTCTCAACCAGCTCGGCGGCTTCCTCGGGAGAAGCAAACACCTGCAGCGAGATGCCCGCTCCAATGGCTTCAACGAGACGCACCGCAAGCTCCGCTGCTTTCTCTCTGACCTCGAGATCATCGTCGAACTGCGCGACATGAGATAGAAGGCGAGCCGTGGAATTGGAAGCGTTCACTAGTGAGTGAAATTGTTGCGTCCTGGTTGCAAACGTGACCCAGTCCGTGGCATACTGGACGGCGTGTCGTGCAGGGTTGCTCAGGTCCTCGACAGCTTCGACGTAGTGCCTGGCTGCAGCATTCGCATCGTCGTCCGACCCCGTTGCCCCGTAACGAGCGTCGAAGGCCTGCGCTAGAGTGTAGATAAGGCAAGAATGGTAGGAGGTGCCCGCAGAACAGTGGTGGAGAGCCCGAGTGCATAAATCAACGGCGCTGTCGAGGTGAGCACGACTACCCAAGGAAAGGATTGTTCGGGAAACGGTGATGCAGGGTAGGGCCGGGTGAGCATATTCTGTTTCGGCCTCTAGGAGCCGCTCGCAGCAACGTACGGCGTCCTCCAAATATCGCAGCTCGTGGCTGTGGCTGTGTCGCGCGCAGTAAACGTCGACGAGAACATGCAACAACGGCGAAGACGTCGCCGCAAGCTGCGCGGGCAGCGCCCTCGAGCACAGGTCGACCGCGGCATCAAAGTGCGCCAGGTCGTGCGACGCATCATAGCGCAGGGCAAGCAGGGAAGCGAGGGCCACCAGAATCTGTTCGTCGTTTGGTTGGAGCTGCTGAGCCTCCCGCTGCAGCACAATGGCCTGGTGGAGATCCTTGATGTCGCCAGTCCTATTGTACCGCGCGCCTAGGTCATCGGCAAGACATACCAGCGCGCCCGCCCTGTCCGAATGACCCAAAGGGAAAAGGTCCAACGCATCTTGATCTAGTCGCCTTGCCTGCTCCGAGTCGTTGGGTTCGCCGAATGACTCGAATCGGATGCGGTGCGCGTCTGCGAGGTCGAGGAGAGTCTGTGAGCGGTCGGGATGACCCAGAGGGCGACACTCGAGGGCTTTCCGGTAAAGTGCAATGCACTCCTCCAGATCCTCTACGTGTCCTCGCAGGTCGAACCGCGCCTGGAGCGCGGTAGCAAGGCCGTGTCTATAAAGCGCCCGAGAGTCGAGGTTGGGGGAGAGGAGTCGCAGCGCCTGGCGGTGCAGTTTGACAGACTCGTCTAAACTTTCGGGCGCTCCTTCGTGCGTATCCGAGCCACCAGATATCTGCCAGTAGACAAACAAGTCACGCCCCAGCTTGAAAAGGGTTTCCCCACGGGCGGCCTGGTCGCTGGGCGCGACGGTGAGCGCGTCGCGGAGGTAGGCGATGACGTCTTCCAAGTCGGTAGGCTGCCCAGACCTGTTGTACAGCTCTCGGGCCTGCTGTGCGAGGGCAAGAATACCAAAGAATTCCTCCTCGTGGTACTCCTGCTCGCCAAGCTCGTCTACAATAGAGCAATGGCACAGCGTGAGATGTCAAATATAGATCAGAAGTAGATTTGGGGATACCTCCACTGGCTCCTTCGTCGGGCGAAGGTAGGTCACTCCAACTCGAAGTCGAACACTCCGACGATGTATCTTGGTCCGAGAGATAACCGTCACCTGGCCCCGCGGCCGACCGCTGATTTAGGGAACTTGGTATCAGTGGTGGCGTGTCCATTATGGTGCAGAAAGGCTCAGGTGAGTAGAGCATCGACCAAAGAAGAGGGCAGTGGGACGCCTACCTGGCACCCGCGGGACGCGCTCCTTTTGAAGGCCTGGTACGCCGGAGCTGTACAAGAGAATCTCCGCCAGGATGTTAGCGTCAGAGCTTCGTAGCCGCATTGGAAACTCCACCGCGCTGGCAACAAAGTGTGCGGCTGCGTACAAAAGCAAGCCAGGCTGAGCAACAGAACCGGTGCACGCCGTAGGCACCAGTCGAGGATCGGCGGCTAAGTGCTGTGTAGCTCAGGTAGCACCGGTCAGTCGACGACATCTCACGTTTCGACACATGAAAGAGTCTGTGCTGCATTGCCAGGCGGTTACAAGCGGGCTAGCCCTCGGGAGGGTCACAAATGGCTGCGAAGATATGAACATTGTTGGTTTCCAAGTGGAGAAGGAGCAGCATGCCACAGACAACTGTCTTTCGGAGCCCCGTCTAGATGGAGGAGCACCGATCGCTACACCTGTCCAGGGTTTTGGTAGCGTTTGATCACACGCTGGCGGGCCTCGTCGTGCCGAACAAGTGGCGTTGGGTATGCAAGCTTTGCTGCCAGTTTGGCTGAGGGGTTGTGAATTTCTGTGTGAGAATATCGTGATCAGTGTGTCTTCGTATGCACATGCTTTGCAAGCCACCAGGAACGCACCGTCGCCAAAAACTTTCGCAAGTTCCGGAACGAAGTAGCGAATGTAGTCACCAGTGGGGTCAGCCTGCAGGACCGTCAGCGGGGCGCCTGGGAAACACGTGTAAGCCGCATGTCGCATCCGTACCTTTTTGCTCTGCAAATAGGGATTGAAAATACGGAAGTAGGGTACTGGATCGACCCCAGTGCTTGCACTCCACTGCCACCCCCCATTATTCGAGGCAAGATCCCCATCGACCAATGTTTCCATGAAGTACTGCCATCCGCACTTCAACTTGATATCGTCAAGGCGCAGCGAACTCTAGACATACCTTCTCACCAAGCCTCCAATCAATCATCAAGTCTTTGACAAGATACATTGCTGTGATCATTCGCACACGATTGTGCATCCATCCCATCTTATTTGCTTGACGCATACCGGCATCCACTATGGGAACGCCCGTGCGCCCATCCTTCCACGCCTGCAGATGGTCTTCATTTGTTTCCCAAGAAACGTTGGCAAATTTCTCCTGGAACGGGCGTCCCATAGACACACGGGGGAACAGCGCGAGGACGTGATTGTAGAAGTCTCGCCATGCTACATGGAAACAGCTATCAGCATGGCCTCAGGAGCAAGTAGGTTCAAACACGGGGAACATGGAAGTAGAGAATGGAAGGAAATAGCCGACGTATCATGAGAAGTCGGCGGAGCAAGCAAGAATTCGACTAACCAAGTTCTTGGACCCAACGTCCAATACCGGTGTCTCGACTGACATCTATTTTCCCCTTCTGGTTGCCCGAGAACTCCAGGGTGGCACGCACACATTGACGAGGAGAAATGATGCCAGCAGCCAAATACGGGCTAGAGAAAGACGCATAGATCAATACGAGCTTGACTCGAGGGTGCTAGATTTGGGTCACCTTAGCCGACTGGTGGTGTCGGAATCCACCCTATCGCGTGCGTCCTTGTACTTCCCAACTCGACTGTCCGTGGTGGGCTTCTTCGGCTCAAGTGCTCCAACGGCGAGGGGATCCACGGCACCCATTTGGGATGCCCGCGCCTTGGTTCGCAAAAAACGGGACAGCATCTCCTCGGCAGCCTCCTCACCGGCCGGCCAGCAAACTCTCATGGTCTCCGCGTCATCTTGAGCCAATTCAAAACCGTCCACATAAGACGGAACCTGGCTATTGAATAGTTTGCCGTAGATAGCATGCGTTCGGATAGAAGCGTTGTTGGGTTGAGGATCTGCCGCACATGCTAGGGGATCCGGTATGTCCGTCAGGTGTGGTATCCAGGAACGAAGAAACGGTGAGTAGACCTGTACGCGAGCGTCAGACAATCTCATGCGCGACGATCGTTACCCGTACCGTATATCCACGACCTTCTTTGGTCCTGACTTCGCCTGGCGTGATGATACATCTGTCATGCACAAAATTGCACTGCACCTTGGCCCCCGCCTTGGCGAGTTCACAGATGCGAATGTCGCGTCGCAGTTCGTCGACTTCGTACTCGACGTTTGCGAACAAATGTGTCGCGTTCCATTCATCTAATAGTCCAATTATCTTTTCGGGTAGCGTTTGACGCGTACGATGCGATGCAACATACAACGGAATGTCGTATCCCGCCAAACGAGCCTGTCTTATATGGTAAATCCACCACGGACTAAAATTGCATTTCGCTGAGGCTTACTTTGAGGTGCGCAAGGTTGCGCAAGGTAAAATCGATCCTTCTCGCGCTCCGGTCATGCGCCACATAATCCTGAGGGCTCAGGACGAATAATGCAATAAGCGACACGTTCTCTGCACGGGCACGGACAGAAGCTGCGCTGAGAGCTCTATTGTCATGTACTGTTCAGACGTGAGCATAGAGTAGATGTCGATCTCAGATTGTTCAACATACCTCGCATGTCCTCCATACGCATCCAATACACGACAGCGTTACCCTTCACGGGCTTAACGGTCGCCGCCATGGCATCCGTCAGCCTGGCAAACGGCGTATACTGGTCCGCTTTCGCGGCATTCTCGAAGGTTGCGATCTTGTTGGGCAAGAATTTGACGTCTGTGTGTGTCCGCTTTGCCGGGTGTGCGCTGGTGTTCTCGGGCTTGCCGTCGCGGCCTGCGGTGGGTGCGAGCATGCCGACGTCGGGAGGGGTGATGCTTCGGGCACGCTTGCTCATCGCGCGGGCCGACGTTCTAAGCATGCAGCGGGAAGGGGAGAAAGGGTTGGCGGATGCATTTTCGACGTCGGGCGATTTATGTATGCTGGCTCCGAGACCGTCGAAGACAACGACGTTGACGTCGATGCGCTCCTTCGAGCAGCCGGCGCTTGAGCGCACCATCGAGCGGTCACGTGGTCGTGCCGCGTCGTCGCGTCGCGCCATGCTTTGAGTTAGAGTTGACTTCGGGTGCCTTTTTCTACTGTCAAAATATTGGCATGTTTGGTATCAAAAAGTAGTACACATGGTATGGTTGCGGTGAGTTCTCTGCTCGAATAAAATAACGAGGTGACGATTGGGCTACCACCATCTCTTGCTGCTAGTGCCACTATTGGCGCTAGGCTCAGGGCCTGCGGTCGAAGCACTTCCTCCACCCGTCTCGTTGGCTTTAGACTCAACAACGTTAGTGCTCGTTCCAGGAAGGACCAGCTGATCCCAGAATTAGCGCGAAATCTAGTGCAATATAATATGGTGGCGCACCAGAGCAAGATGTCCGCCCACGACCGGTCGCGCTCTGAATCCTTCGACGCTTCCATCGGTAGTCTCATACCAATCTCCCATGGGCTGGGAGCTCTTGCCATCTGCAGCGAATTTGCGAACGGAGCTGATGAAGGAGTCCCGTACAGCGGTGGTGGTCGATATCGCCGCGGTCCAGATTTCCCAGTCAGATTTGGTGTATGTGTGCCTTGTGTCAAGCGGCACGCCGAAGCTGTCTGTGGAATGTTAGTCACAAAAAGCACGAAGCTCTATGACGACGTACTGATATGGGAGCTATACCAGGTTGTCTCTGGAGCGAAGAGGTCAGTAACAGTTAGATGCAGAGTAATACTTAGCTCAGGCTACTCACGCATTTCATAGACAGACTGAGGGAATAGATTCAAATTGAGCAGCTTGTCACCGAAAAGGTTGTAGGATAGGCCCCAACTGGCATCTTGCCCGTACTGGAGTCGGCTGTGTTAGTGGGGCTTGGACGTAGAAGAGGCCAGTTGACGTACCGCGAGGGTGAGATGCTGACCGGTCGACGCCGTCGCCAGCTTTTGCCACTGCGTAACATATGAAGCCGCAATCGACTGGAATTTTACTTGGTCAGTGATGTGTGAATCTCCCAGTGATCAGACGTACACTGTAGTTCGCTGCCTCTGCGCTCTTGCCTGCGAGTGATGCAAGCTGGGACATAGCCTTGATGCCGACGATACCCTTGATTGCTAGGTTGGTTTGGTTCGCGAGGCTTCCAGCAAAGTCATCGGTGCTGATTTGGTTTGCAGGGATGAGCGAGTCGGTGAGGAGGAACTGGTTCCACTGGTCGAGAAGGTTGAACTAAATTTCACAGTTCGTTGAGAATCATGCACTAGGTGAATCGAAGGGCCCTTACGAATTTATCGACAATCTCCAGGTCGTTGGTCCGTTGGATATAACTCAGTGTCATGATGAGCATGTTTCCGCTCTCTGAGATTGCACGTCAGCTCTGCGCATAGATGCAGACTGCAAATCTCATACCTTCGACCGGCATAGCTTCGTCCCTTCCATCATTGTGTCCCAGGGCTTGTGGGTAGTGGGCACCTGACGTCGAGGTGGAACTTGTTTAACGAAAGGCTAAGTGGGGCGTAGAATATTCAACTGACCCATATCATGTACGCTCCACTTGTTTGGGTATTGTCCAGTGGCTTGGTACTCGAAAAGAGGAAGTAGAAGGAATTTGCCCAGTTCCGGATTTGTGTACAAGAATAACGGCCAGCTAGGGAAGATGACGTCCACGGTGTTCATGTTCTGCACATAAATAAGTCGACGCGTTGCAACATAATAAACGGAAACTTACACCGTCACTGGAAATCTCTGAAAACATCTGTTAGACCCATGACTTTGAAGGAATCAATAGTCGAGACGTACCCTTCATAAACATGAGAACATCCGAAGTGTCCAAACTTCCATCGGCCTTGCGCGAGAGCGTGAGCTCGGTGGCACCAAACGCCTGGCGGATAGACAACGAGACGATGGATGCATAGTCAGCCGAGATGGCGGATGCATCCTTGTTGACCTTCGAGTCGAAACTGTTTGCTCGTTGAAGAGCGCCAGCAAAGTCCGTCAAGAAAGACGTGATCTAGACGCACGTCAAATAGCTGCTCGTTCCGCAAGATCAGTTGCACGTACAGCATCGTTGATTGAACTGAACTTGCTCCAGAAGTACAGGCTTCGGCTCTGAATTTGACCTCCGGCTGCGATGTATTGGACCGCAGGATCCCGGACATGACCGACGGAGATAACCACGGGTGCCGATGCAGCGTTGACGGAACCGAGGTCGTGTGCGAAGGCAAAGACGGGCCAACGGTCTTGCACAGCACGGAACTGGGTGTCCTGGGAATTCGATAGAACACCGTTGTTGACGAACTGTGCGCGGACGACGGCGTCCTCTCCGGATTGGAAGGTCGTGCCTTGTTTCTGTGTATCATCAGAATATGAGTGTCTGTCCGTACGAAGTGAGATATGGATTCGAACGAACATTCTGTGTGGCGTAAAATGCAGAACCCTCTACAAAACGCAGCCATCAGCTCGAGTCAAAGAGCATAGATGCGATAAATACTTACGTTGAATGTGATCGTTGATCTCACTAAACGGCGTTTGCTGCGCCAGCTGCACTTGGTGGATGAGCGTGTTCCCAGTGGTGGTCGTCCAATTAGCTGTCAGGCTGTTGTCGCCAGTTATCCACTCGGCACTGATATCAGTGTACAGTTGTACGTTGTGCGGTTTGCCGTCAGTCGAGGCAACTGATAAAGTGAGGTAGGAGAACGGGAATGATTGTTTCGTAAGGTCCGTAGGCTGTGTTTATGATGCAAGGATGAGCAGATGTCGATCTTGACCACGCCACCACCGACGACTCACCTCGACAGGGCTCAAAAAGTTGACTGTTAAATCAACGGGACCTGACGTCATAACGAATGTGCTTTGTGTGGACGTGAACTGCAACAACGGGCCGTCAAGCTCAATTCCCGCGACATTTTGCCGCGACTGACCGAAAAGCTTTTCTGCACCGACTTGAGTGCGCCAAAGAGGGCGGGGTCTCCGAGGAAATTGTACGCCACACCATCGACCTTCAAAAATCCAGCCCATCCCAAAATCTACAAGACACATTAGTAGTCGCTCCTCTTAATAAGATATTCACTCACTGATCCTGTCCAAAACTTCGGCCAATCCCCATTAAGCGCAGTACCCGCGCCCTGGTTCAGCCAAGCAGAGAGGTAAGGTGAGCGAACCGCAAGTGGCACCGAGTGCGGATTGAACGGTGTTGCAGTCCATGTCACAGCCGCGACCGCCGCAAGGGCGTGCAGCGCGAGGAGCGACACAAGCTGCGCTAGCATGGCGAGGTCGTCGTAAGCGACGGAGAAGACGGAAGGAAGAGAGTACGAGGGACTCACAAACACTTCGCCTATTTAACGTGCACGAACGCTAGGATCCAAGGCGGCCGACGAGCTAGTGTGATGTGCGACGTTGGTTGTGTGACTACGATCATGGGATGCAATTTTTTGTGGAGCGCATGGAGACCTGGAGCGAGAATGGGACATGACTAGAGGACGATTGGAAGACGGCGCGGTCGTGGTTCTTATGACTGAGCTGGCCATGCTGCTTGCGAGCAGAAGAGCCTCTACCAAGGGCGTCACCATACAAACGTTGCGTGAGCTCATGCCGGTACGCGTGCTGAACATGTCGACAAAACACCAGCGACACCCAGCACGGGCCTGACAACCCGCCGCAAACATCAAAACCATCAGTGCGGAGGCCATGCATCAAATATGGGGGCGGGTTGCGCAAGCGGTGCTCATTGCGTTGCATCCGGGATGTACTATTTTGCCTGGACAAGAACCGTATATTCCACGTCTATAATACATCGACAAAGTACGAAGTACCAGAATCCCATGGGACGAAGGGGGAGTGAACCCACCATGAAGCCGGCATCAGAGAACTGTTCAGCACCTTGCGTCAACAGGTCATCTGGACGGCGAGCACACCCACGGGCCTGCACCAGGTGGTCGAAGCAAAATTCTGAGGGAAGGATCAGTGATCGGTAGACGGAGGGGGGGAAACTGGTGGATGGATGGTAGAAGCTCAGATACCGTTGTAGAAAAGGTAAACTCATGCCACAACACTTTGTGTGAAGCAGTCGTACAGTGTGAATAAAGATGTCATCAAAGCGGAAAAGAAGGGGTATGCATAACATAAGATGGTGGGACACTCACGTCGCTCAATCGAGATGCTAACGCCATCTGCCGCAGAGTTTCATCCTTGCTTCCATCTTCCTCGTTCGCCCGAGGCTATGGAAATTTCGTCAATTCCTCGGTGGATACCTGCGGAGAGGACAGGTCAGCGTGCATTCATATCACATGGACGTAGCACGAGAGGAGATGGCTCAGATACCGTTGTAGAGAGTAAAGTATCACTCAAAACGCACGAGACGTTCGGATGTTTGGGAATTACGTTTTGACATCGTCGCTCGAGAGAAGGGGTTGAAAGACAAGCTCACCTAGCTGCCATATGTTGCGAACAATGAGCGTTGGAGAACAAGGCGGGCCATTTGAGGCGTTGTGAGAGACGACGAAGAGTTCAGAGACAGGCGCGAAAAAAAGCATTTTCTCCCATGCTTGTTTGGCTGTCTTTGTGCACATCAGAACACAAACACATCGCAACAACGCGCGACGCGAGTTCAATGGGAAGCGCCCTCATTCTCCTCTGTTCTTGGCCATTGTCCTCCGTTTACGTGCGTGCATGGCCCTTTTGACATAGCAACGATCTTGACACTGTTCTCCGTAGGTACATAACCTGACGGTCGTTCGTCCCTGTCCCCCATCGGCCCTGCAGTCGGCCAATCACCCAACCTTCAAACGTACTGGCACCTTAACCGTCCTTACCCTTACGCATCTCGCACAGCCGACGATGTTTTCCTCTCCCTCCTCCACCAGCCTCGGTCTCTTCTCCACGCCATCCTCGCCGCGCGAGACCCACGCCATGTACGACGACCTCTACGCCTCCGTACGGTCCACTTCCTCCACCCGTGTACACCCCTACGCACGTACGCATGTCCACAACCCACCAACTCGCAAATCGTCACTCGCCTCCATCTCGAGCTCGAGCTCATCCTCCTCAGCAAACGCATTCGCCCTCTTCGGCGCGTCACACTCCCCGCGCGACGCATACACCACATACGACGATCTCTGCAGTTTCTTCGCTTCGTCTCCACGCCGGACAACGACAGCGAAGAGCGGACTCCGCCGGATGTTCGGAGGCATGTGATGGAGAGGTTCGTTTTGGACATTGACGATGAAGAACGCGTACGCCGTAGCGTGCGGGAGTCCTTCGTTGGATTATCCTGTCACACGCCCTATGCGTTATGCTTTACCAGTGCTAGCCACGCTAGCTTCAACCGCACCTCCTCTTCACTGAGGCCAGGTGCCGAAACATCCGCCGTAAACCTCGCTTTGCACGAGTAGGCCAACCCCAGTCTTGATAGACTCCCTATTATTGGACGTTGGGTCTGATGCTTGGACGCTTCCATACCCTACCCTGGAGCACCGTAATTGCTGTATTTATGTGTTTCACTTCTGTTCACTCTCACTCGCGCTCGAGAATAACCATAGACGAAACACAAATCCCCCTTGTTGCCCAAAAGAAGAGAAGATACAGATGACGCACGTCACGTATCAAAGCCCCAGTCCCCTCCGAAGCGCGTCCGTCAGGTCCCACTGGTCGGTGTCCCCGTGGATGTCGAACATGTTCACGCCGCGCAGGCCGGCGTATCGTGCGAATGTCGCTTTCATTTCTAGGCTCTGTGGGTCGTCGTACGTCACCACTTGACGGGCGGCGGTGGAACGCAGGTACGGTGTGCTCGAGCAGGCATCCCACTTGCGTTCGAACCCGGCGAGACCAGTGAAGACGTTGCTGATAGTATGACCGGCGAACGAGAGGGTGTTGACCGCGGCAGCAAGGTCCGAGTCCGAGTCCGGAGTTGCATCGTCGTCCCCGGAATCTGCTCCACTGTCATCGCCTTCTTCGCTGTCGTCGTCTTGGCCATCATCTGGTCCGTCATCTTGTCCGTCATCGATACCGCTTGTCTCAAAGGACTGGGCTGCAGCGCTGGCCATGCTCCAAGCCGGTATGTACTGCAAGATGCCCTGCTTGACGAGGTCTCGGAACTGCACCTGGCCGTCGTCGGTGCCACCGTCTTCATTCACGACCAGTTTCGCCCCAGAGGAACCAGCAGCGGAGACACTCAGACCAGGATCGTCCGAACTAGATTGTATGAGCGGAATATCAGAGGTGGCCGAGAAACCAGAAGATCCGTCGGTGTGCATCGGGACATGGTTGAGTTTCCGTGGAGGTGGGGGTATGGATCTGGCTAGAGGATGACGGCTGGTAGACCGTCCCTGGAGGTAGTTCGCAGTAGACCTCGAGATGTATCCGTATGAAGGCATGCCCATTACGATCTTGTTCGCTGGGAAACCGGCTGCGGTCCATGTTGACACTCCTGCTACGGCACTTGAACCGCTTTCCGTCGAGTTATGGCATGCGTTGGAGAGAGGTGCGTCAGGTCCCGGAGTGCTGGACGAACCCCATGTGTCGTAGTTCATGATCAAGACCCAGTCTAGCACTTGTGCGAATCCAGAGACGTCCCGGAGAGGGTTCCCGTTCGCGTCGGCCCAAGGAACTGTCATAACGGCAGCGGTGATCTTGGCAGCAGGCGGAAGAGTACGGCGCAGAAGTTGCAGGAACAAGAGGTAGTTGGCGCTGTCCTTCGGACTTTCAGTGTTCTGGTCGTTACCGCCCTGGCCAGGAAACTCCCAGTCGATGTCGATGCCATCCAAATTGAACTGATTGTATGTCGCCAGGATGTTCGAAGCCAGAGTTTGTCGACCTTGTGCACCAGATACGACGGAGGAGAAATATCTGAGGCGCAGCACGGTCAGAGACTGAGAGCGAAACGGACGAAGTACTCACTTGCTTCCAGTCCACCCGCCAACACTCAGCTTAACTTTCTTTCCACCACGATGGGCGTTGTCGACCAGTCGTCGCAGCAAATCGGGAGCGTCGTCTGACCCATCCCAGCCAAGCGAAGCATCCTGTTGCGGCACCGCAAACGCAAAGTCAACCCAGTCATACCGCCCAAAGTCCACATTCTCCGGCGGAAAGACGCTTGCCGTCCACTCTGGAAAATACGCCATCATCAACGGCTTTTGCTGCGCCGCCGCCGAAGACGACGTCGGACGCGGAGCCATGGGGACTGCTTTCGAAGACGCCGCCGGCTGCTGTCTGTTGTTCTCGGCCCCAGAGCTGGGCATGAGCGTCGGTGTGGACAAATCCGGCAGCACGGACGGGATGAATAATAGAGGGTCATTTCCGCCCGCGGGTGTGGGCGTCGGCTGAACGCTGCTCGAGCTGCCTGCGGTGATTGGCGCGGGGGGAGCCGGCGGACTCGGTGCTGGTGCTGGGAGGAGCGAAGACAGGATGTCGGGGAGGCTCGGCGCTATCGCACCCGACGCAGCGGGCGCAGCCGCCGCCGCTCCTGTATCTTGAGCACTGGACGCCGGCAAGACGGTGGTGACCAAGGTCTGCGTTGCAGTCTGCACGAACGTCGAGAACACCGTCTGCGTCACGACTGTTGTTGGCAATAACGCAGCTTGCCTGCGCTGGATGTAGTGCTCCTGCCCCTGCCCGTGGAGGAAGAGGCTGACAGCGTCGAGCTCGTCCCCTCCGAGCCGGTCGGACGCGGGAGCACCGTGCACAACCGTGGCTGCGAGACTGGCGACGGCGGCGAGCGTACCCCAGGTCGCAGTGCGGGCCCAGGTGGGGCGGACGCGTGCAGGTACCATCGATGTCGTTGTTATCGGTGCGCCGGTGTCCTAAAGCTTGTTGGTGCGGGACGTGCAGAGATCGGGGACGCGGACGCGGGTAAGACAGGTGCAAGATTAACCTCTGGTATCAAACCAGTGGACCGCCAGGGTAGGGAAAGGGTATACGAAAGGAGTGAAGGTGGTGGTCCTGCCAGAAGAGGGGGTGGCCGTCGCTGAGCCAACGACGCGGGCAAAATAGCTGGCGAGAGGCGTCAGCCGCAGTCAGCCTCGAGACGGGAGCGCGGCCCGGGGCGCGTCGACGCGTCAAAGCGCTAGCGCCCTCCCGCCGCTACTCCAGTTATGGGAGCCGGCTTTTATCGCATTGTTATGCAGTACAGATACGTGTGCACCTTGAAAGACCCAAGACCTAGACAAATGAAGAGCCCGAAGGTGAACAGATACGGCGCAATGCGCTTGTCGAATCGAATGAGCAGATTCTACGGCCGTCACCGCGTTGCAGGTTCGCACGAGTACAGTATAAACCCTCAAGCCGGTGAGGGATACGGGCAGGTGGAAAACGCGTAATTAAAGCTTCGGATACCATGATGATGTTGCCATAGAACGTCTACAGTCGAGACCATGGCCACTACAAATGGCAACAAGATCGATGTGCTCATCGAAGCATAGAATGTGAAGGCATAGCTCAATGTTTAGCCCTTCCGTGAAGGATCAGAACGTTGTAAACATGGGAGACGCAGATCCCTCCTGGTAGACATGATTATCTGGGCAAGATTGCCAACTAGCCATTCGGCACGCCTCATGGACCGAACTGAATAAGCTCGGCGAAGATCTATCCTCTGAAAGCGGGAGGATATCTTGAGCTTGCGAGGGCGCAAATTTCATGAGACAATAAATAAAATCGTTAGGAAAAGAAGCGTGCCCTGGCACAATGCACCATGTTTTGTGGCTGTAGCAACTTTGACAAACGGACGAATGGGCAAATAGATTCGCGGCTCGGTTATCACAGCCAACGGTATCGCGTCGTCACCGTCATTCTGGGGAGCGTTTCTGGATGGCCCCAGAGGTTGCGAATGACCCGAACCTTGGTATAGGCTGGTCTGGTGGCAGCTACTAGTTGAACGCAAACTGGCGTGGCTCATCATACCGCTGGCGCTAGGTCCTTCCAAGGGGGGTAGAAGAGGATAGAATAGGGCAGAATACGGAGCCCTGGATGACCGCTGCCTATGATCGACGGTGTGCCTTTAAAAAGTTAGAAGTAGCCAGTCGGGCCCAGTCCATGGTCTATAGTTGTCTGTTGATGTCATAGAGAGATACGGTTCGTGAGACGCCGTGTCGGATTCAGTACTGAATAGCTATCAGCAGGCACCCCAGGTTGAGAAGAGGCATGGTAGCGTCCTGGTGTGCTGATGTAGCGTAGAAACAGGGTCGGGTTCTCATGTTCTTATGGCTGAGAAAGGAGGATGAGCGAGATGTGTTTTGGCTTTGCGTCTAGGTCGGACGCCACCAACGACGGAGGCTGGTGCGTGTCGTCGCCTGTCGAGATAGGTTTACCAACGGCATCTGCCGACGTCGGTTTTGGGGATTCTTTTTACGATGTCATCCCGCCTTCGGTCTGCACGACCGTCGGAGGCATCCCCAGGTTTATAACGTATCCACGCTGACGTGTCCACACTCCGAATTCTGCTGGTAAATCCATGTGGGCGTGGTGCGTCAGCTCATGAGATAGCAAGAGCAGTCCTCGCGCTCGCGTCGGCGGGCGAGGGGACCACGGGACGTTCGATCGCCCGGGGCAAGCGTAATTGGTGGCTCAGTCCCCGACGACCCCAATGCGGTATGCTAGAGCTTGGTGGCGGGCGATCGGACCCTCTGATCGTTGCGCAGCTCCACAACGGTTCCAGCTCGAGGACAAGATGCACGGGGACCATCCGAGTAGTGTAAGGCTGTGCATGCCCGCCTTCTTGAATGGCTTGTGCTCTGACCCGCTCAGGGGCGTTCTCAGACACGTTCATATACGATTTTGGGTTAGACTCGCGACTGGTCTTGGCAACGCTTGGGGCGACGTTGGCCCGCCTGTGGAGCAACGCGCCGTCCCTCCTCGATATAATTGAATAGTCGCCCACCTGCAAAGCGAGCCATGCAAAGCGACCGCCTGGCATCAACGAACTTATTACGAGCGGCGTCAACACCAACGCGCACCACAAATACACATACATGTGATTCCTCGCAATAAATAACAATCGTCCGAGACTCGCAGGCTGACAAGACTTTTCGGTTTAGTGCGCAGCTGGCCCAAGTCAGCCTTTGTGACAATCCGCGCATTCGAGGCTCGGACATACCGCCTCGTCGGTACTGAGCCGAGTAGTGGCATGCAGATGGACGCAACGCCGAATGTTATTTCCAGAAGCATGATCCAGCACGATTGTGCGCTTCGCCACGCTGCAACGAGGGGCACGGCGAGTGGTGATTTCCATTCAATGAATGTCTAGACCTGTAGATCATGGTCGTCAGTGGGCCTGACCTTGTACCCGAGGGTGTCTGGACATGGCCTGCGCGTCGAGACCCCTCGCGGGGCCGCTGTGCCTCCTGAAGACCGCGCAAAGCGACCGAACCCCCCAAGAGGCGCAACGCCCTCCTGAACAGAAACACGCTTCGGGTTGCTCGCCGACGCGACACCCAGCGCAGAGTCTCGAGCGCCGACCGCACTCGAGGTGTGCTCTAGTCGTCGAAACAAACCGGTTTGCACCGAGCATTTGCATCTGGTGCCACTGTGGGTCTCGTATGGCCCCTGCGCGCAGATTCCGTCGCACACCGTCGTCCGAAATAGCACGCGTCAAGTGTGTACGCTGCGGAGTCGCGCCATGCCTGTCCGAGCGCGCCCTGGGCCACCGGGGACGTTAGACGACGCGCAGAGCCGTGGGAGTGCATAATGCTGGGGACGTTCCGCCAGGACGCGCTGGCTGGGTGACTGTCGCGCTCTCAGGTGATCTGGTGGGGGACATCTCAGTGCACAATAAAACGCACTAGGCAAGGGAGGCTGTCCCGTCGAGCACCTTCTGGCGCGGATCGGCGGGTATGTTCACCGCGCATGCGATCGCCAACGTTTTGCGTATTTCTGTGTACGTGTGTACGTTGTGTCTCGAGATCGCGCAGTCCCGATTCCGAATTGTCGATATTTCTGGGTGTGATATTTCCGTATGCCCCGTTGCGCCGCCTCGCATAGCCCTCGTAACAGGACAGGGGTGTGTTGGTCAACAAGGCCACGATGTATACGGTCTTGGCGTGGGCGTGTCCAGGAATTGGTTTGGATTTCTGGATTGATCCATGTGCGGCGGGCAACGGCGCCCTGGCCAGCGCTCATCGGGGATTACGGACCAGGTAACATTTATGATTGTCGGAATCCTAATAACTCATCGGTCTGGCAGTACCGATGCGAGCAGTTATGCTATGAATATTAAGGGCGTGTGGTAATATTGGAGACGACGAGAACATAGATTTGATGCGACGACGCGTGACAAACCAAAACTAGCTTTCATTTTCCGGGACCATCGGAGCCAAAATACCGCCATTTCTGCGTAAGGAATGGTCTATGTATGATCCAAGGGAAGCATCGTATCAATGCTTAGCATGGAAAAGTTTCTGCTGTGCTTACTGTTGGTCATGTCACCCACGTATGCGACCGTTTCGTATGTTCCGAACACACTGCGCTAGACCCGAGACAGTATTCCGTGTCGAGACGCCGCATCGCGACGGCGTCGCACCCTAGCGGGCTCTGCTCGGTCCTAGCAAGCTTCGAGTAATTTTCTGGATATCCCGAACAGATGGCAGACGCCGGAGAACGAGCGGGCATGCCAGGGCGGTCTGTGCGGAAACAGGTTTGAAGTGGGCTCTGGTGTGATCACCGACGACGGTGCCGAGAATGCGAGTGGGCCACCGCCGGGTGCAGCCCTGTTTGGGCCATATTGCGTCCCGAGCGCCGCCGCGGTCCGTCTGCGTCGGCCGACCCAAGATGGCAGGAGAACAAGCACGGCGGACGCGGGCTGTTTTTGGACGTGGGCCGTCTGCAAAGCGAAGAGGCCGGGAGAAACCGCGCGAGCTGTGGGACGTGGGTAGAAGCTTGCTCGCACATGCAATCAATCGTATCTGTCTGTGCTTACCGAAGCCAATATCGGCTTATTATAGCAGGGCTCGGACGGCGCGGGGGTCCTCGGCGTCGTGCGTGTTCTTGGAACCTGGAAAGCGACAGGGCGGGAGACGGGCAGCGCGTTTCCATCGAGGCGTGTACGGCGGAGGGTTCCCTCTCCCACTGAATCAAGGACGAGAAGGCCGGGTGCGCGTCTGAGCAGCGATAGACGAGGCGGCCTGAGAACTGCGAGCAGGAAGAGCAGACAGCGGGACCCGACACGCCCCGAGGCGGCAGACGTGCCGGAAGGGAAGGAAAAGAGGGCAGGAAGGAAAAACTGGCGATTCAAGGGCCTGTCAACGGGAGGCGCCGCGTCTGCGCCTCGCGCAGGCAGACGCTCCACTACGCCTCGCAAGCCCGCTGCGGGCACCATAGCGGCTTTCTCACACAGGGGGAGAGTCTGGACGGTCGAGGCCCACCAGCGGTGCAGCAGCGGGCAATCTGCGCACTGCGAGCACGATTCTGCGAGTGTCTGTTCGCCAGCGCGTTGAAGCGGTGCCTCGTCGAAGGAGGAGATGTCCCTGTCCTGCGGCCTTCTCTGCGGCGTGGTGCGCCCACGGTGCGGTGGGCGTGAGTGTTCCGCGGGCGATGGTCGATAACGGTGCGCTTGTCAGTCGGCAATCGAACTGAACGGGGGTTGCAACGCCAACCGCCAAACGTCCGCCATTGTGTTGCAGTCCCTTGTCCCGCGCCGATTCCAAATCTTTCCATTTTTACTCGGGGCGTCGTCGCCGCTGCGGCCGCCCGCGCCTGCACGCAGTGGTGCGCTCGGCTGGGTCGAGTCAACTGAACTGCCCGCCGCGCGTGGTGATGGTTGTCCGGGGGGAGGGCGGCGTGGCCTGTTCTGGCAACCGCTTGGGCTGCCCGCCGCACAGGCCAGTTGGCCCTTTTTTGATCTGGGGACCAAACGTGCGTTGGTTTCATTTCGGAAGTCCCCAGCGCCAGCGGCGGGCACCAGGAGATTCCATCGGGCAGACGGGGGAGGATCGGCTGACACGAGATGTGGCGATTGGCTTCGATCCGAAAATGGTCGACCCAAGCGGGCAGTCACCCAAGACGCCTTGCCGTATATAACTTCCGCTCCACTCCCCGCCACTCCCCCAGCACCGTCCCTCATCGTCGTCTCAACCAGGTACGCTCCTCTCCCCGCCATCCTATATAGCCCCGCCTCACCGCAGCACCCAGCCAATGTCGTCTGCACAAGTCATGCCCTCGCCCCCCGCCCTCCCGAGGCGCACATCCACCTACAACACCCGCCTCCATGTCCGCCCCGAGGAGCCTCCCATCCCGCCGCGTCTCATCGGCTCGCCACTCCTCGACAAGCTCCTCTCCACCCCCACCAAACACTCAGCCGCAAAGTCGGCCGCCGGCCTCTGGCTCGACGGAGACGAGTTCAGCACAAACAAAAACGTCGCGTCGCCGTCCCACTCCGGGCAGCGCGGCGCGCACCCCCCGTCGCCTTCTGCGGCAAAGAAGTCTTCGCCGTCAAAGCAGAGGTGCGCAATACCACTAGCCCATGGTTTGACGAACACCCAGTTCATGGCGACCCGTTACAGCCCAAGCTCCGTCGCTACATAAGGCTCGCCCGCCGTGTGGTCCTGCCCCTACACGGTCGATCCCATCGCTACTACACACCAACACTAGGCTTCGCCCGCCTCGTTGATCTCATAATGAGCGGCGAGGACGAGTCGCCCATTAGGGCACCGCGCATCCTCCATCCATCATACCTTATCGCAAGCTCGCCCAGCTGATATGGCTTTCTTCTGGATGCGCACTCGTCCTCGTCATCTCCTCGCCTTCGGTCCTCGTCTTCCCGGCGACCACTTCTCTGCGCATTACCGAGCCACGCGCACGTTCTACGCCTAGCTCAGGAGACCCCCTTTCGCGCTTCGAGCTACGACCGTACTCGACGCCACCGATCACCTCCCCGATTGCTTCCTCGACCACCTCCTCTCCTCGTGCCGGCCACGACGCCGTCCCGAGTTTGAAAATCCACCTCTCCCAGCAAGCATCGCAATTGTACATTTTCACTTGACTCTTCGCATTGCCCAATGATCGGGTTTATCGATCGTGTTCCATACTTCCTCACCCTTTACCCCCGCTCTCACGGGTCGCTGTAATATGCGCATTCTCGGTCTCGGAACTTTTGGGTTTCAAGCATCCTTTCCCCTTCTCTATGTGACATGATTCGCCTTCTCGGTGTTCACGTTTCTCCGCGCGTGTCGCCGTCCCCATTCACCGCTCGCCGCTCCCCTCATTCCTGAATCACATTCACGTCTCTTCTGCCCTGCCCTGCATCGCCTCACATGACCGCAGCTCCGCACCCTTGTTGTTGCGCTTCGTGCTGATGCCCGCGCGCCGCCTTCTTCTCCCTCGCCCTGTCACATCTCACATCCTTTCCATCGCACCCATGCCCTTGTAGATGTCTACCCCGGTCGCGCGCGCACCGCTTTACGTAGCGTACCTCCCCACGGACCGATGAACTCTGCACACTTAGCACAGACCGGCCGTACTTTAACTTTCCATGTATAGATGTAAACACTATGTGTACCTTTACTCGTGCTGCGCGCGAACGCAGCTAATACATCCTGGGATTCGACGTATCTCCTCTGTTGGCCTTGGTGTGAGAGCGTGCCAGCGTAAAGCGAATAGCGTATGCGATGTGCCACAGAGAAGAGCGTCATCTATGAACAGTGATGGCGATTTGAGTCCTGCCTGTGGAGCACGCCGTATCCACTCCACGCAACCTAAACGACGCTCGAATCCGAGAGCCCGTCGCCGAGGTTAGGCTCCGCCTTGGCTCGTCTGGGGAACTCCGCCAAGCGGCAGGGCTGCATCGACGATCGCGCCCCCCTTCTGCGTGCGCACCGGATCGCGTAGGATGGCGCGACCGACCGTATTGTGTTCGTGTGTAGCGCACTAGATGTATAAGCACGAGCGGCCCCCGACGCGCTGGCACGGTGAAACTACGATTGCAGCGGCGAACCCAGAAAAGCGCGACGCCCGCCGTTCATTAGCGGTGCGGCGCAATGGAAGGGAAGGGGCCCAAACGTGCGCGGCGGCGAAGGGTGGCTTGGTCGTCGACGCGGGAGAAGGCTCGGATAAGGCATGGTGCGTCGATCGCTGCGATGTGCGTCGCCGGAAGCGTCACGGTTCGGCCGTCTGTTGGCTCGTGGTGGCGCGGGAGCCCCCTCGTGCTCCACCCCTTCGCTCGCGGGCGCACTCCTTTGGCGGCGCCGCACGGTATGGACACCGTACTGCGGCGCGCCCGAGCTTCGCACAGGCTCCACAACGTTTGTGGACGCATATAGCAGGTATGTCGCCGTCGCGCTGAGCGCAGGGGCGGCACAGACGACCCTGTGCCGCCGTGGGCGACGCGCACAGGGCTGCTTGGCCAGGCCTGGTCTGTCTGTGGCTCTTCCCCTCGTTGTTCGCAGCTGCTTTGGGTCCGTCGCGGATCGGACGCCATTGGCCCCGGGCAGCAGCTCAACAGCGCGCGACGCGGCTTCTGTGAGAGAACGCGAGGGTGGTGGGGGCCAGACCAGGAGTCGGTCTAGATGTCGCCGCCGCCAGGGTGCTGCCCGTGCCCTGGGTGTCTGCGAGTGTTCCAAGTGTTCCATCGATGCACGGGGGTTCGACGGGTTCTGAATCGCGAGCCTGGCCCCTCACGTCATGGCGAGTGAGCTTGTCTCTGCCGCGTGCGGGCGTCGACCCAGGGACGCGGCCGAACGTTGATGAAGGCGTCTGGCGTTGCTAGACAGATGGGCCTTCGACTGACCGTCATGAGATGGACACGCAGCGGTCTGTAGTATAATATGCGATCCCGTGTCCGACAGACAACGGGCTCGTGAGCGCAGCGTGCATTGCAATGTCGTCAGATGGCACTGGTGTGCGTACCTATATGTGTGTGTGCGTGCGTCATTCTCCCACCTCTCTCATTTGTGTGTGGCCCACGAAGATATCCGTATGCGGTGTGGCGGCGCGTCCACGGGGGCGTCGGCGTCCGCAGATACGCTCGCGACGGCCGCGTCGATGCGTCGCCGCTCACACGTCTCGTCGTTCAACACTGTCGCTCAGCAGCAGGCCTCGACCTCAGGTAGCGCGATGCATGTGAGCCGATAGGGTCGGAAGCACTGCATGACGGGGAGGCGGCGGGGGTAGTGAGGAATGCGCGGAGCCCGGGACGGACTGAGGCAGGGTTTGGGCGATGGTGGGAAGACGTGGCAGGAAAGGAGGGGTATCGTCGGGACACGATGTCGGAGGTTCGGTGGACGTATTTGCCTATATACTCGCCCTCGGGCAGACAACGGACGAGGACGTCATTCGAAGCATCTGGCGCTGCAAGGCGGGAACGACAGGGCGATGCTGGCCTGGCCCCCGCCTGCGTCATCCCATCATCCAGGCCTGCGTGTGCGTCGCTGGATCGTCGCCGCCTGCTTCTGGACCCCGTGGGCCCGCTATTAGTGAGTGCGACGGTCCCAGCTGAGAGCGTTCTCACCTCGACGGCCACGTTCGCTGCACCGCAGCCCCAGCAGACACCTCCAGGCCGCCGTCGATCTCCTCCAACCGTGCTGCAGCGGTGCGAGCCCAGGCGTGGCGGCGGAGCAGAGCAAAGACGGATTGGGGCGATCCCCGACGTTTCCACGGGGGCTCCGCTGGCCATGAGCTCGACGACGAGCCTCGCCCGGTGTGCATCCTGACCTCCCTGCATCTGCTTATCGCCCACGGCTGGTCCAGACCTGCGACCCTTCCATGGCCTGACGAATGCGCTGCCCCAAGCAGCCCTTGGAGATAGCGCGCGATCCCTGCACGCACACACAACGCGCACGTCACACAGGTCTCCGCCGACACAGTCTGGCCCAGCCCCTCTTGGACCTCTACTTCCACCATCCCACACCCGACAAGTGCGCCGGCGCAAATCTCGCCAATTTCACCTCGCGCTTTGCGTATAAAGCGACCCCTCCGGGCTTCGTCGTACGTTCTCCCCATCACTCATGACGCGCTAGGATGCATCAAGTAATTGATGTTCAGGGATGAGGACCGTGGGTCTAGCGACATACGGGAGCGAGGGGACATGGTGCGGAGATTCCGATTGTTTTCTTTTGGTCTGGGAAGAGGGGTCTGGAGGCCCAGTCGAGCAATGTGAAGCACGGTGCGACTCCTTTCTTGATGATCCCCCCGTAGTGAACTCAGAGCTTCGCCCCGCAGGCCTTCGCATCGCCGCTGTCAACGAAACAAGCACTACAGCGTCCGAGCATCGTCGTGACACAATGCGAACGCCGTCGAAGGGGTGTTGTCACAGGCCCCCGTCGCGCCGACTCGCCGGAACGTCGGGGCCAGCCTGTCGCGACGTTTCTTCACAATTCAGGCGTTCGCGTTACGGCAGAGTAGCCTGTCAGTGGACCAGCGGGGACGACGAAGCGCGGCGAAGGTGAGCGCAGCGTGCGCCCACGGGACGCGAGGGTTCCCTGATACATTGGGATTGGCAGGAAGGTGCGTTGCGCCATACCGCTCTTTCGACCCTCCAGCACCGCCTGCAGCGCGCACATCACAACCTTGCAGTATCTTCACCCTATTCATTCAGGCCCATGGCCATCTCACATCCCCCATAAGAAGGTCCCCATGCCATAACCAAACTGCGCTCTTCTCTGGCCGCTCCCGCCCCGAAATACATCGCACCATTCGCCCAGAATTCCCCCGCGGCGCTGGAGACGAGGGCACGAACGATCGGGGTCATCGAGGCCATGGGAGCACGAAGCAGCGTGCGGGGACCGAAAAGCGAAGGTTGCGCGGGATTAACGTACGTACGTGCGCGTGCACAGAACGACCTCTCCACCCAATCCACGACGTTTGTTACACCCTATACGTCCATTCCCGCCGTGTTCCACCACCTACGAGACATCGAAGATGGCCTCGACGCAGCCAGCATGGTCTCGCTGCGCCTCAAACGCGCCTCGCGCCACCCACCGTCCCTGCAGACCCCTCGACCATTCTCTTCTTATCTCACCGCAGACCAGACCCCAGACGACCCCACCGTGACATTTCGACATATCCAAACATAGGACAACGTCCGACGTGTAGGACGGCCGCGTCCGAGGTCCCCTCAACGCGCCCCAGAAAGCGCACCCATACATTCCCGCGCGACACAGTCATGCGCGCCTTCGGACCGGTCTGCCTTGGGTTCGTCGGTGCGGCTCCGCTGCGACCCTGAGAGGCCATAGCAGGCTTCAAGCGTACTTCAGGCACTGCTGTGTCCTCCTTGGGTCCTCCGCACCATGGCCCGCCAACAGCGGTGCTAGCTCGAAGAGAATGGCGTTTCGGCCCTGAGGTGCGGACGGGCGGTGTTACTTTTGCATATTGCCTCGGAAACCAGCGCACGGCGGGAAAGCTTCACTGGCATGTTTTTGATTCGTCGTACGGCACTCTGCGCGCAGCCGTGGTCGCGAGTTGCCTGAAGCGAGCGGTGTTGCCTCTCGCGGAAAGGACGTGGAACTCTATCCGTGGATTTTTCGTTCTGCCTGTGACCACTCTCCGTCTGCGGAGGTGCGTCCTGCACGTCAGAGGCTTGGTTCGGCGTGAGGTAAGTGAGGTAAGTCCTAGGGTTTGGACGGTTCGCGGTTCGCGAAAGCAACCTTGTTGGTTTTGGTGTGACGCGTGATCGTCGCAGTACTCTTTCTAGAAACCTTGTGAGCTCGTCCATGCATAGACAGCCCTAATGAGAACGTTGCGCAATTCTGTTACAAGAGCTCTTGAGTACTAGTTATTCGTCGGTGTATATGAATGCGATCCTGAGATTTGAAGGTTATGTGATACCCCATTCCATGGACATATGAGTAGTGTGATTTATGGCCGCCTGGCGAAATGGCATCGCGTCTGACTACGAATCAGGAGATTGCAGGTTCGACCCCTGCGGTGGTCATCCGTGTGCGTCTCTCAATGTTTTTTTCCGAAACCATTTCACTAGAAAGTTCTCTTTTAATTTTTGCATTTGGCTGTTTATGCCTATGCGTTGGTTGCGCGCACATTTTTACGACAGTAGCAAATTCGACCCCAAGTTATGAATATCATATGGAAACTACATCTCGGGCAAATGTCGCAGCTACCAACAAAGGGAACACAAGCGTGGCGTCTGCGTAGACCTATATGGTCCGTTAGGTAGGTAGGGGGGATGCATGAGCAGCAAGTGTTTACCTTGACGGTGTCTGATCCCGCACGGATTTTGCCCCAGGACACTGCTTCGTCAGGACGCGCTCCAGAGTCCGAGCCGTCAAATTCTTGGCCGGTATTCTGGACAAGGAATGAGCTAATGTGGGGGAGGAAGAGAAACAGAATTTACGATGTAAACGGAGTAGTCCGCTCCGTTACGCTGGAAGTTTTAGGTGAGTTGGGGGTAGGCCCCGTTCAGGAAGGGAAAGCTTACGATGAGCATGGCGTTGGCGATCTGGTGCTTACAGACGCCACCGCCGAGGATAATCATCCCCGCTTTGCGCGACTTGCGCGAGAGCTCGTTAAGACCGCGGATGTCCTGCACAATATCGACGACGAGTCCGGGGTTCTTGAACGAGTGGAAGTAGATCATGTCTCCGATTGAGCCGTCCGTGAGCGCGGGGCAGAACACGGGGATATCGTTCTAATCACAACATGCTAAATAGAATACGGAATAGGAGGAAGGGGGGTTTATTCACTTTGTACGCCCAGTAATATACAGACTCCTCGTTGTTGATCTCCTTTCCTAACCGTCGGATGAACGAGCTCGGGCACCATACCTGGTCGGTCTCCTTTTGCTCTACGAGCATCTGGTCCAGGATTGGCATGAGCCAGTCCTCGAACTTGCAGTAGTTGTCGTTGGGCACGATCAGGTTTCCGATGCGGTTCATACCCCTCTTGCGGAGGTCGGAACCATCGAGGTGGAAGTCCGCGAGGTAAGTCTTGCCGAGGCATTTGATGAAGTCTTCTTCGATGCCTCCTGCGGTCGTGACGAGGGCCTTGACATGCTTGTGCTTCACGAGGTGGAGGATAATCTCGCGCAGGCCAGACGAGATGAGGTTCGAGGTGTAGCCGAGGAACACATTGCATTTCGTGTTCGCTCGCACCTCCGGATCGCGGAACTCTTCGTCTTCATCCTCCGCGACGGGCTCATCGGACAGCCTCCATGTGCGCTATACAATTTAGCTGAATGCCACGTAAATCACACGTTGGAGCGCTGCGCACCATTTTGTTCACGATCTCAATGGCCCGTCCGAGGCTGTTCGCTTGAAACCCGATGCGGTTGTAGCTATCAAGGAGCTTGTCCAGGGTGATCTGCTCGTCGAAGTTCGGGCCCTGGACGGTGACTGCAATATCAGGCATGGGCTCCGAGGGCTTGAGCACCGCTGCAGATGCGCCCGCGGGGATACTGCTGGAGGACGCCATGGGGAACGATGAAGGACGAACGCAAAGCGAAAGTTTTCCAGACGCCCGGACGCGCTCAGCATTGGGCGCCAAAGCGCGTTTTGTCGTGGCGACACGTGATGGATTGATCGCCGGGTGGGGAGTGAGCGCGGTGCTGGGCGCAGTTGCGTACACTACAACTGACGACGACGGGACCCACCTCACCACTGTCTTGCGTGCCGACACACTCAAGCTCGACATGAGCGCCGCTGATCTGGAGCAAGCAGTCGCGATCCCATTGCCTACGTCTCCTCCCACTGACGGGAGCCATGCGACGACATTTCCTTTGCCCGACGTCGAAGGCGCGCCCGTCGAATTTGCAAACGGGGTCCACGCGAAGACGGACGAGGAGGAGGAGCGTGCGGAGAGCGTAGAGTCCGCTGCGGAGGAAATGGAGGATGTTGCGTTGGATGGGCCAGGGGAAGTGAAGGAACCGGCGGATTCGGCGTCATCTCAAGAGTCGACAGCGCACGGGGAAGCTGAGTCTACCTCGGCAACTGGAGACTCTGTTCAACCGCGCCAGTCTACAGCCACGACACCGCCGACTCCTCCGTCGAAACCTCTGCCTGAAGTCAGGACACCACCGCCTAGACACGATAGTCTCACACCTGGAAGCACGACCAGTCCGAACGGACGGGTACGAGACTCCGTAGACCATGTCGACCCGAGGAGAATGAACGGACATGGGCCTACGCCTCAAGATGCTTTGTCGCGACCATCCTCGGCAGCTTCGCACCGGCGGTCTCTCACCATATCGAAAGGCAGAACCGTCTCTGCCGTACTGGTGTCTTCAGCTCTCGAGACGATCGCTGCGTCAAGGGAAGCGAAACGGTCTCAGCCACTACGGGAAAGCGTGCAGCGTGCCTTGGAGATGGTCAAGCGTGGCGAAGGCGGAGACCGCCCGCGCGAGATTTTCGAGCCACTGCGTCTGGCGTGCGAGACGCGTAACGAGAAACTCATGATTGCCAGCTTGGATTGCATCTCGAAGCTCATCTCGTACTCGTTCTTTGTCGAAGCGGGAGTACCAACGAATCAGGGCTTACCGTCGCCTCCACCTTCACCTGGTCCCGGCAGTCGTCAGTCTACCTCGTCCAATGCTCCACCAGGACCTGGCCCTAGTCTTGTCGACCTTGTCGTCTTCACGATCACTTCATGCCACACGGAGTCGTCCCCGGAGACCGTGTCTCTGCAGATTGTCAAGGCCCTCTTGGCTCTCGTCCTCTCGTCTACGATTCTCGTTCACCAGTCGTCACTATTGAAGGCTATCCGCACGGTCTACAACGTCTTCCTTCTGAGTGTAGATCCTATCAACCAAACCGTAGCACAAGGAGGTCTCACTCAGATGGTCAACCACGTCTTCGCGCGTTGCAAGGTCGACAGCCTGTCCCGCACCAACTCGTCTTCGACGCTGGTTTCGCGGCTCGAAGCCAGCCGGCGCCGCTCGCTTGCCCCCGACTCGCCCATGCACTACCAGACACCGCTGAGCCCTCCACCTTCTAACGAGCACGCTGAAATCGCGGAACCAGCGTCGCCGTACGTGAACGAGAATATTGCACGGGCTCAACAGTCCATGGACACGCCTCGGTCCGAGGCGGCTGAGCTGCCGGAAGAAGGGCAAACCGAGCAGGATACAGATGCGGGTTCATCTCGTCCTAGCAGCGTCGCTCAGCAACAGTATGTCGAGATTCACCTTGATCATGTGTGTACCACTCACAGGAGATTCAGGAGACACCCGCTTCCACCCCCAAGCGAATATCATGGCGAAGACGACGATCACGAACCATTCAACGTACATATGTCCACCAACGATCTGTTCATCAAGGACGCTTTCCTCGTGTTTAGGGCACTCTGTAAGCTGACGATGAAGCCCTTGAACCCCGAGAGGTGAGTCGCTACTCGAAAGTATAACAATAGCATACTTAGCGCGATTGAAGCGAACGTGACATCAAGTCTCATGCCATGCGATCCAAGCTCTTGTCTCTGCATCTAGTTCTTATCATCCTGAAGAACCACATGCCTTTACTGGCTTCTCCCAACGCCGTCATCTACTCGAGTTCATCCAACGACTCGACGACGTTTGTTCAAGCCATCACGCAGTATCTCTGCTTGTGCTTGAGCAGGAATGCTGTCAGCCCGGTCCCTCAGGTCTTTGATATCAGCGTGGAGATATTCTGGAGAGTAATTTCTGGCATGCGGACGAAGCTAAAGGTATGTGTGCTTAATTCACTAACGAGATACTCAATGAACTCGATTTTCCGCAGAAAGAGATCGAGGTCTTGCTGCACGAGATCTTCATTCCTATTCTCGAGATGAAGACGTCGACGCTCAAGCAGAAAGCTGTTATCATGAACTTGTTGCACAGGCTTTGCCAGGACCCCCAGGCACTGGTGGAGATCTACCTCAATTACGATTGTGATGGTGAAGCTGTCGACAACATCTACGAACAGTATGTACCCCATTCATTTTCTTTTATCCTGTATTGTGTATAACGCGTTTTTTAGCATCATCAATATTATCTCGAAGCTGGCTACGGCGCCCATATCCCACGTTCCACAGAAAGGCCAGGAACCAACAAGCCCTGCCTTGCAACCTACTTCGAAGAACCACTCGAACTCGGTTGCCCCGGCGCTCAGTACAAGCGCATTGGCTGTCTCTGGAACCATCGACAACTCGGGTCTTGGGCTCTCCGAGCCCAAGTTGCGCAAACAGAGCTTGGAGTGCCTTGTGGCGGTCTTGAAGTCACTTGTCGTGTGGGGAACGGCCAACAATCCGAACACGGAGTCCCCAGGAGAGCCTGGCAGTCGTCCTCCTACCGTTCCGGGAGAGGAGCTACGCGCTGACACCATCACACCGGAGAACTCTATGGATAGGTTGTCTGCCGCCCCTAGCCTCTCGGAGTCTAGTAGGATACCCACCCCAGATCCAGTTTCGGACGACCCTACGAAGTTTGAGAGTGCGAAACAGAAGAAGACGACTCTTCTTGAGGGCATCAAGAAATTCAACTTCAAGCCTAAGCGTGTATGGCTGATCGTATGTTGGTTATGGGATGTGCGGCTAACATATATGTTTACAGGGTGTCAAATTCTTCATCGAGACAGGCTTCATTCCAAGCTCGTCGCCTCAGGATGTCGCCCTGTTTCTACTTGAGACTGACGGTCTTAGTAAAGCAATGATCGGTGAATACCTTGGCGAAGGGTAATGCACTGTCTTCGAACATGTTAGGAGCCTTACTTACTTTTTTGTGTAGTGATGACGAGAACGTTGCAACCATGCATGCTTTCGTCGACTCCATGGAATTCAAGGGCCTCGAGTTCGTCGATGCTCTGCGCACTTTCCTCCAGGCATTCCGACTGCCCGGTGAAGCACAGAAGATTGATCGTTTCATGTTGAAGTTCGCCGAACGGTACATTGCTGGCAACCCGCAGACCACGTTCGCCAACGCTGGTGAGTGCACTGACCCTCCCCCCCTCTCAACCGTATCTAACTCAATTTCAGACACCGCCTACGTCTTGGCGTACTCGACCATCTTGCTAAACACGGATGCTCACAATCCTCAGGTGAAGAATCGTATGACCAAGACCGATTTCATAAAGAACAACCGTGGCATCAACGACGGTCGGGACCTTCCAGAGGAGCTGCTCAACTCCATCTACGATGAAATTAGTACCAACGAGATTCGCATGAAGGACGAAGTCGAGGCCGCTCCCATTCCCGCTGCTCCGGCGCCTGGTCTTGCTGGCGCTATTGCAAACGTTGGGCGTGACTTCCAGAAAGAAGCGTACACGATGCAGTCTAACAACATGGCCACCAAGACTGAGGTATGCGCTCGTCTGATCTTCGTGTGTAGGACGACTTGTAACAAAACCTTCAGGCTCTTTTCAGGACCCTCATGCGTTCACAACGGAAAGGTTCGCAGAGCGGCGCGCAGTACTTCAGCGCATCCCATTTCGTCCACGTCAAGCCCATGTTCGAGGTCGCTTGGATCCCTTTCCTGGCTGGCCTCTCCGGCCCACTGCAAGGAACGGATGATCTCGAGATCGTCGAACTCTGCTTGGACGGCTTCAAGAGTGCGATCCACATTGTCTGCTTCTTCAACCTCGAGCTTGAGCGGAACGCATTCGTCACTACGCTTGCGAAGTTCACGTTCCTCAACAACTTGGGCGAGATGAAGATCAAGAATATGGAAGCTATCAAGACTCTCCTCGACGTCGCAGTGACCGAAGGGAATAACCTGAAGAGCTCGTGGCGCGAAGTGTTGACTTGCGTCAGTCAACTTGAGCACATGCAACTGATCAGCAATGGCGTGGACCTTCCCGAAAGCAAGAAGGGGTAGGTCAGCAACGTCTGTCATTGCAATCCATCGCTCACGATATCTCCAGACGTTCTCGCAAGGTGCCGACCGAAGAATTGGCCAACGAGAGTCGTTCTACGCATATTACCGTTGCCGCCGACATGGTCTTCTCGCTTAGCCACTACTTGAACGGGGTACGCAACGTCGGAAAATCGATTGCGCACTTAAGCTCATGGTTTTACCTCTCAGACTGCTATCGTGGACTTCGTTCGAGCGTTGTGCGACGTCTCGTGGGAGGAGATTCAATCGTCAGGCATGTCACAGCACCCGCGGCTGTTCAGTCTGCAGAAGCTTGTGGAGATCTCCTACTACAACATGACACGTATTCGTCTTGAATGGTCCAACCTTTGGGACATTCTGGGAGAACACTTCAACCAAGTAAGTTTACTCTCTTCCCTTGAGCCTTGAGAATCATCGCTCACGGACATCTAGGTATGCTGTCACAACAACCCACATGTAGGGTTCTTTGCCTTGGATGCACTTCGGCAACTTGCCATGCGGTTCCTGGAGAAGGAGGAGTTGCCCCACTTCAAATTCCAGAAGGACTTCCTGCGACCATTTGAGTATACGATGGTTCATAACTCCAACCCCGATGTGCGGGACATGGTAAGTTTCGGGATACTCTCTTTTGCATCATACTAATTATAGCGGACTAGGTTCTCCAATGCCTGCAGCAAATGATCCAAGCACGTGTGGCCAACATGCGGTCAGGTTGGAGAACTATGTTTGGCGTCTTCTCCGCGGCGGCCAAAGTACCCACTGGTAAGCTTTGACGTCCTCGATTACGGCAACACCATTAATAGTGCATTCAGAGCGTATCGTCAGCTCCGCGTTTGAGATCGTCACCCGTCTCAACAAGGAGCATTTCGTCGCTATCATCCGTCATGGAGCATTCGCCGACCTCACGGTTTGTATCACCGACTTCTGCAAGGTGACGAAATACCAGAAGATTAGTCTACTGGCTATCGCCATGCTCCGTGGAACTATCCCCGTGATGTTGGAGTGTCCTGAGTGTGGCCTTGGCCCCTCCGCTGAGAAAGCGGACCCCATTGATGACCCAATGATCAAGTTCTGGTTCCCAGTACTGTTTGGGTTCTATGACGTGATCATGAACGGAGAGGATTTGGAAATTAGACGATTGTGAGTAACCTAATTCTCGGTGGTTGTGCACAGACCCCTAAACCATATCTTTCAGAGCTTTGGATTCGCTCTTCTCGACCCTCAAAACCTACGGTTCCACGTTCCCAGTGGAATTCTGGGATACCGTTTGCCAGGAGCTACTGTTCCCGATCTTCGCAGTCCTGAAGTCGAGCCAAGATGTGTCGCGTTTCAGCACGCAAGAGGACATGAGCGTTTGGCTCTCATCAACGATGATTCAGGCACTGCGCAATCTCATTGACCTATACACCTTCTACTTTGAGACACTTGAACGCTTTTTGGATGGACTCCTGGACCTCTTGTGTGTTTGCATTTGTCAAGGTGAGTTTCAAATGGCCATTCTCAGCGGAATTCGTCTGACAATCGGTGTCTTCTAGAAAACGATACATTAGCACGGATAGGGACGTCGTGTCTTCAGCAACTCCTGGAGAGCAATGTGAAGAAGCTGAGCGCTGCGCGATGGGAGCGGGTTGCCACGACGTTCGTAAAACTCTTCCGGACAACAACGCCACATCAACTCTTCGACGAGAGTTTACGAGTAGAGATCGACGGCACCAGTCCCGAACCAGACGCACCAGGTACGTCGCTTCAGACACTGGCACCACATTTTCTAACCATCTTCAGCAGAGTCCAATGGCCAGACAATCTTGCCCGCGCCCCTCTTCTCTGGCGATTCAACAAAAGCTGAGCGGCAAATCTCACTTGCCGAACGTCGTCGCATCTTCAAGCAAATCATCGTGAAGTGTGTGTTGCAGCTCCTGCTCATCGAGACGACGAACGACCTTCTACGGAACGATGAGGTCTACAACACTATCCCGCCGGACCATCTCTTGCGTTTGATGGGCGTGCTTGACCACAGCTACCAGTTCGCGCGGATGTTCAATGAGGACAAGGAGTTGAGGACAGGTCTCTGGAAAGTTGGTGAGTTGCATGGAACGTGTCACACACGGGAAAGCATTTTGCTTACCAATCGTCTGCAGGGTTCATGAAGCATCTTCCCAACCTGCTCAAGCAAGAGTCGAGCAGCGCTTCGACCCTGGTACATATTCTCCTACGCATGTATTACGACCCCCGCCCAGATTACCAAGCTGCACGACCTCAGGTGGCCGATCGTTTACTTCCGTATGTTGCTTCTAATGACCACACCCAAAGTTTCGCTAACAAATATATCGGACATGTCCAGGCTCGGGTTGGGCGTCCTCCAGGACTTCACGAAGTTGAAGATAGACAGCCAATCCAAGAATATCGCCGCCTGGACACCTGTCGTCGCCGAAATCTTCGATGGCTTCGTGAGATTCGACGATAAAGCGGTGAGTACCCTCATATCTGAAGTCCTGGCGTGTCACTTATCGTCTGCCCAGTTCGTGAGATACCTTCCAGCAGTGTATCCTCTAGCAACCGAACTGCTGTCTCGAGAGATCGCTCCCGAGATACGCCAAAACCTCCGAGAGTATTTTATGCGCGTGGGCTACGCGAAGGGCATCATAGAGCGGTCATGACACATTCTCCTATAGTACACTGTATCGTTTATTTATCTTCGTTTGTTGCACTCTTTGTATAGCATGCAGGTATTAATTCAGCTGGAACGATTCAATGGCCGTCTCGTACGTGTATGAAAGCGTCAGCCAAAAATATAGGTGGTATAGTATATATACATTGAGGGTTACCGTTGGTACCCGTATCCTCCCGTGAAACCATTCATACCCTGGTACCCTCCGTTCCATCCTGTCATCTGTGGGTTCAATGGCACCGCTGGAGAGGCGTCAGTCAGTAATCTTTCGAGAAGTACAATAGACTCACAGTTCGGACGTAGCGCATCGTACTTGTCTGTGCCGACTGGTCAGAATTTACCGAACAAAAGTCAACGAGACACACACCGGAAGCTTGGGGCTGCCCATTGTCTTCCTGGCCGAAGGCACCGCTCTTCATCTGCGCGAACACGTTCGCGGGATTTGTGCTCGCTGCGGCAGGTGGGGGTGTCGGCGGCGGTGGTGACGTGGCGTTGAACTGACCGAAGCCAGGGTTGAATCCCGTAGGGTCTGGGACGCGATTCAGTTTCCCAACAAGTGACTCATGTTTACATTCAACTTACTGCTCTGAATTCCTCCAAATCCACTGGTCTGCAATGACGGTAAAGACCCCATGCCGCCCATGCCGCCCATCGAGCCTCCGAAGTTGCCACCCATGCCCGTTGGCTGCGCCATCATCGGGCCCGAAGGCTGGAACCCTGTCGGTTGGGACATCATAGGCTGCGCCTGGAAACCCGTAGGCTGTGGTTGGAAGCCAGTGGGCTGAGGCTGGAAACCAGTGGGCTGGGACATGATGGGCTGTTGTGCACCCATGAAGCCAGTCGGCTGCGTGTTGAGGAACGACGGGCTTGGTGACGGCTGGAAGGGGGAGCTGGCGGAAGGGCGGGTAGGGACGAAGCTGTTGAACCCAGTTGTCGTGGGCACAAGTGGCTGCAGCAGACTCTGATTGACAGGTAGAGGCGCGAGAGGTCCCCTTGGGCCATTCAAATTCTGTGAGGGCGGAAGCATACCCGTCTGCTGGGCTTGCAAGTGCTGAGCCATGGTTCCAGGGGCAGATCCCATCCCCATGCCGGTCTGGTAGCCCATGGGCGGCGGAGACACGACAGGCGGAGATAGTGACGCTGGTCGCTGGTTGATAGCGGGGCTCTGTGTCCGCAGTGCACTGAGCCGAGCGAGTTGCTCAAAGATGTCCGACTCCGTCTTGTTCGCTAAGCCCGTTGCGGCAGGCTGCTGTGGCGCGGCCTGAGGCGCGGGGGGTGCAGATGACGGGGGTGCCGGGGGAGCGGGAGCTGGTGGGGCTGTAGGCACGGCGGACGCAGGAGGAGCGGGTGCCGGGGCTGGTGCGGCGGCAACAGGAGGTACAGAAGCAGAGCGAGGGTTGGCTGGGGAAGACGGCGCGATGGGTTTTGTCGAGCTAGGACGAACGGTCCAAGCATCGTCGTCAAAGCCGCTCTTTGGTGCTGTGGCAGGAGCCGAGTTGGGTGCACTTGTACTACCAGATGCCTGTGCAGGAATTGGTGTCGAGCCCGAACGAGCGGGGCTGTTCGCTAGCGGCGTGCCTGCACGTCCGATGTGGTCAGAGGCAGAGTTGATGGACTGCAGATCGACCATGGCGGGCGGCAGACTCTTGCTAGGCTGAGGTCGCCCCCTGCGAACACTGTTCTTGAGAGCACCGTTTGGACCAGCTGCGAAGAGATTCGGAGCCTGGCCTCTGCTCCCGCCGGTCTCCTCAGCTTGCAGTTGTCTTGCAAGCTCTTCGTCGCGACGCAGCTGCTCTGCTTTGGCATCGTTCGAAGGTGACGAACTCTTCGAGCTACGCTGATCAATGGCTTTCTTGACCCGGATGATATCTCCCTCGCGAAGGCCCAACGAACGCATCGTCGACTCCGTAATGTCAGGCAGAATGGCCTCGTCGATCTTATCGCGCTCGAACGACTGAGCATAACGCGAGCAGTCATCCACATCACATCCAGCGTTGAGGAAGAACTCGAACCAGTCAACAGTCGGTCCTTTCTTCGTCGCAGGTTTCGCGGTGGGTTGAAGCGAGCGTCGACGAAGCTCAAGCGGTTCGTCGTCCGAAGTTCTACGTGGTGGTGAGGTAGGAGCCTGCTGTTTGCTGAGTACCTTCTCCACATAGCGCATATCGTCGGCGGACATCTTCTCTGAGGGCACTTCGATGACGACACCATTGACCTTGTGAAGCCGTAGCTTTCCGGCTGCAAAACCCAAGAATGCAGCTTCAACACGGAACTGCCCCGTTCGGTCATGCCACACACGAGTCTTCTCTGGTGGAGGACCACCTATGCGAGTTGTCAGTAATCAACCAGTCATACCCCAGCGCATACGAATACCGTACTCTCACCATTTGGTCGCTTATCCTTGATGGATCCAGACGACGACTCGCGCTGAGCAGCTTTCTGACGACGCGCCTCTTCTGCAGCAGAACGCTCGCTCTCCTTCTCCTTCTCGCGTTGTTTCTCTCGCTCTTGCTCGCGTCGTTTGCGGTCAGCCTCAGCGGCAGCGGCCGATGCCTTGGCACGTTGCTCTGCCTCCCTCTTGCGTTCCTTCTCCTTTCGCTCCTTCTCTTCTCGTTCGCGGCGTTCCTCCTCTGTGCGCTCTTCCGCCTCGCGTGCAGCTCGGGAAGCCCGGGCGTCTTCTTCAGCAGCCACTGACGGTACCGGGGGACCAGAACCAGGTACAAGCTGATGGGGTATGTAAGACTCGCGCCGCAGAACATGTGTGGGGATGCTTACCTCGAGGTAATTGGCTGGAACCACGCCCTCTTCTCCGTGCCCATTACGACATTTCCACCACTCGTCTGTATCCCGCTCAAGAACCAACAGGGTTTCGCCCTCGTTGACGGACATTTCATCCTCGCCGTCGGCTTTGAAGTCGTATAGAACTACGGCACGCTCCCCCTCGCCGTCATCGTAGGAATGGGTACTGACCGCGTCAGGTTCAGGCCCTTCGTCCTCACGAGGAGGGATGATTTCGGGCTCCGAGGCGTCGAAGTGAACAGACTTCTGAGCGCTGCTACGCGGACGTTCAGGAGGAGATTCCGGTGCAGGGGGCGGAGCAGGGGCTTCCTCTTCCTCGGGCTCGCGTCCTTCCTCAAGCTTCGCCATGATCGCCTCGGCAACCTCTTTGGATCCTACATGGAAGTGAAGGCTGATGGGGGAGGGACCGCCGATATCGACATGAACATGCTTTGATTTCTCCAGACGCGTCGCTTTGATGTCCGATGTCTGCCACTTCTGCACGGGAGTCTGGGATGCTTGTTGGACGCGTTGTTGTAGAGAGATCGCGGGAATAGACTCACCTTGTCAGACTCACTGGCGAAGAACATGGCCCCGTTTCCGACACCCAAGGTACCCTTCTTCTTCTTGCCCTTCTTATCGACCTCGGATACGGACCATGTCTCTACCGGACCTGGTTGTGCCTTTGCCTTACTTCGATTCACTAGCTCTGCAGGGTCCGTATAGGCTGGCTTTGGTGGCTTAATAGGAAGTGTCAATTGATCCAGGAAGCGCATGGACTCGGCAAACAACTTACGGAGTCTGGTATAACAAGTTTGGACAGATCTAAGCCTGATGGAGCGGCCGCAGCAGCAGGCGCGTCGTCGCCCGACACCTGTAGAATACGATGAGGAGACGTGGAGCAAAGAGTACAGCCACATACCTCTTCGACATAGTTGCCAGGCACGTACCCGATCTTTCCGCCTTCCTTCTGGCTGTGCACCAGTATCCAGTCGTCATCTTTGTCGTAGACGTATAATATCTCGTCCTCGGCGACAGACAGCTCGCCTGGCTGAGCGGCCTCGTAGTCGTAGAGAGCTTTGACTACCGAGATATGTTCCGCCTGACATGTGCTTTATGAGTCCCCAGGCGCGAGCTAGACATGACGTCCCACTCACAGGTTCGACATACGCGGAGGGCACCAGACCGGACAGGCCGTCTTCCTCTTGGGTTTCACCCTTGATCTTAACCTTCCACCAGCTGGCAGAGGGTCAGTTTCAGAGGGGGGCGCGGCGGATGCGGGGTGATACGAGGTACATACTCATCGTCGACACGCTCGAGGAGGTAGAGGAGCTGGTTCTCCTTGACGGCGATCTCGTCGTCTGCGTCGGGCTGTGGGTCGTAGTCGTACGCGGCCTTGAGCACCGCGAGATAGTCTTGTGGTTCGGCGGCCATTTAGTGGTCAGGGAATGAAGTGCGCTCCAAGTCTCTGGCAAAGCATGCCTTACCCCGGTTTCCTATTTTGGGAGACATGTCGTCGGAACCAGTCTCCGGGGTCCGCATGTCCACTGGCTCGTACGCGGAGGCCGAGAAATGTAGGAGGGAATGTCAGAATATTAATTCGTGTGTGGTTCTGCGGCCTATGTCTGTTTTTATTTTTCTGCGCGCCGTGGACGGTCCCGCAGGTCGCAGCCTCACGCGCGCTGCCGGGGGCAAGTCAAGCAATCATCATAGATCAATATGCTCAAAAAGTTAGGAAGGTGCTGCCTCTGTCTTGCACTGACCGCCCTCCCGTCCTCGCCTCCGTCCCTCTCTCTTTCTGATTGTCTCGATAGCTTTCTGCCACACTCACGACCGATCTGTTGTAAATTTCTGTAGCCATGAGCAGACTCAACGCACACGCTTTCTCCTTCGTCCCTGGTCAAGGCTTCCGCGCCCCACAGCAGCAGCCTGCTCAGCCCCCACCGCCTGCCCCCCTCGAGCGAGCACCCCAGGCTGAAGCTCCCCCTCCGGCTCCTACTATTTCTCTCAACATCGGGGGCTCGAAGCCAGCTCCTCCCCCAGCAGCCGCGGCACCCCCGCCGCCTGCTCCTGCCGCCCATCCTCCTGCCGCAGCGACCCCTCCCAGAGCTCAAAGCCCTGCTCCATCATCGGGTGCTGCCACACCGAAGAACACCGCTACGAAGCCTACCGCTAAATCTACATTGTCTCAGGGCACCACCAACACCTTTACACTGGAGAGAGCCAAGAACGATACCGCTGCAGTCGCGCAGGAAGTACAAGCATTGGCAGATGAGAATACTCTGAAAGATTTGTACGGAAACCGTACGTTAATCCGCCATCTCCAATGGGATCGCCACCATACTAATAACTCGATATCATCAGTCAAGGAGCACCTTAACATCGTTTTCATCGGTCATGTCGATGCGGGCAAGAGTACGATGGGTGGAAACCTCCTGTTCATTACCGGGATGGTCGATAAGCGTACGATGGAGAAATACGAACGCGAAGCGAAGGAGGCTGGACGAGAGTCCTGGTACCTGTCATGGGCCCTCGATTCAACGCCGCAAGAGCGTGCCAAAGGCAAGACTGTCGAGGTCGGTCGCGCCTACTTCGAGACTGCCTCGCGGAGGTATACCATTCTAGACGCTCCAGGACACAAAACCTTCGTCCCCTCGATGATTTCCGGTGCCGCCCAAGCCGACGTCGCCATTCTCGTTATCTCTGCCCGTAAAGGCGAGTTTGAAACTGGTTTCGAAAAGGGCGGTCAGACGCGCGAGCATATCATGCTGGTGAAGACGGCGGGTGTTTCCAAGCTTGTCGTTGTCATCAACAAGATGGACGACCCCACAGTCGCATGGGAGAAGGCTCGGTACGAAGAGATCAAGGCGAAACTGCTGCCGTTCATCCGTGCCTCCGGATTCAATGTCAAGGATGTCACATTCATTCCCGTCTCCGCCTACACTGGAGCCAACCTCAAGGATCGTGTCGCGTCGACTGTCTGCCCTTGGTGGAGGTAATCTATCTCATATATCGCCCCATCGTGACGCTTATCCTCACGTAGCGGTCCATCCCTCTTGGAACATTTGGACACCACACATATGCTCGACCGTAAGCTCAACGCGCCTCTCATGATCCCAATTTCCGAAAAGTACAAGGACATGGGCACGATCATCGTTGGCAAAATCGAGTCTGGTCTCCTCCGCAAGGGCGACACCCTTCTCATGATGCCCAACAAGACTGAGGTCGAGGTTGCTGCCATCTACAACGAGATGGAGGACGAGCTCGAACAGGCTATCTGTGGTGACAACGTTCGCATCCGTTTGCGCGGTGTCGACGACGAAGAAATCAGCCCAGGATTTGTCCTCACCAGCCCGAATAAGCCCGTACACGCCGGCCGGCATTTCGAGGCGCAGCTCGCCATCCTCGAACACAAGAACATCATATGCGCGGGCTATTCTGCCGTTATGCACTGTCACACTCTCGCCGAAGACGTCACATTGGTCGTAAGTACCTGTCGTTCGTGCCACCCTTCGTCCACGCTGAGCTCGGAAACCAGGCCCTACTGCACTACTTCGACAAAGCGACCGGCCGCAAATCGCGCAAGCCCCCACAATTTGCTAAGAGGGGTACGTGTCTGCTCGATCCAACCCTGTGCCCTCTAATACGATTTCTCCTTTAGGTCAAAAGATTGTTGCTCTCATCGAGACTGCGCAGCCGGTGTGCATCGAGCGTTTTGTCGACTACCCACAACTGGGTCGTTTCACGCTACGAGACGAAGGTTAGTCGCCAATACCCGGAGACGTTGCAAATGTAGTTGACAAAATTTATTCAGGCCGTACAGTAGCCATCGGCAAGGTATGTACCAATATCTGTTACCAGTTAACCTCATTGATCATTTCCCTCTGTAGATCACCAAACTGGTCGAGCATTCAGTAGACGAGCTCGCGGAGGGTGTTGCAGGTGTTTCCGTAAGCGGCGGCGCGAACTAGAATATGTTGATGTGTATCTGTACGTGAAGTTGTAGCAAGACAAATGCTTTTCGGTGTAGCATAAGCTGACGCTCATTGAGCATCGGCTCGATTATATTATCTCTTAGACACCAGAATCGCATGGCCGCCTGGCGAAATGGCATCGCGTCTGACTACGAATCAGGAGATTGCAGGTTCGACCCCTGCGGTGGTCATTTCTGAGTCGTAGAATTTTTTGCTCCCGTTAACAAAGTGGGTCTTGGAAGGTCTTGAATGTCACAAATATTTCCCCGGTTTTTGAGTAGCTGTACATCCTTTTATCCCGGTGCCTCCTTCGATAACAATTGTCTGCTATCGTTGCTTGTCTGACGTCATCTCTTATTCGCGGCATCAACGTCTTAGACTGTGGCCCCCTCAATCAGATATTCGCTTTCAGACAATTGTAGGCTACGTAGGTCGTAGATGAGGTTGCTATGATACATGAGCCCTGTGGTATGCAATGTACGTCCGTCGTGCAAACCGCACGACAGTGCAAACATCGATTAGGCATGCGAGAACATGTGCGTACCACAAAGGAACAAATTACATTTCATTGAATCTCTCCAGCCCATAAGAGCATATCATCTCGGAGCAATTGTAGTATTGTTAGCGAGTCCTCCAATGCTTGTCCGTCTTGTAGACTGGAAGCAGCAACGATGGCCTCGTCGAATGCGTGTTTCGCAAGATAACACGCACGCTCGGGGCTGTCTGCGATGTCGTGGTAATATACGGCGAAATTCAGCGCCAGGCCTAGTCGTGTGGGGTGTGTAGGCTCCAGGGTGGACAAAGCATGCTTGTACGCCGTTTTGTACGCATCAAGGGAGGAAGACGCGTTCACGTCGTCTGGCTGGTCCTTCGTGAACTCCGCAAGGTAGCGGTAGTAGTCGCCCCGCCTGCAGCGCGATCGGTCAGCACGCCACAACGGCGGCCACACACGAGAATGCAAACTCACATCTTGCTGTAGAACACCTTCTCCTCGCCGGGGTTCGCAGAGGGAATGAGGAACTTCTCGAGGAGCTCGACGATCTCCATGCACGCGGCGTCGAGCTCGCGGCGGATGTGCTCCTTCTGAAGGTGCATGAGCGCGACCTGGTGCGGCGTCGAGCGCGGCGCCTCGCGTTTCTCGAGCGTGTCGATGATGCGCCAGTTGTTGCGCAGCTGGCCGGTGATGTTCTTGAACGCGATCGAGAGCAGGTTGCGCTCCTCGATGGTGAGCTGGTCTGTCGGCGCGTTCACGAGGCCCTTGATCTGCGCCACGACATCTGCGGCGGGTGGCGGGGCGCATCAGAACTGATGCGCGTGTGGGGGAGAGAAAGCGAAGGGGGGCGCACCACGGTACCGCTCGGCCTGGTCGGCCACCTTGGCGAGGTAGAGGCGATCGAGCCGCGAGACGTCGACCTGGGGAACACGCGTCCGAGTCAAGCTCGCTCTGACATTCGCACGCGCCTGTGCGCGGGCCGCACTCACGCTGGGGGTCATTATGTACGTGGGAGGGAGGGAGGGTATCCAAACGGGGGTGGCGGGTCGTGGCGAGGATGCCTATGCCTAGTGCGCGGGTGAGCCTTTTGATCAGCTCTGGGCGAAGGGCACCTACCAAGCGCGACGCTGTTGCGTGTGGGCCCGGTGCAGGGTTGGGGGTTGGCTCGTGATCGTGGGGCACAGGCCGTTGCGGCCGCGGTGGGCGTGCTGCGGGAGGTGGTGGTGAGAAATACGAGGGCAAGTTGTGAAAGGCATGAGGCGGCGCGAGGCGAGTGCTAAAGAGGCGTGTCGACCGTCCGCAGAGGCTGCCGGCACAGCGGAACGCCAGCCCCCGCGCGTGCCAGTGCAGTCGCCGCGATCTCGATGTCGGTCTGCAGAGTGCCAATGCCGGCATCGTTGGTTTTTCGAATATTACGACTCGCACCTGCAAGTCCGCGACCAGGATCGTCGTCGACGCTCAGCACAGCCCCGATGGTCCTCACGGCAGTCGCCGGCCACGGAATAGCGCGTCCGCCCCCGCACGCGCCGGGCCGTGCACCCATCTCCAAGTAGATCTCCGAGCCCAACACGATTTCACCGCGCCCATCGGGCCTCTGCTGAAGTACGCGGGGACACCGCACAAGAAAATGTATTGCGATCGATACAATAGATTGCACTCGGACAATTCACCCAGACCAGACAGCGCCACCGGGACTAACAAGGTGTGTGAGCGGGAAAGGCAGGAGGACCAGAAACACGACTCGGACGCACGCAGTGTAGCTTTGCAGATTGTTGTAGATGTTGACCGCGATACCGGGGTCGGATCCCTTGTACGCACCGGGAAGCGCAATCTTGGGTGGGTTGGCGCTCCCGCCTCCGGTGATCTTGACTTGGGCGCACCCGATGTACTACGGAGAAGTCAGCGACTGTTCCGCTGAAACAAAGGAGATCGTACGAATTGGGCACCGGGGTATGTCTGGGCGGTGTGAAGCGCGATCTGTAGGTAACGAGCGAGTTAGCGGAACAAGTACGCCACACAGATCTCGCTGTGGTACTACACACCATCTCGGCGCGGAGGAGGTACTCTCCAGCGGGAAGCGATGTGGGAAGCGTAACACTGTGTTTACCGTTGTTCGAATTGACGACGTCGCTAGCCCACTGCTGAGTCGACGGGTCAAGAAGTCCGGACGAGTAGATCTTCGTCCAGACAGCGCCCTGCCCATCGAATGACGCTGCTGTTGACGGTGCCTTCGCCACAAATACTGTACCCAACACGTATGTCTATCATCGGGAAAGATATGGTAGACAGAACCACCGACCTTGAACCGGACCCTTATGTCCGCCAGAGATGGCATCCTCGCCGGTTCGTTGCGCGTGCTGGTGCCATTCGAACGTGATCTGTGACAGGGTCAGCTACTCGAACGCAGCTCGCGTGGGGAAGACGGCTTACCGTACTGCCAGACGAAACTTCCAGAGTCTGTACGCCAGAGCCGGATAGCCCGTTGACGTTGCAGGTCAGGTCCGTCGATGTTACGTCCACGACCGGGTTGTTGTTAGGAGGGACGCGGAGACCAGTGTTGAGGCCCTGGTCCTTCCCGTCGATCCAGACGTACTGTAGCGTAACTAGACACGGCTACTTCAATAACCACCCTTTATGTTGTTAAGAGTGAGCACTCACAATGCGCGTTGGCCCCGATGGCCAGTAAAGAGAGAAGAGAGAGCAAGGTCAGCTTCATGGCGCCGCTAGTCCTGCACCTCTTCGTCCTCCGGACGCACTCTTATATACCAACGCTACAAAAGCCTCATTCGCAACCAGCACTGGCACAAAATGCCTCATCGACACGCCAAGACCGCCAAGTGCATGTTGTTTATAGCGTGAACGGGTGGTCTGGCCTCCTAACCGAAGAATAGGCGTTTTGAGGACATTCGTCGGGTGGTGGTAAGCAGGGGAAGGCGCGAAAGCGAGTCAAGAGGTATCGAGTGGAGCACATCACGAGGACGCGTTGTGAAATGCTCTCTGGTGTTCCATAGCTCTGTCATGGCTACGGACTCATGATGGTTTGCTTGTGGCGAGGAATCGCTCTCTGCGAGATATTTAGCGGTGCTGTTGTAAAGTCCTAAGGCTGGAAGCATACTCACCTTTCGTTCAGAGGTTGAACAGAGTTCAAAGAGTCGTCAAGTTTTGTGTCAGTGTCGTCAGATGCGTAGAACTGATGCAGAGAGCCCTTCAAAGCGGCAGTGCTCGCGAAGCATACGAGGGGATAATCCCCGGAAACCTCGCATCACGCAACCCAAGCTAGAAGACTCGTAACGCACATCTCATCATACTCCAACCCCACGAGCACCGCACGTCCATACACATACGCTCAGCGCAGGACGGGAACGACGATGCCAAGCCAGCATATGTCCGCATAACTCATGTAAAAATGAGATCGAAGCATATATTTCGGAATGTAAGCAACACAACGAAGGGACCGAGTATGACGTGTGTGGAACGGACCTTCGCCCTGTGAGCTGTGGGGTGAATGTGCGTAAAGCTGATCACCACCCAGGTTGTTCTAATTGAGGACGGTGAGTTCTGTCGTCAAAACATTTATTTGAGGCTGACCGTAGTGTATCGCGCGATCAACGCGTTTATACCTCATCTAATAATGCACAACACATACTCAAGAGGCTGACATCGGGAAGCCGGTGTTTAGAGCTCTTTGTATTTGTCCCGCTCATTATCGCTTGAACCTGCCCAACAGCCAACCTCAGGGATGGTAAAATTTGAGTCGATAGTAATTTGAGAAGCGAGAAAGAGCATCACTGGTCGCGGGAACTCATTTGTCTGTATTCAATTGAGAGTGGGAGTCAGGGCCTCCATCGGGAGGGCGTTGGAAGGAGTAGACCACGTCGCGGAAGAGATGTTCACGAGTGAGGGGATACCAGGACCGCGAAACAAGCGTGCATGCACTAAGAGACTTGTGAACCTCCTGGGCTCTTGGCCAGCTGATGGTCTCGTATGCATTGGCCGAGTCGGTGGGTTGGAGGTTGTCGAACACAATATCGAGCAATTCTTGGGGTAAAATGGAGTCTGGCATCGTGTCTAGATTCAACAATGAGCGAAGAGTAAATGACTGGGGCTCTAGACGACTGACCGGCGGTGAAAGTAGCGTTTGAACTTTGAAGTCAAGGCAAATCCAGTCCAGCGCGCGCCAGCCGGTACGCAGGACTTTCCCACGATACGGTCCGCGCGACCAAACATCAGTCGTATATTTGCATTTCTGGCGCACATTACTCTGGTGGCGGATGGTGTACTGTACATAGACTACTCATACGACGCCAGGAACATGATCGCCAGAAATCAACAGTTTCTCCTGGGCCAACATTGGGAAAATGAGAGGCAGCGCGCTGCGTAAACGCACCCTCGAGCTAAATTCCCCCCATGCATTCGGCATGGTGTTACACTCGACGTATATCCCATCGAGTCCAAACCTATGAACAAGGTTGGCGAAATGCGTCTCGAACTCCGCAATGTCGGACAGGAGGTAGGGGTCCCCCCAGTGATGCTCGTATGTCCGTTCCGAATCTATGGGAGGGATCCAAGGGTCGTCGCAGATTAGGCAGAGGGTGAGTTTTTGCAGGTTCGGATTTGTGCTTGGCGATAAGACCGTCGTGTTGAAGTATCGCACAAACTCCGACATCCATGGATGGAGGGTCATTTGATCACACTTCACCTCCGCGCTGAACCCAATGGCGAGTTCTTGCAAGTTGGACAGAGAGGACAGGTCTAGTATCTGGTCGAGGAAGCCCTCATCGTCATCTGCTGGGTTTTAGCTTAACGCACTTCAAGTGAAGCAACGATAGACGTACTTGGGCAACTTATTACGAGCTTCAAGTACTGCAAATAGGATCCACAGCTTTCTAACATGGCGGTGGCCCCTGGCGTTGCGGTCAGCGCCGTTGTGGTGATGCAGAGCCTGCGAAGATTATGGACGAATGGTGACTTTTGGAGTAGATGAGACATGATACGAAGCGGACCATCGTTGTAAAAGTGGGATATAGTGACAGAATGGGCGTTCAGAGCGACGGAGGGTGGGAATTCGTCTGGGAGCGTGGTGTGATTGGGCAGGTAATCCATTGGTGCCAAGCACACATTGGTGAGTGTGTATTTGCCGACGTCTCCAAAAAAGCTAGTGAGATTGCAAGCCATGCGAGTCGGAATCAAGAAACGTCGCGACACGATGTGCACTTCTCGCACGGAGATGGGTGGGAGGGAAGATTCGGCGGCGCGTGGTTCGGAAACCGTGACGTCGTATAGCCGGACGGACTCCAGGCAGGGGAGGCTCGAAATAAGGGATGCAAGCAGGGCAGGGTCTACGGCGTCGTCGTCGTCCGCCTTACTCGGCCACACAGGCCGGGGGCCACTCGGTCCGCCGGCGGGATAACACGAAAGTGTCAACTTGCGGATGGATCGCCGAACGACAGGAGATAGTTGGAGGAAGTCGAAGAACATTTGAAGTGTCTTCAGTGGCAGATGACTGAAATAGGATTCGCCATGGCCATATAGAGCCGGGCACGCAAGGTATTCTGTCCAGCGTCGAGGCGCGACATCGCCCCACGACTCACGATCGTCTGATTTGGGGGAGCGCTGGAAGGAGTAGACCACATTGCGGAAGAGGTGTTCACGAGCGAGAGGGTACCAGGACCGCGACACAAGTGTACATGCACTGAGGGACTCGCGAACTTCCTGTGCTATTGGCCAGTTACCGGCCTCGCGTGGGTTCGTTGAGTTTCTGGGTTGGAGGCTGGCGAACACGATATCGAGCAGTTCTGGGGGGAGTAAAGAGACCGGCATTGCATCTGAATTCGATCGTTAGCCGTGAAGTAGAAGTCGGGACTCTAGAAGACCAACCAATATGGATTGACACGACCGACAAAATTCTGGTTTCAAGCTGCAGCGAATAAAGTAGAGACTATCACTGTGTCTATATTCAATAGTTAACCGTGAAGGATGAGTCTGAGCTCTGGGTGACTGACCGGTGCAGGTTGACGCAGCGAACAAACACTGCGGCGATTGGACGATATAACCGGAGGAATTATGGTGGAGATACCGTGGTAAATGAAACAATATGTACAGTACGGTTGCATGCGGTTATACAATAAATATCAATATATGCTCTATTCCAAATTGGACCAGATAGCTCCCTTCCGTTATACTCTAATAAAATATAACACATTACTGGCGGAAATATTCAATGTTATTTCAGGCATGTAGCACCGGGGATTATTTTGAACTCACCATAAAACACCAGGAATTACTTTGAACAAGCGTAATTCCAGAATAATCCCTGGTGCTATATGCCTGAAATAACGCTGAATATTTCCGCCAGTAATGTGTGATATTTTATTAGAGTATAACGGAAGGGAGTTATCTGGTCTGATTTGGAATAGAGCATATATTGATATTTATTGTATAACCGCATGCAACCGTACTGTACATATTGTTTCATTTACCACGGTATCTCCACCATAATTCCTCCGGTTATATTGTCCAATCGCCGCAGTGAAAGGTACGACGATTTCATGATCGGGCCGCACAGGCATTCAGACGGTGTTTTCCCACGCTTATAAACTGAGTCGGAGTTTAAACTACTTACACTCGCGTGTATTGGCCTGTAACGAGCAGCCTTGGTGATGGTCTCTTGAAGGTACGTACAGCTTCGATAGACAAGAGGTCTCAGAAGACATAGGGCAGTATCAACTTTTTAATACAGAATTTCGGTACGCAGATTGTGCCTCAAGTCACATAGAAGGGAATATGAAAGCTCATCGATGAAGTACATGGAAAATACATCACTCAGATATACGCCACGGACATCACCCAGCCCTTCTTGAGCGCGAAATTGTTGAGGGCATCTTTTGCGACTGTTGCAAAATCAGGTGAGTCGAAGAGAACTTGCGCCATCTTGCATTTTTGTCCTGCAGCGTTGGGAGTGGGCGAGGGAGTAACATGCGTAGCCTGGAACCCTTGATACCTGTGATAGACATTTTCTTAGTGGGGTAACTTTGATAACGAACGAACGAAGCTTACTGCCGAAATAGAGTTGAAAGCACATCGTCTGTGACTTCCTGAGGGAGATTGGTACAAAGGAGCCGCGCGGACGGATGTTGGACAACCGGAGGAGCACCATCTGTGTATTGACGTCAGACAGCTACAAATGGGATAGCGAGAGGGGGCGCAGCGTACTTGATGCTTGCTTCGGACCAGCATCGTCGTCGTCCTCAATCTCCATCTCCTCGCCATCGTCGTCGTCGTCGTCCACGCGCTCGCGCTTCGACTGTCGCTCGTCCTCGAGCATCTGGTCCTCCCTGCCGCGCTTCTCACCCACGGCCAAGGCAGAGCCGCCGAGCCGTGCGACGGTGTCCTTTGCGTGCACGGACGTCGGGGGCACGAAATTGGGGTCTTCCTTCTTCATGGTGGCGTACGACTTTGTTTTGGCGTACTCGATATGCTACATACAGCACGGGGTGCCGAACGCACAGGGCTTGTTCACATCAACGACTTCCCAAGACAAGCGTCCAATGAACCGGGGCGGCGCACCATCGGTTTGTCGTAAAAGATGAACCCCTCGCACGCCCGCAGCGCGGCGGTGGCCCCTGCGAGATCGCCGAACACGACGAAGGCCTGGCCGCGCATTTTTTGTGTCTTGAGCGCGACGACGTCGATCACGCGGCCATAGGTGGTGAAGACGGCGAAGAGCTGGTGCTTGAGCTCGTCCTTGTTGACCTTGTCGTTGAGGTTCTTGAGGTAGAGCGCGGTGTTGGGCTGGGTGGAGGACATGGTCGACGGCGGCAAGCAAGAGCGGGCACCTGCGCGGCTCAGATGCGTGCAACGAGTCGGCGTCCGGATTGGGGAGGTCTGCAATGGGAGGCCGTTCCCACGGCCCGCGAGTGCGATTTGCCGCGTGGAGGAGCACGTTCGCGTAGAAATGGTCGGGGTAACGATGCAAGCTGCTCGACTCTCTCTCGACGAGCACCTCTCTCGCTCTCCCCCCCACCTGCCAGCGCACCCCCGCCCGCCGAGCTCGCCGTCGCGCCCAGCGCCCAGCCCATCACCCCATACACGCCCCCAGCGCCCGGCACGCGACGTGGGCTGATTTTGCGCTTTCTTTGCTTTCCTAGAGCCCAGACACGCTGGCAAGCTCCCCAAGCTCCCTGCTCGCCCCCAAAACCCACGGCTTCGTGTCCCCGCCAGTTTATGATTATTTGACACGACTAACGAAGATACCTCGGTCATGAACACCACACAGCCCTCGGAATGGCCGTCCTTCATAGTCCCCTTCTTCACCCTCTCATACCCCACACCACGACCTGCCGAGCCAGACTCCTTCTTCAACTCCTCATACTACGGTAACGGCCTCCTTGATGGCTGCCTCATCGTTACGTGCATCGCCGTCATGGCTGTTCTGCGCGACGCGCTTCGACTCGGCGTCTTCGAACCGTTCGCCAGGTGGTGGTTGACACGGACACTCAAGAAGTCCAAGAGGCTGCAGAATGGGGCGGCGAACGGGGCTATCAAGCACTATGGCAGTGTGCCGAAAACGAACGGCGCCGCAAACGGAAACGGAAACGGCGTCGCGAACGGAAATGGTGTCGCGTCCGACGCAATCACCAAATCGGAAGCCAGGAAGCTACACCGCAGTGTGTTGCGCTTTGCAGAGCAAGGCTGGTCGGTCGTGTACTACACATGCCAATGGCTGTTTGGATTGGTGCGTCCCCTCACACCCGTCTCTGACCGTCCTTGAATGACCTTTTCCGCAGTATGTGCACCGGAACCTCCCCACCGCAGTTCTCGACCCCATAGACGTCTGGGTAAATTATCCCCATATACCCCTAGCCGGCCCGCTCAAGTTTTACTACCTTGGGCAAACCGCATTTTATCTTCACCAAATGCTTATACTCAACGCCGAGGCCCGTCGTAAAGACCATTGGCAAATGATGACTCACCATATTATCACTGTCGCTCTCATGGTAGGGAGCTACTTCTACAACTTCACACGCGTGGGCTGCCTAATCATGATGCTCATGGACCTTTGCGATATATTCCTACCAGTAAGAGTGTCCTAATTCCTTCATAACGCGTCTATTAACCAGTTTGCTCGCCAGTCCGCTAAAATGCTGCGCTACCTGGGGCTAACGACGGCTTGTGACGTCGCCTTTGGAGTATTCATGCTGTCATGGCTGGTGACAAGACATTTCTTGTTCCTTTGTGTTATCAGGTCCTCGTTCTATGATGCACGCAGAGTGATTCCGCCCGTTTGGGACCCTTCCACCGGTCGTCTGATGACCAGTGAAGTCCTGACTGTCTTCCAGATTCTGCTCATGTGTCTGCAGGTAAGTGGTGCCACAAACTCTCGTTAATAAACCTTACTCACGTCGCCTCCACAGGTCATCCAGTTGATTTGGTTCTGGATGATTTGCCGTGTCGCGTACCGCGTTATCATGGGTCAAGGGGCCGAGGACTCTCGCAGCGACGAAGAGGGGTACGTTTCACTTCGTCTTAAGTGTAATACTTCTCTGACATGGTTTCAGTGGTGATGACACGGAGGACGAAGATGAGAAGAAGGACCAATGAGGGGTTCGCCAACTTCTTGGGGTGGTTGTGCATAGATGTACAAACCGTACGATACGCTGCTTGTGTGCTCGCAAGCCTACGCTAGTTACCGCCACTGCCAATGCATGCTCTATTTCGTCTGAGGCTCCCTGTGTGCTCCCCCGCAGAATTGATGCGCTTGCCTTATCGGGGCGATCGAGTGACCTCAGCCGGTCACTTACTCGCTGACTCTGGCGCCTCAAGCCTACTGACCGCACTGCTCTTACTCTACTACCCCTCACACCGACACTCACCCCCGGGCTCGCCGCCTCGCACACCCCCCGCGTACATACAGCACAGCGCACAAGGCAATGATGGCAGGGATCATGAGCTACTTCGGCGGGCGGCGCGACTCTAAACAGTCGTCGCGCGATGCGATAGTCACGCTCAGGCAGCAGCTGCAGATGATCGAGAAGAAGGAGGAGCACCTCCAGCGCAAGGTCGACGAGGAGACCAAGAAGGCGCGCGCGAACGCCGTCACGAACAAGGCTGGTGCGTCCGCGCCCCTGCGCTTTTTGTCCGTGCGAGAGAGCTGAAGAGTTGCGCGCAGCGGCGACCGCGGCGCTGAAGCGGAAGAAGGCGACGGAGCAGGAGCTCGAGCGGCTGCAGGGGACCCGCTTCCAGCTCGAGATGCAGGTCAACACCCTCGAGTCCGCGAGCTTCAACGCGGAGACGATGGCGGCGATGAAGAAGGCTGCGGGGGCGCTCAAGGACATCCACGGCACACTGTACGTCCCTTCGCCGCCCCGCGGGGCTTCCATCCGTGTTGGCGGTGCTCAGCATAGCTTGTATTTTTGGCACAGGAATATCGACAAGGTCGACGCGACGATGGCGGACATCCAGGAGCAGACGCAGCTTGCGAACGAGGTCTCGGAGGCTATCTCCACCAGCACGTACACAGGCGTGGAGATCGACGATGTGCGTCCCCGCGCTGCAGTTTCCTCGGTGTGCCCACTCACGTCTGTTCGCAGGACGAGCTCAAGGCAGAGCTTGCGGAACTCGAGCAGGAAGAGCTCGACTCGAGGCTGGCCGGCGCGGAGCATGTCCCAGTACACCACCCGGCTGGCAAGGTCCCACCGAGTACGTCCTCCCCCGCAGCCGCAGCCTTCCGACAATCTAATCGTGAGACTTGCAGCATCAATACAAACCGCAGAGGAAGACGACGAAGAGGCGCAGCTCAAGGAGCTGCAAGCGGCTCTGGCGATGTGACCCGTTTTGCCACAGGATCGTCGCCGTATGATGTCCGACGTCACGAATATACTCTAGGATTCCCTCATACTGCCCCTCTTTACCCCACACCCTCTTGCTGCTGCCGTCGACCGACTGATTCCCTGGGCTCCTCCTTCCCCTCTTTCTGTGTTAATACGCATCCGAACGAACCGTGTACGCTTTACCCCCACATATTGTATATTTCTATCCATGAGCAATGCAGATGCAACATAGATGATGGAAGCAGGTATATGCGATTGCCAGAAACAAACAAAGGGTAACCTGGGAGACCAAAACGAAAAGAAAGCAATGCTGCAATGTAGACAATGAGAAAAAAGCTGATATACACAAATTCGCTGACTTTTGTACATGCAAAACACCGATAATTAGTGGGGAGAATGGGGTTGCAGGTGTATGTGTGAGTGCGAGTGCTGGAGACGGTTTAATATTGCCACTATAGCTAGTAAATTACTGACGAGCGAACGAACCCACTGCCCTTGCGTCCGTGAGGTGCAACCAAAAAATGCAAGAAAATCGGACCATGGAATGTGTGGCGTGATGCCGGCCAGGTCTGACTTGCCCCCCAAACTGTCGTGCTCGCCCCTCCGGGCTGTCCGTCGCGCCCTGCCGTCGGTTGAACGAGGAAGGCTCGTTCACGGGTGTCATGAGAAGCCGCGGATGCCAAGCACGCGGCGGACGTCGTTCGTAAAGCGCAGGGAGTCGAGGACGGGAAGGAGATCTAACAGAGCTTCGTCGTGGGGATCATTTGTCCAGCCTTCTATTGGGATGCCGTTCGCTGGGGATCCAAGGAATGTTAGAATTTGTCAACACGCTTTGGTGTTCGGCTCACCTTCGTGCCTAATGTAACATATGGGAGAGTTGTCTATGAGACAGACGCGGGAAAGGTCCTGCTCGACGACTGTGAGGTCCTTGGTGTAAGAGCCATTTGGCAACTGTGTGCATGACTGAAGGAAAACAATCCGATTAATTTCGCTTTCCGATAAAGCTGGTCTGAATCGGTCGTACCTCTCTGAATAATCGTCGCCCAAGAATACCTCGCCCAGCATCCAACCAGTCAATGACAGGATCGGCATACTCTTGCATAGATGCCGTAAATATAACGAGTGTGTACCACGTTGAAACCTATCGAGGTACAGCACACCGTCGCGTCAACGTTCTATTCTTGTCGCTGCGCAACGGAGAGCGCCACGCACCTTCCTGAGGAAGTAATCCACAAAGGGCCGCTTGTATACGTGGTAAAGAGTGCTGCGGCCACCGAGCACGACTTCGACCGTGTGGCCCGAGCCCTTATTCCGCCGCCCAATCCCAAAACTGCTGAGAAGGCCCGAGCCCGAGGGTGGATACATCGGGCGCGAAGTCGAGTGTATGAGCGTCTCGTCCAAGTCCAATACCAAAGTTTTCGTCCGATGCAGGGGTGTTTTGTGCGTGCCGGGATTAGGTGTTGGTGTCCGCGACTGTTGTTCTCCTATGCGAGCGGCAGTCGAAGGAGCGAGGGTCGAGGACTCGAGCGCAGCAACAGATTTCGTATCGAGGACAAATACGGCGGAATCAGAGCGAGTAACAGGCGATGGAAACGAGGAGAGCGAAGGAGGGAGTAATGGCGGCGGTATTGGCGAGGGTTGCTCGACCTGTAATGTTATTGGTTTCTCACTCTTGTACTCGTCCTCTGTATCCTTCTCGTCGTCGCTAGACTCCTCACCCGCGATGTCAAGCGGCGGCTCCCCAAAACACCAACCCTTCACCGTCCTTCCCAACTGACACAGCTGGACCCAGAGAGAGAACAAGACATGGACGAAGAAGATCCGGTGGAAGAGGCTTTCTGAGCGCAGCTTAGGGCGGATGACCTTCTCGGATGTCGAGATGGATGGCCGTCGTGACGACGGCCGTGAAGGGGGTTTGGACGTACTCGCGGCACTCCGTGGGGCGGTGGGCAGCGTAGATGAGGACGGATCGCTGGGGTACACTTCCGCAGGAGACGAATGCGACCGCTTGAGACTCCACCTGCTCGATGCCTGGAGGTCGAGCGGCCTGTTCCACGTCTTGACACGCTTCAGGGCGCCCCCATAGCGATCGTCGTGGTCGTCGAGGAGCGCCGCATGCTCGAGAGTAGGGGTCGAGGGCGGGGCTCGCGGTGCGGCGGCCAGTACGTCGAACTGACGGGAGAGGTAGGCGAGAGAGTTCATGCGCGCGCCGGCGCCCGCTGTGGGCTTCTGGATGTGCTCGGTGGTGTCGTGGGCAGTGGCGGGCGAGCGTGAGGCGGGGGCGAGGGAGGTAGTGGCGGGCAAGGGAGCTGGTCGTGGTTGATGTCAAGCGTCGGGCGTCCGGGCCCTCGTCGGGCGACTTTTGTCTGTGCGATTGCATCTCAACCCCCAAACGTTTGTCCGCTCTTCATTCACTCTCTTTCCGCTGGGGCTCTCCTCCGCTGTCACCTGTCCGGACCTCCCCATCTCTACTTTCGTACACACCGGCCCCTTGATTCACCTCATTTCGGCTTCAACGTTTGCGCTACATTTCCCTCCTCGACTGCAACGCTCACATATCGCGAGTCTACCGCCGGCACGTGTGCATCGTCCACCACGCTCGACCAACGTGTAGGCAGCACAGGGGTCCGGTGTGAGCGCACACCCATCGCATCGACAAGATAGACACAGCCGCGTGGATCAAGAGGATATACTCTCGAAGTTCAGCCAGGCGCTGTGAAATAGAATCGACGGGATACAAAAGAGGGATACAAGGCCTCAGCCTCCCACAAATGTCCAATGCGGTCCACGGATACAGAACTCGTGTGTTTCTCCGAAACGAATCAACAGGCGGCTCAGCTGTTCTCGGAATCGACGCCACAGAGGGTATGTCTGTATGTTATGCTTCGACGCGGATGTTGTGCATCGGGCCACTCTTCGAAAAGTCCGCCGGTCTATCGTACTTCGAAGAACACACTGTCACGTCGGTAGCTAGACTTTAAGAACGTCCTTCCTCGACATACACCCGGTCAAGGGAGCTCTGAATACTGTCATTCCAGGATATGTAGTGTCCAGATCTTCCGTACTCCTCAGTCGGCTCTTCCGCCGTGCAAACACCGTGTGACGACCCAATAAACAATATCAGCACCAGACATTACCTACGGTTATGCGGCGCAGGTGTCCTGTCTACATACTGCACGAGCTCCGGAGTCAACTGATCCAAGCTCGTAACGCCCAGCAGCCGCATCCCCGTCGCGATTTCGTCGCGCATGACTACAAACCAAAGCTGTCAGCAACCGACCCCGCGTTATCGACGCTGTCGTACGTACTTTCAATGACTCTACGGCATCCATCTTCGCCCCACACGCTGTTAGCGTATAGGAAAGGCCTTCCCAAACCGACGCCCCGTGCGCCCAGACACAGCGCCTTCAGAACGTCAGTCCCACGCCGCACGCCCCCGTCGATGTACACCTCGTGCTTGTCGAGCAGATCCGGGCGGCGCTGGCGCATCTCGTAAAGTACCGTCATCGGCGCGGGCGAGCTGTAGGTCAAGCATGCGAACGTCGGTCACGGGTCGAAAGCGTGCAACGTCCAGGATACGTACAAATCGAGCTCTCTACCGCCGTGGTTCGACAGGATGATGCTCTGGGCACCGTACTGGAACGCCTTCTCGGCATCCTATCGGCTCATTTCAGCAGCTGGTTCGGTTGCCGGTTTAATGTTTCATGCACGCACCTCGACGCATTGGACACCCTTGATGATTAGCGGGAGCTTCGTGAGGCTCTGTATCCACGGTATGTCTTCCCCTGTGGCGCGTGTACCCCATCAGCCCAGACCGTGTGCCAGGAATAAAACCACTCACAGCAAACGTCAGGATCTTGGTACCCGGATATTGCAAGTGCGACGCCTCCGCCCTCGACGCCCGATTTACCATGCGCTGGTCCGGCGGTGAAACCTTTGGTGCGCTGGTCCATTTCTCGCTTTCCCGGTACCGCCGCGTCTACGGTGAGCATAATTGCCTTGAAGCCATCCTTCTCGAGTCCACGAATAAGCTTCTCGGAAGCGACCCGGTCTTTGTTCATATAGAGCTGCAGTTATAGAATTTAATTCATTCGTCAACGTCATAGGCAGCATGTCTTTCACTTGCCTGGAAAATGAGATCCTGCTCGGACTTCTTCGCAGACATGATCTCGTCGACCGAACAGCTGGCGTTGTTTGAGATCTTCACGTAACACGTCAGAGCTGAATAGTCGAGTCACGTTGAGAGTAACCTTACGCCTTGCAGAATGCCTTCTGAGCCTGCTGCTCGAACAAGGTTCATCTCTCCGTCGGGATGGCCAAGTCTTGCGAGCGCAGCTGGAGCGATGAATATGGGTAATGAGCTAGGAAGCCCAAACATTGTCGATGAGGTGGAGATCTTCGATATTTTATTCAATCTGTGAAAACCGTTAATGGGTAAAGTGACGAAGACGAAGACTGCTTACACGCGTGGACGGAACCAGAATCGTTTGAATGCCTCGTAGTTCTCCCAGTAAGCTGCAGACAAGCGAGGGCGTCAGCTCGCGGTTGACGCGTCGAGAATTGCGGACAACCTAACTATATTCATCGTCGCCTGTCGAGCGGTAGTACGCCCAGGCTGTCGACGTCAGAACCTTCTCTGCGAGCTCCTGCGAAACCAATGGGTAAACGCGCCCGATCACCTTGGTGGCGCTCCCACCTCAATGTCGTGCAAGTTAATAGCCGCGGACGGCGGCGGGAGCTCAGCGCGTGCTTTCGCGATGCGTTTCTCCTCCTCGGTCTCCTGATAGACCTCTTTGGGAAGCGTCTCGGGGTCCACAGGGCCTAGGTGGGCCTCGGCGGGCAGATGCGAGAGAATATTCGGTGGATGGATGGGTTTGAACACTTTGCTACAGATCCCCGTGGTGAGCTTGCGAGACGCGCGGTAACGCGGGACACCTACGTGGCATCGCCGCCGGCCTGCTTGAGGATGGGCTCGGGGCCCGCAGGGTGCCACTGCAGCACGGATGTCGCGTCGTATACCTGCCCGTCGATGATGACCCAGCAGCTCTCGCGTGTGTTGTGCTTCTGCACTTCTTCATACGAGATGTACTTGGGGGCGTCCTTTGTTGCCTTTGGCGCTTTCTTGGTGGGTTTGTTGTCTAGTGAGATGGGTTGTAGGTATGCTTGGCCGATCTACGATGTAGAGTTTGGGACGAGAGTGCGGAGAAGAAGAGACGGGCGACTCACGTATACGCCCATGAGTATGCCTCCCGTCAACGCGGCGGCAACGGCGCCGTTCAGTCGACTCGCGCCAGCCGCGTCTGAGGACGCCATACGTGCGCCCTTGGGGACAATGCCACGTCCGTGGACCCGTAGCGTGCGTCCGCTCGCTTTCAAGCAGCGTCGAGCCAACATCCTTTCAAAGCTCTCCTAAATCCGGGTGAAACAGAGCAAAAGCGATATCCAAAAAGCACGGCGAGGTCACCGGCGAGACGGTGTGTGCGAGGAGGACGAAGGTGCGGGGGAGAGAGCAAGAGGGCGTTGGGGAACCGCCTGGGACCGCAAGCACTTAATGCTTTGCCGTCCAAGCTCGCCTCGGACCCCGGGCCGGATGCGGGGCATCAGCGACCCTGAAATGAGCCAATCACAGGTGACAAATAACAGGCGCCTCTGGAGTGACCGTCGCCTGGGCCCGGACGTTCCATCGCGCGCAGAGAGAACATCTAGTGCTGCGACCGCGCCCTGATGTATGTTTCAGAATGCAAAGCGAGCAATGTTGCCCTACGCCTTTCGCACATGGTGTCAGCGCTACCAAGTTTTCAATATATACGCCATGAGTAAATGGACAAAGGCTTTGAGATGCGTCGAGAAACTGAGAGACGTCGTGGGCCAGCACAGTTTGACCTGCAAAGTGCTGTGGCGTCGCTTGGGCGTAGCCAAGTGAAACCGGTTGTTTGGTGCTGTTAAGATCAGAGGCTGTTGCCAAACACTCCCCAACAAAATCGGACCGAGCATTCCGACATGCTCTTTGACTTGTTCCACCTCGGTTGCGTCTGACCACCACCTCCACGAATATTGCGCTGCAACGCTCGGTCATGATACGCCCTGTTCTGCTTTCCGCCCAGCTGTGTATGTCTCTCCACAATTCCGCCATCCGGTTCCTACACGCGACAAACCCGACGAAATGAAGGAGGCCGTGGTCCGCCGACCATGACGTCGGATGCGCTCAGCAATTCCGGCCCCTGTTGGAATTAATTCACATGAAGCGACCAGGACTATAGTTTCCCGGAGGTTCTGCTAGAAAACCGGGTTACTTGCAAGCCCTGGATCCCGGTTTTGGCTGTGCGATACTACCGGACGCGTTCGCCCCGAGGACTCCGGAGAATAGCATCTGTAGCGCACTATTCAGTTTCCTATCGTCGCCCTCGCGCACGGACGGTTTTCTCACCTATGCAATGGAGATGGGTCGTCTACTTCTCACCACCGAACTTCGCAACATGCAGCTCAATGGCCTTTTGATCGCGGGGTAAGCCGTCGGTGTCCATCTGGTTTTGTTTCGGGCCACGATGATATACTGATAGTATGCTGGGACAGCTGTTGGCCCTTTGTTGAGTGCGGTACGGGAGAAGACCATCTTGAGGGCAGTGTTGCCCCTCGGTATTCATGTTCTAAGTCGGTATCTTAGCGCTGCGTCTTTGGACTAGACGACCCTCGGCGACTGACGCGCCGATACCTCCGTGGGCACACCTGGCGCTGACATCATGATACTTCATCGCCGCGATGATTATCTCGACTTGTCAACAGTGGACTACTCTCAGGCTGTCTCTGTGTATTCGTCCCTGCAGCGTCCATTCGCCGTGCTACTGGGCCGACCATAGCCTCGAAGAGCATGCAACCGTATGCTTTGCTCGAGTACCGGTGTGGGTGATGCTAACCAGTGCAAACATTAGTTTCATCGCCAATGTATCATGGTGGAAGTCAATTTCATTAGACGACGCCGCCCAGCGGGGCGATGAATACGGAAGCCATTTTGCGGCGCTCTCTGCAGTTGGAAGCTGCATCTTCGCTTTGGGTATGGATGCGGACGCTCCGCATCGCAGATGTGTTCGACCTCCGGGAATGTATCGACACCGAAGCTCTGACATAAATAGGCACCTGTGGAGATGCAGACTCTGAGGTGCTGCCCCATCGACATCGATCCCTCTGCTCAGGCCGCTCGAGTCGGGAAGCAGGCGCATTACTCCCTCGATCCCCGTTCCGACATGGTCGACTTGCGCCCCGAGCTTGCCGTCACGGTCGTCGCGGCAGTCCTCGGATCAGTCCTCATTATTCTTGTTGTTCTACTTCTGGTATTCGCCCCGGCTAAACTACGGAAGACCCCAGTATTCATTCTTTGCATCATCGCTCTCTGCTTCGGGGTGGCATTAGCTATCCTGTTATGTATTCCTGAAGTGAGTAGCACGTACGTCTCCTCGTTCTGTAAATTTATGGTGGTACAGGCTCTCTTCATTCTGTTTCCAACAAGATCTCCGGACAAGAACATAGTACTTGCCGGAACTCTTCTCTGCCCCTTGATGTCGATATTTGTCGATTCCATCTTTCTATACCGCCTTCGATCCATCTACCCGCCACAGTATTACACTAGACGCAAGATCACTCTGCTGATTTCCCCGTCTCTACTGTTGAAGTTTCTGCGCCTCGCGAGTCTCTCCTACGGCGGTTACATACTCGCGCGCATCGACGTAGGCCAATGGTCACACGTCTTCGCAGGCAAGGCAGAGTTCATTATGGAAGTTATGGACAACGGGTGAGTCTGTTTGTTACCTATTTGTTGTAGAGCGACTGAACGAGCGCAGAATATGTTACATTTGAAGATACGTCTCGATTCTGTTTCTGTTGCACCTCAGGAAGGCGTCACGACTATACATGGAGAGTGCCGGCGTGCATAATATTGCAGAGCCAGAGCTTAGTGCGTCAATCTCTTGTTCATTGCAACGCATCCGATAAACTAGACTCCCTTAGACCCATATGCTACTCGTCTTCGCACACTCTCTTTTCTTACCTTTATCTTCAACCTCCTCATCCCCAATGCTCTCAGCGTCACCTGTCTTGCGCTCACCTTCGGGCCTGCGAGCACCAAGCTCATCTCCCTACTCACATGCCTATTTTACGCGAACAATGTTGCTCAAATCGTAGGCGTACTCGTGGTGGTGGTGTGGGCGACGAGCGCCCGGGATTGGCGTACCGGCTACCCTGCCGATGACGATCTCGAGACGATCGTGTTCCGGTCACGGCGTACTAGGAGGAGTAGCAGCGGGAGGCGGAGGGGACGAGTAGGAGAGCACATAGGCATGGGTCGAATGAGCGGAGATGAACGCAGGACGCACACGCTCACGTCGGAGCTATATGGAATGGGTCTTCCTCGACTTCCGGTGGCGGCCGCGGCAGCCCGCGGGAGCCTAGTAGTACCAATGCCAGTGAATATTCCAATGAACAGCGTATTATAGCACTGTTCCGCGTGTGCGGGTGTTCTGGCGAATTTTGTTCGATTTAACGCTTTGACGTATATTGCCTTGTGTCAGCTTGATCAGAACATATATATCAATAACGCGCGTGAACGGACACGACGTTAAAGTAGGACATTAGTATTCGAGTGCTGACTCGGATGTATCTGGATAGTTGATCACCAGTGGTATCCGAGGGGATTCCCACAACAACTTGTCAAGGCGTACGTTTCGTTCACCTTTCTGTTCACCTCTCCTGCATGTTTCTCTTTCTGAGCCTCCTGACTTTTGCGGGTTCGGGTGGTTGTCTTCACAACCTCTTGGAGGAGCCGGCAAATCTGTGTTACCACGCACAACTATAAATACGGTCGATGTCAAGGCCGATATGCTTAAAATAAGGTGATTGGCAAAGCCTTCCCGTCAGACCTCGAAGTGAGCCGTTGGTCTTGAGAACCGGTGCGACGCGATTTTATACACGCCTGGCACGAGAGCAAAAGAGAGCGCAGGGCATCATTTGATACATACTGCGAGTGAATAGGAGTAAATGCGCGGCTGCGCTGAGATCGGAGTGCAAGCGATTCGAACACCGATTGATAGCAGAGGCTCCCACGCGACTCCCTCTGCCCTGAACCATAACGGACGGAGACCACCACAACAGGCCTTAAATTCTACCCTCGTCTACTGCCTCCATCTACACTGGTCAGTCGTCTAGAGCTCCGACTCGTGCTTCATGGCTAACGGTTGAATACAGATATAATGCCAATCCCTGTACTCCCTCCAGAACTGCTCGATATCGTGTTCGAAAACCTCCAACCCATCGATTCACCAAACCCGCGCGAGACCGGCAACTGGCCAACAGCACAGGAGGTTCGCGAGCCCCTCAGTGCATGTACACTTGTGTCGCGGTCCTGGCACCCTCTCGCCCGTGAACACCTCTTTCGCCATGTGGTCTACTCCTTCCAAACCCCCAGAGATGTTGATGGATGGAGCAAATTTGCGCTAGATACGCCTCAACGCTGGACGGTTGACATCCCGTTTTCGGCGATATATGAATCTCGCGAAGCTTGTGAAAGGTCGCTAGCACTCAAGACACTCGAAATGCTCTTCGACTTCCTCCAACGATCTCCTGCTATCCGACGGTCCATCCGCAAGTTAACACTTTCAAGTTGTATCACCTTTGGCCCTACGAGCCTGAAAGGGGCGTGGATGTGGCCGATTGCTCCGATGAGTTGCTCCGTAGATCGAAACCTGTTTCTATCCCTAATTTCAAGTCTCCCTCACCTGGAGTCCCTCCGGCTGCACGACATCATCGTTTCCGAACCACGCAACACTCCCAGATATCTCCCACGTATCTCCGTGCGAGAAGTGCAGCTTGTATCGCGATACGTCGAAATTCCGACTCACGCGATTTGCATTCTCGCTACTCATCTGGGCGATGTCGGCAAATTCAGCCTCACCAGTCTGAGTGCACCGATGAAATACTCGGGCGACAACGACACACTCCCAGCCGATTTCTCCTCCTCCATCGCTTTAAATACCCATTCCCTCACTCTATCCCACGTTTATGACGACGCTCCGCTTCTTATGATGTCTCAAATACTCCAAAGGTCATCATTCCTCCATAATCTTCGCAAGCTCTCCATTACCCCAGCGTCGCTAGCCGCAATACCAGGGTTCGACGCCGTTTTAAGAAGCTGCGGATCCTACCTACAGCACTTGAAGCTCGTAATGAATCGCGGTGGTGCGTCTATCGTTGGTACGATTGAAGTGTGCCAGGCTGAAACTAGGCAGATGAATATGAAGGCTTTAACGGCCAGACATTAAATCTGTCTTCGCTGTCTAGTTTGCAAGAACTCACCATTAGGTTCAGCGCTGCGGTGGAACGTGTTGGATACAGCCCATATCCCGGGATGTCGGACTTTCTGCGATACTTCACAACGACAGTCTTATCGCCAAGCGCAAACCCGAATTTGCGCAAAATCACATTCTGCCTGATCTGCGAGGACCGCTGGATCCCTCCCGTAGACCCGGAACGGGCGCACGAGCATCTGTGGGGAGACCCCACCCTTCAGTCCAACATTTCGGAGTTCGAGACGCACTTCGCCAAACTTATTCACATGTTTGGTTTGAAGGGGATGTACGCCGAGTGTAACACCATTGCGACAGAGTGGCTAGGAATTGGCTCGAAGGTGCGTTTGCAACATGCCTTACCTCTGATCCTTCCAATGCTATCCCGGGAGGAGCTTTTGATTCTCGACGACGACATTTCTGCTGTTGTATGAATAGGCTGCGAACGCTGTACATCGTAACTAGACGAATGGAAAATCAGACTACGGTTCTTGAACGTTTGAACCTCGGCGCTTGATCACCGACGCACACAGCACATAGGTATCGTGGGAGAGGTGTCCTTCGTCCTCACACCAATGTTGCACACTGACTGTCCGCCTGTTGTTCCATTATTTCTTTCGGCTAGTACATGTCCAGCATAGTGTAGTCAGTGAGTCCCCATTGGCGCCATCACCGCAAAGCTGCGAGTTGCTCGACATTGTGTTCGACGACTTACAGGCACCTCGCGGTGAATCACGCTGTTTTTACGAGGACAATCGAGTCTGGCCAATAATACACTGCGCAGCTACGCTGAGATCGCAGGTTCAAAACACCGATTGATAAGGCGCGCAAATATTCCCACGCGACCCTGAGCGGGGTGGTGCATGCCTTTTGCCACGACGGATGGGGACCACTACAACAGGTTCTGAATACTACCTCCACCCTCGTCGACCACGTCAATCCACATCGGTCGGTCATCTAGAGACCTAGCTTTTCACCAGCTGCTCACTATTGCCACTAAATTTAGGCGCAATGTCAAACTCCATTTTCCCTCCAGAGTTGCTCGATATCGTGTTCGGCAACCTTCAACCCGCCGACTCAGTGGGCTCGACCAATGCATACGAGACCGACAGCTGGCCAAAGGCGCAGGAGATTCGCGAGTCTCTTAGTGCATGCACACTTGTTTCACGGTCCTGGTATCCCCTCGCTCACGAACACCTCTTCCGCGATGTGGTCTACTCCTTCCAGCGCCCTCCTGACGAAGGTCCTGTGGTGTGGCTCGACTCCGCGATAGATGCGGATCATCGTTGGGAGGCATATGCAGGCGACAATGATCCTAACATGCCCCGTATGGAACATCTACCACTGAAAACTCTTCAAATGATCGTTGATTTTCTCCAACGATCTCCTGTCACCCGAGCGGCGATTCGGAAGTTAAACCTTACGTGCTATCCCTCCGTCGACCCAGGCGACAAAACAGACTGGCCATCTAGTATATGGAGATGGTCTGCGGCCAAGCGCGATGTCGTGGACCCTTCCCTGCTTGCACCTCTGATTTCAAGTCTCCCCCGCCTAGAATCCGTTCGACTCTACGACATCACCATTTCTAAACCACGCGACCCAGAATCTACACTTCCGCACATCTCGGTGCCAGAAGTGCAGATTGTGTCGCGATGTTTCCTACTGCCGGCTCGCGTAATCTGCAATCTCACCACTCATCTTGGTGGCGTCGGCAAATACACCGTCACCAGCCCGAGTTGGCAACCAGTCGGACGCATGGCCGACAAGGATACCCTTCCAAACAATTTTCCGCGACACATCGCTCTGAACACTCCCTCGATCGATATCTCCCATGTTTACCATAGTCAGGCACTTCTTGCCATGTCTAAAACACTCCAGAGATCACCATTTGTCCATAACCTTCGCAGGCTTTCCATTACCGCGGCGTCGTTAGCAGCTGCGCCAGGGGTAGACGCCGTTTTACGATGTTGTGGGCCTTACCTGCAGTACTTCAAGCTCGTAGTGAATTGGATAGGTGTGTGTTCTCTTGATGATAGTGTACCACCAGGCTAAAACCAAGCAGGCGATGAAGGCTACGATGGACAGATACTAGATCTTACTGCACTGTCTGAATTGCAAGAACTCGTCATTGGGTTCGAAGCAATGGTGGAGTGGAGGGACCACGCTCGTCCATGGATGCAATACTACCTGGAATACTTCAACACCACGATTATAACACCAAAAACAAATCTGAACTTGCAGAAAATTACACTCTGCCTTAGCTGTGAGGACCGTTGGATCCCTCCCATAAATCCCGGAAGGACGCTCAAACATCGTTGGGAAGACTCTTTTTTACAGTCTCACATCTCGAATTTCGAAACACGCTTCGCAAATATTCTCCATGCGTTTGGCTTCGAGGGAATGCACGTCGAGTGTAATACCATGCAGACCATGTGGAGGAAACCCGGTTCGCAGGCGCGTTTGCGACATGCGCTACCTTTGATTTTTCCAATGTTGGCGCGGGAGAAGCTTCTTATTGTCGATGCAGACATATCTACTGCGTTTGAATAGCTGGTGCTTGCTGTACGTCGCAATTAGATAACTGGAAAACGAGAATGCGAGTGTACGACTCCGATTGAGCGGTGTAGCGCGGGCGGAGGTGCCGTGGGAAAGGCGTCCGTTTTGTCCTCGAACTCGCCTTGCACCACGACTGTCAACCTGTAGGTACCGCTATCTCCTCTAATGTAAGCCTTGGTAACCACTCTGACACCCAGTATAGTGCACCTTTGACTGGGCGTTGTCCGTATGTTTACAACATCCTGAGCGCCGGATTGGTACGTAACTTTGTCGATTCCGCGGCGAAGGCTGATTCAAAGCTGCCATCTTCCCTAGTGAATGGCCAGGAGCACTGCGGGCGTACCCTTCGGACAGCCCGCTGGGAAACACCGCTCTATCGAGTGGATCTCTCGCGCTAGAAGACATGCGCTTCGTTGGGTGTCCCAGTCTTTCGCAGGGCCCGCAGAACATTGCTTCGACGTTCTCATGCCGAGAACTCCGGCGCGCAGTTTCTGCATCTAGACATCGCGGTAGGGCGAGGGATGGTCCCAGGCTGTCTTATTCCCTCCGTGATTCCGGGCCCTGAGGAGGCCCTTGACGAAGGACATCTCCCTCATCTTCCCCGCTAGCGGACGTGGTCCTATCACGGAGGTTCTGCATCCTCTGCCCACTACGACCCCCTGGCCGCGCCTCCCAAAACATATGCGCCAGAAAGAGCATCTCCGCGACACGATATCACGGCGCGAAGGCAGCATCCTCCGTGGACGACGCCCCGGAAGTGAAACACCGTCCCCCGAACGCACGATGGCGCAAACGGACGCCGTTGAGTGGGCCTCCAGGGGTTGCGGTTGATAGGATCCCAGCCATCTGTGATAACTGTTGTGTCTCCCGCTGATGAGGCACTCCGGATTGCAGAGCCTCTGGCGAGGTACGCGTGGGTCCACGACGGGCTCTCGTGTATATAGGCGGGCGGAGCAGGGGCGGATGTGCTAGAATGCTCGTGCTGGCCTCTCGTGAGGAGGGCCGTTGGCATGTCCCAGGCCCTATGGTTGCGTCAAGGGCGGCTGGAGAGCCTCCCGACGCGCTGCCCTGCTCGCTGGCCATCATCGTGGTCGCCGCGGGCCTTGGATCCACGCTCGTCCCCCTCCTCGTCAGCTTCCTCGTGTTCTCAACTTCCAAGCTACGACGGTCACCAATGTTCGCGCTTTGCATTGTCGGCCTCTGTCTGGGTCTGGCGCTATCTGCACTGCTGTGCACATCTCAGGTACGTCCGTCTCACATGTGCTGGTATCCCACTTGTCGAATGCAGACCAACAGATCCTTCTCGTTCTGTACCCGACACATCCCTTCAACATGAGCCTCACGCTCACGATGTCCATCCTCTTCCCCACGATGTCCATCTTCGTCGACTCCATTCTCCTGTTCCGATTATACTCCGTCTACCCGCCACAATACTACACCACGCGTAAAATCGTGCTGCGGCTCGGGCCCTCCGTCCTAATCAAATTCATCCGCACAGCGAATCTCGTCTTCGGGCAGGCCCGCGTCCTGCATCTTGCGACGGAGCATGGCCATTGGCCCGGCGAGATATACGACAGCCTCGAACATTGGACCAAGCTCGGCACTGACAAGGCCGAGTTCATGATGGAAGCGGTAGACAACACGTGCGTTTTCTCCCCTTATTTTCACCTATAGAGCGACTGAACGAATGTAGCTCGGCGCGTTAAAAAGCTATGTCTCTTTCCTGTTCCTCGCGTTGCTCCGCGAGGCGCACCGACTCAGCGCGCAGAGCGCAGACGCACACGACCTCTCCAGGACTACCCTCTGTGCGTCTCTTTCCTCCGCCCAAAAACCACCCACCTGAGATATCCATTATGCTATTCAGATCCGTACACGACGCGTCTACGCACGCTGACGTACCTCACCATGCTCACCTTCGCCCTCCCAACATCGCTCACGCTCACGAGCTTCGCGCTGACCTTCGCGCCTGCGAGCGCACGCATGAGCGCGCTGCTCATTTGCCTGTTCTTCGCCAACAACATCGCGCGTCTCGTATGCGTGCTGCTCGCGACGGCGTGGGCTGCGCGCGGGCTCCTGCGCTGCAGGGTGATGGCGCACGGGAGCGATACGGACGAGGACGACGTGTCGACGGTTGTGTTCGAGGCGCGGCGGAGGGCGTGGAGTTGGAGTCTACGGCGGAGCCGGAGTCGCAGGTCTGGGGAGGGGGAGAGGACGTATGGGTCCACGTGGGACCCGTCCGAGGTGGACCTGCCTTCGCCCTTGAGCGCGAATGTCGCGCGGCACAGAAGCGACCAAGCGTCGCCTATAACCATGCTCAGCGCAGCGTATCTTTATAGCGCATATAGAGCATAATAATCGGCCCGGAAAACAAATTTCATTGTATAATACATCTACAACGTGGGGGTTCAATAAACTACAATATCTCTGGCTTGTGGCGAGAGGGGTGATCCTACGAGACATTCGTGTATGCGATGAGGTCAACAAAAGTGGGAGGCTATTCCATCCCGAGTGATAAGGTAAACACGTTTACTGATACAGTATGCACTTGAGCTTTGACGACAGGAAAGAGAGACGAGCGCGATGCGTTCCGGGTATGCCAAGTGGAAAGCAGGAGGAATGATGGTAAGAGTGTTCGTATGTGTGGCGGAAAGAGGGAACAAGGTTTGATACATATCATATGGTTCTCTGAAAGTCAATTTGTCAGTTTTCTCGGTACAAACCTAATAAGCAAGATGTGGCGCGTACCTTGACAAGGGCCCACTCGATAAGCAGCTGCTTGACACGTTCGCGGAACGCGTGTTTGCAGGCCTCGCATGAAATGTGGTCTCCCAATGGCAGGAGTGCGAGTTCGATCGCGGTTGTAGAGAGATCTGCATATTCGGTCAGAAATTGCATGGCAGACAGGAAAGCTCGCTTACCTGGCCGTACATCCCACGCCAGGTACGCAGACGCCAATGCCCACGCCCGAGTCAGCTTTTTCTGCTCCACGTAATCACAGTCGGACGATGGAGAATGCCCCTCCGGCGGTGGAAGGAGAAGCCTCTTCAGCGCGTCGACTCGTCCCAAATGGAGGAAGAATATCCGTTTCAGATAGATGGACCCCATTCGGTCGACCAGCTCGTCCGAGAGATCAGATAGCGGCACGGCCAACGTGTATGGAGATACCGCTGCCGCAAGCTCGTAAAGGTCGTAGTGCCCAGCCGTGGCATAGAACTCAAATGGAGATGATGGGGCCTGAGCCAAAAGATATTGGTAAAGCAACGTGCTGGGCGTGAGATGCTTCCGCAGGCTGATGCCGTACTTGTGCAGGGCGTCGACCGCGGACACGAGCGTGCTGTTGGCGGGCGAGTAATGGACGAAGGACATATTGTATATCGTGTGTAGAACAATATTAAGGACCGGCGAGGGATCAGAGAGGGGCACAATGGGTCCGACACCACTCTTGTCTTCCGCCGAAAGAGAATGGGGGTCTGGGACGAGAGACTTGAACGAGTTGGAGGACTCCCGTAGGATCTGCGACATGTGCACGTAGAAGAACACGCTGTCGGACGAGACGAAGACCAGGTCGGCATTGCTCGACAGGAGGTTGGCACTGGGGTAAAAGGTCGTCGACACAGACACGACGGTCGCGTCCTCTGCCTCGCCTGTGGGGGAACCTGCCGCAGAGGCCTGTGGGGGCGGATATGAGGGATCGGAAAGGCGCATACACGTGGGGGAATACGTACAGGAGGTGTCGGGATGGCCGGCGACAGGGGAGCCGACGAGGGGAAATAGGTGCGGATCTTCTCTGAGACCGCCAGCGGCCTACCCGCGGGCTTTGAGCTAGCTCGAGGGGACGGAGCTGGGGACGGACAGCCGTCTGAGGCGTCAGAGACGAACTGAAGCCAGTCTGGGGACGCCATGGTCGATGAAGACAATGAGGGACGACCTGTGGGTCGCTGTCGATGTGAGCGTCGGCGGCACGAGACGGTGAGACGGCTTTGGGCTACGCGCAGCGCGGCGGGGACGGGTCGAGAAGGGCGGGGAGCTGGCGGGGGCAGTCGAAGGGGCGGGGAGCAAGCATGGGGACGCGATGGGCATATTTATTGGGATCGGGAAAGGGATTCGAGTTGACGGGAGGGGCCTATCGAAGACTGCGCGCGGGCAAATCACAACGCACGCTTCCGGCGGACAGCAAACGTCCCAAGGAAGGACCGCTCCCACACGAAAGTTACCAAATGCGGCACGTCCCGGCCCAATTTGGGCCCGCGCATCGTTTCCCACGCGTATTGTGCGCGCAATTGGGCCCAAGGCAAAGTGTTCGCGACGAAACTCAGCCGCTGTCGTCTGTGCGCGTCCCGGGCGCGGCATGGCCGAGCGAGGCCCGTGGGCGTTGCCGGCGTCCCAGGGAACAGCGTATAGATCTCTCCAGGCCTTTCCGTGAGGGCGCAATATGACACCCATGATGGCCTCAGGGCCCGGGTCAATCTCTCATCAATCGTCAATTCAGCGCGGAACCAGGATCGTGGTCTGTGGAGCACCGACGGCCACAAAGGATCGAATGTTCCAGACGTAGAGCATGATTTAATTATTGCGTATGTCGTGGCAGAGATTCAGAGCGGACCGACAGGCAGGGTATGGCAGATGGTATACAGTTTGGCTCGCGTTCTGTGTCTGGGCCTCGTCATCGCGTCTTGTCCTCGGCCAGAATGGCGTCGTTCAGCTCGTCCAGGGGGGCGAGTTCCTTCTTATCGACAAGGTCAAACTGCGCTTCAAAATCAGTACGCCGTTCATCTACCTCGGGTCTCTCCAACACAGCGTGTACTGACCTCGTTGATGAACAGGAAAAAGTGCCGGTAACTCGTGTTCAGGTGCGCTGTAAGTTCACGATGCCAGGCCCATCAACGACGTATGCAGGGCGGCGAATCGACGCCGCGTACCTTCGATCCCCAACGCGCAAATATGGTCGAAGTGATTGCTGTATAAGTGAGCGTAGACCCTGAATAGCCGGCGGAACATCGTGCGAACGGTGTCCTTGAAGTTCTTTGGGAACGGTACCCCTATAACAAGGTTTTAGCGTTTCGAACGGCCGTCGGGGCCTGGGAGACACGCACCAATCTTGTTAGGGAATAGCTCCTCGTTGTCCAGCAGCCCCTGAGCCCAGTTCATCAACGCGTCTACATATTCTGGAGCAGGGAGCTTCGTTGGTCGTTTGTATTTCACTCCGTCTTCCCACAGGTATTCGTATCTGGATCTGGTTAGCACACCGAGGGGATATCCCGCAAGGCTACACTGGACTGACCTTGGACCTGCAGACATCATGGGACACTGTATACACCCCACTCAGACGCGTCAAAACTCTGAGATGGAGATACGCACCTCTTGTGGTGTGCAGAACTCTGTGATCGTGCCGTAGAGCATATTCAAATGGTTGAAGAAGTCGACGACTAGACGTTCGAAGGGTCGGTCAAACATGCTAGAGCCATTGCGATACAACTGACCGTGTACCGCCAACCACTCGCTCAGGTCTTCGCCTTCCGGAAGCCTCACAGCTAACCGCAAGTTCCCTGAACCCTTGAATCGCCGCGGATATCGATAAGCCGGCCGGGCTGGTCTCGGAGGGTGGATGAACACACCAAGGTAGCTTCAGCATACTTTCGGAGCTGATATTGCTTTGTCCCTTCGGGTACGTCCTTGCGAGGCTTGAAGGTACGCGTTTTGCCACTATATTACCCATCAGAACTAATCAGCCAGTGTCGCTCTGGGCCCAGGTGCGCGACAACATACAGGCCAAAGAACGCAGACATGGTAGTGGTGGTTTCTGTGTGAGGTCCTGTTGATGGGTGTCGGTGCCACCGGTACTGATAAACGATAGACGAGAAGAGCGTAGAGGTGAAGACGGGCGAAAGACAACCAGGACGGGACTAGATTGAATCATGATCGCGGTCCGATTGGTTTTTGCCACGCGGTTATCTGTAGGGCGTTTTGGGCGCTTAGATCGCAAACTATGACGCTTTGCTCCTATGTTTCGTTTGAACTTTGCACGCAACCCTCAGACAAGATGGAACAATTCTAGGACTAGTGTCGATTGGTACATTTGTGTTGGTACAACAGTTATCGTACACTTCATATTATTATCCTCGACATATCCTTAACATAAACATTTTACTTCTGGAGTGCCTTCAAGATCGCCTCGCCGAGTGGGCCGGCGGAGGCAGGGTTCTGACCAGTGAGCAGGTTTCCTGAGACAACGACCTTGACCTGTATGGAAGCATCTAAGTACTGGACGTGGGAGAAGGATTTTGAGATATAACTTACGCCCCATGGTTGGTCGGCCTTGGAGTAAGTACCGCCCAGCTCGACGATCCTGTCCTCGGTGAGGAAGGGAATCGCCTTGACCTGGTCGACCGCAATCTCCTCGGCGTTGGAGAAGCCCGTTACCTCACGACCTGCAAAGACGGACTTTCCGGCAGCGTCGACGGCACCGACCAACGCGCTATAGAACTCGTTTCAGCCATCCGGCTTGTTTATAGGTCTACAGTTAACGGATGGGGACTCACGCGGTACCATGGCACACAGCGCTGGTGATCTTGCCTGCCTGGAAGAACTCAGACGCGAGCTTCGCGTTCGCGGGGTCGGAGGCAAGATCAAGGACGGGACCATGCCCGCCGACGTAGAAGATTGCGTCGTAGTCGGCCGCGTTGACCGTGGAGAGCACCTTTGCATTGGCGAGCTTCGCCTGGACGGTCTCGTCGGTGAGGAACTTGACGCTCTCGTCGTCCTTGAACATCTGCACGTAACGTCAATAAATGCGTCGAGGGTACGTGGGGGGAGAGGACAGCTTACCGCAACGCTAGTGGCGTCGAGAGGCGGGTTCGGGCCCTTGGGGGCTGCGAAGTCAATCTCGGCGTGCGGGGCGAGGACTGCATGGGTGCCGGTGAGAATGGGTGGGATCGAGACATTGGTATTAGTACGGACTGTAGTATGGGTGGGCAGCCTCAGGAAGGTACCATCCCTGCGCATATTCGTTCAGTACTGGCTCGAATCTCATGAGGTATGTCCTCTTACCGTTGGGTGGTTCGTGAGAGTCGTGTCGGCGGAAGTGAACACAAAGAGAACGCGAGGAGACATGTCTGATGGATGGGAGATGGGGGGAAAGTGGTGAGTGGTGGTGTATGGTTTGCGCCGGTGTGGTGCACCTTATATACTGCACACACAGGGGGTTGCGTCAGTGCGGATGATCGAGCACGCCGATCCCACAGCGCAGAACGTTACTGAGAAGTGTGACTAAGGAGCGAGGGCGCACTGCGACGGATGGGCATAACTGCCTTCGTTTAGTCAGGCCGGAGCGGACTCACTCGACGGTTCCGGGCATGATATCATGCTCCCCGACCGCCTGCGCGGAGGGGAGGGCTCAACCAATTTTGCATCCATTCCCGAGAACCTCGCAAAGCGTGTGTAATGCGCCATTACCAGCCCGTCGTGGGAACCCATGCAATTTTTTCCCTCGATAAGAACGCGTTCTCGGACCCCTCGCGGGCAAATATTGTCGACTCGAAGGGTACCCGCAGCGCGCCAGCGTCACCTCTGGCTTTCATACGATACTGGTCGGAGATCTATTCTCCCGATCGCATCCAAGACTATACACCCAGAGATCTGTACATGTCGCCAATGTCTGCGGCTACGACCCGGACGCCACGTCAGCCTTTCTCTTCGCGTTTTTCACGCGATAAACCTCCTCGCGCTTGCCGAACTCCGAGTCGTGCAGTTCCTGCGGGCTTACTCAGTGCGAGTTCCTCGGATGACGAGGGCAGACGTACCATGTTCGCTAAACGCTTTGCAGTCGACACCGCGTTCAGGCTCTCGAGGACCTTGTGTTCAGTTATCGGCATTTCTGTCAACTTCGTCTCTGCCCATGGTCATGAGCACGTGTACAACCGAGTCATTCTAGAGACTTACTGATTCGCTCCTCGATTTTCAGTACCTTCTCCTCGTCCCTCTCAGTGACGAAGCTGACTGCCACACCTGCCTTGCCCGCACGCGCCGTTCGTCCCACACGATGCGTATATTCCTCGGGCGCGCCCGGCATGTCCCAATTCACGACCATCGCCACGTCCGCGATATCGAGGCCACGCGCGCCGACGTCTGTCGAGACAAGCACGGGCACGACGCTCGAGCGGAACAGGCCGAGCGAAGTTAGCCGTTCGCGCTGCGTAAGCCGCGAGTGTAGCGCTGTGCTGCGAATGCCAAGCGTCTTGAGGACATTGGTAAGATACGCAACCGTCCGTGGGCGCGCGCAGAAAATGACGGTCGGCGGCGGCTGGACGATCTCTTCTTCGTCGTCCAGGGATGCCTTTTTCGACTTCTTGGGCGGTCTTGAGGGCTTGCCGCCTCTCTTTTTGGGATTTTCTGGTGGGGCACGGCGGAAGGGGATGGTGGATTCTGGTGGGTTGCGGAGGAGGTGGTAGAGGTAGGTTTCGCGGACATGGGAGGGGACTAGAATGTAGTGTTGTTTCAAAGTGTCGACTGTCTCCACACTGTTGTACCAATCAGCATTCAAGAGAACGATGCGACATGCTAAAACACTCACGTCGACGTCATTTTGTGAACAAATGGCTTCTGCTTCCCTGGCTTCGGAGGTGCGTCGGCAATGGCCTCTATTGACGGAGTCCAGGTAGCTGTGAACAAGCACGTCTGACGTTCCTTTGGGATGGCTTCGAATAGGTATGACAGTTCAGGAGCAAAGGTAGGCGTAAGAAGCCTATCCGCTTCGTCGAGAACCTGGTAAGAATAAGGAAAACCCCAAGACGGACGGAGGCTAGAGGACGCACTAGGAACTTCACTCTCGAGAGGTCCCACTCCCCACTATTGCTTCGAAGCAGGTCGACCAGTCTACCTGGTGTGGCAACGACAACATGCGGTCGGTTACCGAGCTCCAATGCTTGAGAAATGATGTCCATCCCTCCTACTACGACCGCAGTACGGAGGTTGAAGGACGAGCCTAGAACAGCAAATTGCTCGGAAATCTGGAAGGCAAGTTCTCTAGGCAGCTGTTTAGAATAAGAGGCGTTCGGATACGAGTCCCGGATAAACTCACCGAGTAGGTGTGAGAACCAACGCAAATATGCCATAGGGGTCGACCGAGAGTCTCTGAATGATAGGAAGCGCAAAAGCCATAGTCTTGCCGGAACCTGTCTTGGCATTCCCTATACAGTCTCTACCTTACGAGACACATATGTCAGCACCAGTCGGCTCCCTGAGGCGCGAAAACTCGCCTGCGAGCAGCGGTGGAATACAGGCCGCCTGGATCTCCGTAGGTGTCTTGATAGACATCTTGTTGAGGGAGCTGAGCAGGGCAGAAGATATACCCATTGAGGTGTATGACGCGGGAAGTATTGGAGGGGCTTTCAGGGTGTTACGAGGTGCGGCGTTTGATGTTCTTGGGAGGATGGAGACACGGGAAAAGGCATCTTCGGGCTCGGGTTGAAGGTCGAGTTGTGCTGCCTCAACGTCTGAACCACTTGCCTCGTCAGAGTCCTCCCCACCATCGTCGCTACTTTCATCGCTTCCGTCCTCTACGCCCTCCGCTTCCTCTTCGCCAGTGCTATCGCTTCCAGAGGACCCAGAGTCCTCGTCTTCGTCTGAGTGGAGGTCTGCCCGTACAAAGTCTTCTCTCCGGCGTTTCCGGACAGGGCCGTCGTCCTGCATTCGGAGGAGGTCATCGATGCTGAGGTTGCGTCGTTTCTTGTGCATGTTTGGGAGAGCAATGGGATGTCGAGCGCGAAATGAGGGGAAGAGGAAAATCCTGCATTACATAAGCGCCGCCACAAAGCCTTTGGCGCCGATTTGTCTCCCAATACAGACAGGCGCCAAAATCTTGCTCTCCCAGTGCCCACCACCACTGCAGTACTACTGTTGCAGAGACTATCGTCCGTCGTTCCAAATCTCTCAAGATAAACTTCTAACTTTTAATGCAGAAACATGTCGGAACCATCTGTCGCGCTTCCTCCCGAGTTGCTCGACATGGTATTCGACTACCTACGCCCGTCCAATGAGGAGTGGACTGCGAGTTGGCCCAAAGCACAAGAAGTTCGCCAACCTCTCAGTGCATGCACCCTCGTCTCGCGCTCTTGGAGCTCTGTCGCGCAAATGCACCTTTTTCGTGATGTGGCCTACTCATTTCAATGCCCTGCCGAAGCCTCGGGAACTAGGTCGTGGCCGGCTTGTAATGACCCTCAGCGCCGATGGGCGTCACGGCCAGCATATAGCGCACACGGCATAGGCCACATCGACCGGCTACCTCTCAAGTCCCTTCAAATGTTCTCCGAATTTCTACAGTCTTCCCCCGCCATTCGATTCTCCATCCGTAGCTTGAGGCTAGCGTGCTACCCTGGGGTTGACTGTGGACAATGGCCTCTCATGAGCAACGACATCGGGGACACGGAAGAAATAGAAGCATCGTTCTTCATCTCTCTGATTCGGAGTCTACCACGGCTCGATCGCCTCCAACTCTGGGATATATTCGTCGTCTGGTCACCCACTACCCATTCCATTCCCCTGTCAATCTCCGTTCGAGACGTCCAAATAAAATTCGTATTCATAGCTGCTGAAGGTTCTGCGCTTTGTGAATTGCTTTGTTGCTTTGGTGCCGTCGACCGCCTGATCATCCATGACATGCGCCGGATCAAGGTCGACCGCGATACATTCCGACATGTACTCCCCTCTACCATCGCTCTAAATGTCCATTCTCTCGCCTTACGTTTCGCTCTGGAACCACCAACCCTTCTTGCAATATCTCGATTGCTCACAAGATCCCCCTCCGCTCAAAACCTCCGAACACTTGCCTTGGACCATACCTGTTTGGACGCAGTTCCGGAGATCGAGGAAATTGTCAGAGATATCGGACCCTATCTGGAACGTTTTCAACTCGTGTTAGCCCTTCCAAGTACGTGGTCCCTATTTGTGTGGAACGTCACTGACGAATTATCTAGATATTGAGGGTCCACGTCGAGTTCTCGATCTTTCCGTCATGACCAATTTACGAGAATTGGTCTTCGGAATTGACATCTGGTTCCGGTCAAGCGGAACCGTTCACATAAATTTCACTGCATCCTTGCTCGATTTCTTCGGTACCGCTGTCCTATCGCCAGAGACGAACCCCAACTTGCGCAAGATTGGCTTCCACTTCAATCGTTACACCGGAGAGCCGAGCAGCCCAGAAGTCAATTGGTGGGAGGCACCGGAGATTCATTCCCACATTGCGGACTTCGAGGCACATATCATCAGCTTGGTCCATGACTTCAAGTTGGAAGGTGTATGGTTCGAGTGTCTCGACGACCTTAGCGTCAATCCCGAGCCACAGGTTGCGCGTGTAGAAAACCTTCGCCAAATGATCCCGCAGGTCTTTCAGAACCTTGCGCAACAACGACTTATTCTACTGTAGCCAATACTCTGGGCGAACTCGGTTGGTCCATATCCTAAACAATTCCTTCCCTCACTAACGTATCGCACCCACAGACAGTCGCAGCATCGGGTTCTTTGCGGATAGTACTGCTGCAGCATATATCTTGTTGCAGTGGACCCGTAGATCGCAGAGTCAAACATGGGCTGCGATCAGTTCGACTACGGTATCGGGTATGTCCCAGTGTGACTACGGAAAGAATCAGGGGACCCCCTATATCCACACGGCCCAAATACAACTCACAAAATGATTCCCTCCCTCGATCCTGACGACTTCAATTTCTCTCCGCATCTTCGCAGATTGTTCGCCCACCGGCTCGCGAAGTCTTTGGTACGCGAGCTGCGCGCCCAGGATGTAGTCGTCCACGCTCTCGTCTCCCCACATCCACAGCACCTTCGCGTCCGGCCACAGTCCGCCGGTATCAAACGCCGCCCGTTCGAAGTTATGGTTGAAGATCTTGCCCGGGAAGCGGATGATTTGCAGGTTGGAGCGCAGGAGGACGTCGTACGACGAAACTGCCTCGCGCTCTTCGGGTGTCATGCGCAGGACAGACGGAACCTTTGGCTCGACGCCGGTGGGACTGTCCGCGGGAAGCTCGTGAAGAGGTGTTCGCGCGCGGAGTTGGTCGGCTGTGACGTCTTCGGCGTTGTCGATCTTGGTGAAGTAGTAGGATATCCATGTCAGAAAGTAATCCTTGCGCTTTTCTGGCTCGATGGACGTATCCCAGAAAGGGTGGTAGAGACCTTCCGGGCGTGAGAGGCCGCAGCAGGTAGTTATCGCAGCGTCTTCGAGGGGGTAGTGTCAGCAACCTCGAAAGTGTAGCAAAGAGAAACAGCACACCAAATAGGATAAATGTGCGGAGGTACTTGCCCAAGAGCACCTTCGTCTCCTCAGGAAGTGTTTGCGCGTTGCCGAGGAACGACATGGCCCAGACATTACCCATCGACCATGAAAGTACGGCCAGGCCTCCTCTTTTCCTACCGTCTACCACCTCAAGCTTGGGTATATCGAGGTTCTTGACAACATACTCGAGAAAGGCGGCGAGCTGTCGGCCAATCTTCTTGACAAACTCCGCCTGTTTGTCTTGATTTCCGTTATGAATGATCTCGATCTCTTCCTGCGAGTAGGGACTCGACCCCGGGTACTCTCGCCAGTTGAGGCGGATGAGTCGCAGGTTGTTGGACTCGGCGAATGGCACCAATCTACGGAAAATCTCTAGAAACAAAATTGAGGCCACAACTCAGTGTGACTTTAAGATGAACGAGTGGGCCTACCCCCGTGGAACACCACGCCATGGACAAGTACAATGGTTATATAGTCTGTCGAGCCGTTTGGGACACCGCTGTCTGCATAGAAGAGCTCTACGCCTTCGTCGCCGATAGGTACAGTGGGCATTGGTTTGAGCAGAGGCAGATTGCTGAGTGTACTAATTCTCATGCGCAAGGAAGTACTTCCCACTGACCAGCTGACATTGGGACTTACGAGCGGGCCGCAACGACTATTTTTGCCGTGAGATGTGGGAGAAGAACCGGAACGCTTCGTGCAGCGATGTCACACACACACGGGTCGTTCGCAGAATAAGAATACGAGACTTAAATAGAAATACTCTGGGAAAACGCTACGGACACGCGGTACATACAATAGTCTAAAGCAAAATGTGTACGAGTTAACGCCATCATGGGCGGAACAGTCTATACAGAAAGCCTGAGTAGCTATTCAATGCATGTTCGGTTCGGCCAAACAGGATCTACAAGATTTTGTGCTCCGACTCTTGGAGGTCGTGCTTGAGGGCTTTTTCTACGTCCGATGCGCGTGGAGCCAGCGTCACATTTGATGCACCGAATGCTGACGAGCCAGTCGTCAGTGGCGGTGCAGGCATATGCCTGCCCGTGCGGGAACGTGTGCAGATGTATCGGACGGAGGTGAAGCACGGGATCGAAAAGCCATCTGCGTAAAAAAGAGGTGTTACGGGAAGTACTATCCAGCCTATGATTGAGGATACTCACGAATAAGGATGGAACCGAGTACCACGAAGGCGACAATCGTTTGGAGTGTCGCTGCGAGCATTTCGGGTTGGCTTTGTGGCGGCGACTGTGGCTTCGGGAGACGTACAGTTGCAAGGGCCGAGACGAAGACGGCCGATACTCCCATCTATTATGGAGACGATCAGTGCGGGGCCTCAGCGCATACTCAGACTGGGTCATACCGGCCCTACACCAAATAGCTTCGTCAACAGAAGACAGTGAAAGCGTCGCGGAAAACCACTTACCGAAATGTCCACAAAACAGGGCCTCACGCCACCCCGCGATCTCAGGCACCCAACGGTAGAGCATGAGCAGCGGGGGAATCCGACGAAGGAACATAATTGCGACGAACAGTACGACGAGTCGCCAGGGTATGATACCGAGCTCTGGAGAATTGAACAAGTTGAAGGGCATCCATGCGCCGATGTAGACGAAGCAGCCGCAGTTGAGAACAAGGTCCAGCACAGCAGCGAATGACTCATGTTCCGTCTGTTCGTTGAAATATCCGTCCCAAGAAATTGCGGATCCTACAACGGTCAATCGGCTGGAGCAGATGAATGCGTTATAGAATCGGCGTACCAGCCGCAAAGGCCGCGAGAAGGTCGTCGCTCCCGATGGTGCTTACGACTCCGATAGTGAAAATAGCCAGGGCGATATATTGGCACACATATGACTGTCGGTCTATAAGTCCGTGGCGGTGCGCGTGCTTCATTAAATGGCAAAACCCGGTGCCTGCAGAGTGGTTCCAGTTATGTTGACATCGTCATCGGCCGCAGGGGACGCACCCATAGCAGCACCAATAATGGTACCGAGGATAACTTGGTCTGCTGAGGCGTCAGCCTCGGGACCACAATCGAAGCCCAGCGTACTTACATAGCCACCCCACTAGGAACCACTTCCCAATAGCGACTCCTCGAGATGCTTCCAGTGTCAAGTATAGAGAGATGCTAAGGAAAGGGTACGCGAGTCCGTCGTTGGCGGCCGATTCGGCGGACAGAATCAGCCGCAGGCTCTCGGGGACGTGCTGCAGCGCAAATTTGCCACCTGCCAACGCCTCTCGTCAATTGCGTCGAATATTGACCCACAACGCTTGGCACCGTACCAACAATGGTTGCGCAAATGATGGGGTCAGTGGGAGTCAGACAAGCTGCGATTGCAAGGGCGGATACGTAGTTGAGGGCTGGAAAGAGTGCGAATATGACACCTAGCGTGAAACAACTTTAGAGGAGTAGTGTGGAAATAGAGACAGCTCAAAATTACCGGCAATGATGACCCAGCCCAACGCCATCGTCGGAATCACCATGATCATGAGACCCCTAGCATGTTCGTAAAGATATGCTCGTGGGAGGTCCACCCCGATGGTGAAAAGACCGATTGCAAGAACAATTCGCATGACCTCAAGTGTGATCACTTGCGTATCGGGGCCCCATGCGCGAGGATCGAATGCGTTGGCACAATATGGACCCATGATGATGCCAAATATAGTGCCCCATACCACCTCGTTCATGTATAGCTGAAGCCGCAAACGGAATTAGTTTTTTCGCTATGTCACGAGGCAGCACTACCTCACCTTCTCTTTGACGATCAGTGACATCAGACTGAACTATGAAGAAAACAATTGCACGTTAGCAGGCGTTGAGGTAGAGCGGGCGGGCAGGCCGGCCTTCAGACCAGCGGTGAAACCGTATGCGGGCCTGCCTAAATGGCCGTGGATGCAGACAGGTGTACTCACTACCACGACAAAGCCTCCTAATAGTGTGTAGGCTAGCGATGGACTCGTAACCTGTATAGCACAATCATAGTGATGTTAGGGACATTTCTCAAGGGTAGATTATTCCTCGCACCGCAGTGAGGACCAAGTCCCAAGCCATGGGTGAGTGCTGAGGGAGAGTAGAGCTGCACCCATGAGGTCGCGCCGAGTCCTCCTTGAAAACAAGACCGCCGCTGACGTCGGAACCTTGCGAAATGAAAGTTGAGTGCCCAGTTACTGAAGGTAGTGAGAAGCATATCAATGAGGACTGCCTTGATGTAGTCGCGCTACATCATCGATTTCCAGGAGGAGTTGGGCATGCACCAAGCATGGCCAGTATCACAGCCTCCTCCGTTAATGAAAAGTCTAGGTTTTGCAGATAAGTCAGCTAAGGTTGCTTCAAAAGTCTTTCTGTCCGTGTGTGCTGTATATCCGCAGCGCAGATACGAACGGTGGCATGCATCTATTGGCAGTCTGGTAGCAAACATCGGGTACGATAACAGCACAGACCTCAAGACAGCCACACTGACTCTCCAGCGGCCTTCTTCACCCTATTCATTACCGCCAGTCCTTCTCGTTCTTCCTTCACCTCTTCTATCAGAATGACGTGGACACCGTCCCTTTCGGCGGAGAGTAGACTGTCGAAGAGTCTCTGTGCCGTAATAGACGGGTCTGCAACCGGCCCTAGAGGATACTGACACCATTCGACGCCTTCGAGAGACGGCAAATTCTCCAACAGCGGCGAATCAGAGGGGGTAAGGAGGCCAACTTTCAGCACGCCTGTATGTGTGAAGCGTGCTGAGAGTGTGTTGTAGAACGCGAGGGGTGAGGAGGGAGTAGTGCCCTTCGGTGGCGTCGAGGAAGTGTAGAGCAACACGACAGGGACAGCAGGCGAGTAATGCCGATATTTCATCCCAGGTGTGGTCGGGGCCTGTTCCATCGCCTCGTCCCGATAGTCTCTGCGATGCACGAGCACCCGCGGGACCTCCGCGCCTTCCCCAAACTCCTCGCGCAACGCCTTTTCAATGTCCTCCACGGTGACCCCTCCCGGCCGCAATACGCGGATGTTCCCGTCTGCATTGAGCCCGTCAATCACGGTGCTCTCCAGCCCTACTCCACACGACCCTCCGTCCAGGATAAGTTCGATCTTGCCGTCCAGATCCCGCAGGACGTGCTCTGCTCGCGTTGGGCTTGGTTTTCCAGACGAGTTCGCGCTCGGAGCGGCGAGCGGTGCGTCTGCGACGGCGATAAGTGCTCGTGCGACTGGGTGGGACGGCATTCGAATAGCCACGGTGGGTTGGTTGGCTGTGATAATGGGTGGGACGAGTGTGCCGTCGGAGGGGAAGAGGAGTGTGAGCGGACCCGGCCAGAACCGCTGGATGAGGACCTCATATGTCTTGGAGAGCTCATAGGATGGTGGTAGGAGCCTTTGGAGCATCGCCTTTGAGGAGACATGGACAATGAGCGGGTTGTCTGGTGGTCTTCCCTTGGTCGAAAATATGCGCGACGCTGCCGTCGCATTCAGTGCAAGCGCACCTAGCCCGTAGACCGTCTCGGTGGGGAATGCAATCGGTTGCAAGTCGTGAAGGAGCTCGGAGGCTGCTTCGAGGGCCTGGCGGGTGGCTGGGTCGGAAATTTCTGGTGTCTCGGATGTCCCAAACGATATCGAGGCGGCGTCGCAGGGAAGTACCCTGGTGGTGCTGGCCATGGCAAGCGTCGAGTACAACCTACGACGAGCGCGTCGCAGGAGTTTTGTGAGGGTGTTCATGCTGTCGCTCGAGGAAAGTCTCCGACATGCTGACTCGAGGCCAAGATAGCGGAACAATCAGACGCTGTACAGTCACACTTTTACGGGACCATCCTCTGAGATCACACCTCACAATTTCTGACATGGCAATAGGGCGTGTCAATTCTTGGGACAGGGGGGACAGGACAGCGGTTCCACAGTCCTTCCGGCGGATTTCCTGTACAGCCTTTTGATTTGTATCGACGATTGATCTGAACGCGCCCGCTTTTCGATGCGCCTCCCGCTCTCCCTCCCGAGCTTCATGACATCGTCTTCACGACTACAAGTACAATTCTGCGCGCAGCATGGCGTGAACTGTAACAGCTGCGAGGAGAGGATGGAGTTCATATTCGACCGAGGCCATATAAGCCGTCACAGGCTCTCTAGTATCTACGAGCAGGCAGAATTTGAGAAACACTGACTTCGAGAATCCTACAGGCGGGGCCGACAAATGAGCTACAGTGCCAAACTAGGACATTGTCGGGAGGAAGGTGCGTCCAAAAGCGGGCTCGCCCGATCGTTTGTTGATGTAAATTACACGGCTGCACATGAAGGCCCGCGGCAGAACTGTCTGACCGCTGTCCTGTCCCCTCTGACCCAAGAATTGACACGCCCTAATGGGCATACGTAGAAAAACAGACGTATATTCACCTCAGACTGGTGTACAAAGAAATACCTCGGACAAAGCCACTGACCAGGCTAATGACTGCAAAATAACGTGAAAAACAGTCGGTTTACCTGCCGTTACCCATCATCCTGAGACGGTCGGGATGAATACCACCAGGTCCCAAATCCGGCGGCGGCCCTTGTTGTCCGGGCGGCGGGAAATTGCCATTGGGAGGGAGCGGAGGTCCCCCAGGAACACCACCAGGGGGACCACCGAGTCCTGGCGCGAACGGAGGCATACCTACATCAGAAATATCAACGACAAATTACTTGATACATAGCGGATCGACATACCATTGGGTGGGAACATACCCGGAGGAGGAGGACCCATGCCTGGAGGGGGCATGAAAGGCGGCGCACCTGGTGGGAACATACCTGGAGGAGGCATACCGGGGGGGAATGGTGGCCGACCGCCTAGACGAGAGTCAGACCATGAATCGTTTGAAAGAGACTGGTATCACAAACCTGGGAAGGGTGGAGGCGGGAACGGCATTTGTGGCATTCCACCGCCACCAAACGGAGCGGGAGGAGCTAGATGTTGAGGGCCGAACCCGAAACCACCAGGTGGCGGTCCGCCACTTGACTCGTACGCTGCGGTAATTTGGTCGATGATATTCTGAGCCTTGTCGTGGCCGAGAGCTGGACGTCCGTTAGCGATAATGACACAGAGTACAGTAAGTATATAATCAGACTTACAAGCGTAGTAATCTCGAACATTGGCGAGATGATTCCTGCCACTGTTGTGAGCTTTACGGACTGTGGGGAGACGTGAGCAAGTTGAATGACAAAATGAAACGTAGGACTCACCAGAAGCCGAGTCGTGGGTCAGAAAGACATCGCAGTAGTCGCAGTAGTGTTTCTGAAGAATATGTTAGCAAACACACAGAAAAGAGGAGAGGAAGTCACATACTGGCATGGTGGTCGCTGAACAGGAGGACGACCTCCGCCCATTGCCGTTTCGGGACGGAAAGTCTGAGCCACGTGGCTCACGTGGCGCGGGTTTGAGGATGCTCTGCGCGTTCTGGACGCGACCACCGCCGCGAACGTTATGGACGTTTCCTCGACCATCCAGGAGCCCTTCGATCTTATTCGACTCTCGTTGAGTGAGCGTGTATTTGTAAAACTCAGGGGCGACCGCGAGCTGACTGGTGTCCTCCATGTGAGCCTTGCGCTCTCGCTCCCCGTTCTGTACTGATGATATTCATCTTGCTAGGCATACGATGGACACATGAACCTGATCATGAGCGATGTCGAAGAGACAATTATGCTCGTCGAACAGGTTGAGGGCGCACCAACGGGACAAACGAGTGTCAACGTGAGCAGGCTTTTGTTTGTACGAACGATCACCGCTAATAAGTCGATACAGGTTGCGAAGCGAAAGATGGATATGTTGTTTGTGCGAGGGGATGGCGTGATTTTGGTATGCTACTTGCCCTACACTTGAATGGTTTTAACAAATACGCTTCACAGGTATCACCTCCATCCAGATAGTCTCGGGGTGCGCTGCAACCCGGCCCTGCCAATATATTTTTCGGCAGTCTGTTACACTAGTCACAATCATTGTACGCTTCAATACAATCTCGCAAATCATCGGATACACTGAGCAACATGAAAACTGGAGAGCTAGAGCAAAAATCACGGATGGTCAAACTGGGACAAACGCACGACCATTACCCAAGAATGATACAATACAGCTCAGTCAAAGACTTCATCGGAGAAATCCCATGAATCGAGAGCGATTCTGCTGTGTACTTGGTGTGCTAGTACCCGAGGACACAGTCAAAGAGGCGGATGGTGTAGGGGTTGCGGCAGACCCTTCGTCTAGGGTCATGTCGTCGAGATCGGGTGCTGCATGACCTTTCGGCCAGGTGCCATCGCGAATCCAGCCCGCCTGCAACGTTTTTACCTACGTCGCACGGTGTCTGAGTGGTCCATACTAATAAACAAGGTGCAACATACAAGGTGGCGCAGTGGCAGAGGATCTTTGAGCTTTCTCCCGCTCACTAATGCGGCATAAAACTTTTCGATACCCGTGTCCCAATATTCGTCGTCTTCGATGGGCCCATCTGACTCCAGTAGTTTGCGCAGACGCGGATGGAGGGCATCGGCGGGGGGCTTCCTCAGGCCTCTCGGCCTACGCCAGATGGCGCGACGCGCCTCAAAAAACGCGGGCCCTGGCTCTGGGAGGTCGGCGGTGGCGAGTTCCTGCTCGAAGGGTGTGGTCGTGTCGGTGGGGGCGGGCATGGGAGAGTTGTCGCCGCTCGGGACGGCGAGCGAGTCTAGCGGCACAGCTGCGAGGACGATGTCGGAGTCAGTGTCTGAATGGGCACGGCGGGCGTGAACATTTGGCGGAGATGACTTGACTTCGGGGGACGAAGGCGCTGAGACGGCAATGTCTATGTTTTGTGGGAGGGGATCTTCGTCCTGCCCTTCGACCATCATCGACATCGCATGTAGGAAGCGCTGACATAAGCACAACGCTTTGAGCCTGACGGGCACGTGCTGCCCTCATTGTTACCGACGACCATGAAACCGCCAGCGACCTCGAGCTCATCGCGCCGCACGGTGCGCAGGCAGCCGTCTCCCGCCCAATCAACCACCTCGCTCTCCGACGAGGACGACGGCGACGACCTCAACAAGTCCACCTTCTTCGGCCCCTCCGACCCCGTAGCGACCTCTCCCGCCCAATGGTCCCGTGTACAGTCGCTGTCCGCCGGAACGATCGTTCCTGCGCGCAAACAACGCTCGCAGGCATCCTACGCATCCCGTCTACCTCCCGAGCTCCTCATCCATGTCCTCAAACACCTCCATTCTACTCGCGACCTCTACCACGCCATGTTGGTTTCGCGTGGCTGGTGCGAGTGCTCCGTCGAGCTCTTGTGGCATAGGCCCAACTTCACCAAGCTCTCCACGCTCGTCAAGATGATGCGTAATTTCTCGCGCGACGACCAGACGTTCCTCTACGCGCGCTTCATCCGCCGTCTCAACTTCTCGTTACTGGGAGAGGAGATCAACGACTCCCTGTTCACGCGTATTGCCCAGTGTGTCCGCCTCGAACGACTCACTCTTCTCAACTGCAGTACTATCACGGACGCCGCCCTCACGCGTGTACTTCCATGTTGCCCTAACCTCGTCGCTCTGGATCTCACTGGAGTCAACGACACAACAGAGAAGGCCATCGTTGCTCTGGCATCGTCAACGAAGCGGTTGCAAGGAATCAACCTCGGGGGATGCAAGAAATTGACAGACCGCGGTATCCTGGCACTGGCTGCTAATTGCCCCCTCCTTCGCAGAGTCAAGCTCTGTGGCCTGGAACAGATAACTGATCAGGCAGTCTCCGCCCTTGCCAAGTCCTGTCCCCTCCTCCTGGAAGTCGATTTGACCCATTGCAAGTTGGTCACCGACGAATCTGTTCGGGACATCTGGACCTTTTGTGGCAACATGAGGGAGATGAGGTTGTCGCACTGCTCAGAGCTCACGGACGCCGCCTTCCCCACATCACCCAAAAACGACATTCTCAATGCAGGACCTAATCCCTTCCCGTCATCCACGCCATATGCCGCAGATAGACCATCCCCACTACGCCTTTCTAAACGCTTTGATCACCTACGCCTCCTTGATCTTACTGCGTGCGCGGCGATAACAGATGAGGCGGTCGAAGGCATCATCTCAGTTGCCCCCAAGATCCGCAATTTGGTCCTTGCGAAGTGTAGTCTCATCACCGACCGTGCTGTGGAGAGCATATGTGCCCTCGGAAAACATCTTCATTACCTTCACCTGGGCCACGCGAACAACATTACGGATCGCTCCATTCGGAGTTTAGCCCGGTCGTGTACCAGGTTAAGATACATCGATCTCGCGAGTGAGTCGAGCACACCACTGTTTTCAATTATTGGCTAATGTATTTCGCTCACAGATTGCTCGGAGCTTACCGACATGTCAGTTTTCGAGCTTGCTGCATTGCCGAAACTTCGACGAATAGGTCTGGTTCGCGTTGGTAACCTCACCGACCACGCCATCTACGCTCTCGGAGACCGGTATCCGATCCTCGAACGCATACACTTGTCGTACTGCGACCAAATCACAGTCCTTGCCATCCATTTCCTCCTGCAGAAGCTTCCAAAGCTCACACATCTCAGTCTTACTGGCATCCCTGCATTCAGACGAAGCGAGTTACAACAATTTTGCAGAGATCCTCCGCCGGTAAGACTTCGTGTGTGGGCATTCTTCAGTGATTATTCACATCATACACAGGAATTCAATTCCGCCCAAAGGTCTACATTCTGCGTTTACTCCGGAGACGGTGTCAAGTCCCTACGCAGCTATCTATCAGAGCTATATAACTCCATCACAGACGATAGCTCCCAACAAAGCGGCACCGAATACGAATATGACCCAGAGGAGACCTACCAGACGGAGGGAGGGGAGGACGAGTATGATGAGCAAGTCGACGAGGAGGACGCCATCTTTCCCGAAATGGTCCCCCACGCAGTACCCAATGGGAACTTCTCAATCATCCGACCTGGCTTCCAACAACACGTACCGATAGATGTCGACCAGACTCCTCAGCAGGTCAATCGCGAGTTGTTGATGACGAGGGAGCGTGGAAACAGGCCTGTCTCACGGGGGTCAGAAGCGCAGACACCACTATCGGCACCGACGTCTCACCCAGCAATTGGCCGTCGAGTGAGGGGGTTCCCAATCATCGAAGCCTCGACATCCCCTACGCCCAGTGACGCTGCTTCGAATCGAAGCGGAGGAACGGCGCATTCCACTGGTACTGCGTTCTTTCGAAATTGTGTGGACGCGTCCGCGCAGTCAAGAGCAGGTGTCATCACACCGGACTTGGTCTTCGCCGAAATCGGGCACGGTCGTGGCGCGGAACCTGCGACTAGTGGACAATTCTCACCGAGACGGATTGTTGAACAGCCGATGGTTGTACCCGCATCTTACAGCGCCACCTTCGTCGGCACGTCGCCGCATCCCTCTGTCAACGGGACACCTATCGTAGAAGACGAAAATCACCAGATGAACGGTCACACCGTTCTCGCAGACTCGTCCAACTCCTACCAGCATGCACCTTCTAGAACCGACTCGACATCGTCTTGGACACAGGTTAATCATGAAGATACACGCCAGTCTCTGTCTACCACACGGGAACTCCAGGAATCCTTACAGACGGCTTTCGCACAGCAACAACAACTCGGCGACGTCGACCAGAGGGGGCGGAGCGTAAAACGTAGTCTTCGGAATACCTTTACAGCAGCTGAGCATATCGCGAGCTCGTTCCTCTTCGGTAGAGGCGCGAACGGAACCATGAACGAAGGCCCGTCGTCGTCGGCTCGCCGCGAAGGAGAGCACCCAGGACAATAGTTGGATCCATCATTATTAGACGCATCATTCGCAACACCTATTTTCGTTTTTCCCCTGCATGAATCTGCAATGACCCCCTCACGTCTTTATTCGACGCCGTCGTACAGGGCAAGGCTTGAAATAATACAGTAGCGACTCGCGGAGACGAGAGTCGGGCTACCTCTCGATCTTCGCTGTACATACCAAAGACTCTTATTTTTGTAGCCTACGACGTCGACTGTTTTGTACCATTACTTCAACACTGGAATTTTTTAAGTCATCGTATTTCACTCCCGCCGACTCTGCGTGCCAAGTGCTGATCTCCCAGATCGGGATCAAGTGTGTATGGGCGGTAAGCAGCCGTACAGTCCTTGCGTTTGTCTCCTCCCTCCTCGCCGCCATGAACATCCGCCAAGCACGGGTATGCATCACCTCCGCGTATCCTGGCATGGAGCTCAAGTGTGTTAGATAGAAGACCTCACAGGCATGCAGGCTTGCAACCTGCAAAACCTCCCCGAAAACTACACCCTGAAATACTGTGCGTCCTCGTTTCTCTTTGTGTTGTCGGGTGCTCACGCGAGGGGGGCGACGTTGTAGATTTATATCATGCCCTGACCTGGCCGCAGCTCTCCTACGTCGCGGAGGATAACGGAAGGATCGTGGGGTACATCCTTGCAAAAATGTACGTCGTTCGCTGGGGTTGCGCGTACGATGGGAAGTTGACTCGGACGGGGGGTGTTTGCAGGGAGGAAGACGTGCAGGACGGCGATGAGCCCCATGGACATGTCACGTCTATCTCGGTGTTGCGGAGTCATCGTCGGTTGGGGCTTGCGAAGAGACTTATGGTGCAGTCTCGTGAGTCCTACTACCCGCGCCTGGGCTGCGTGTTGTTTACTCAATAAATGTGTTCAGAGGAAGCCATGGCGACGGTGTACCGTGCTGCGTACGTCTCGCTGCATGTCCGCAAGTCGAATCGCGCTGCGCTTGCGTTGTACAAGGATACGCTAGGGTTCACAGTGAAGGAGATCGAGAAAAAATACTGTGAGCAAACACAGCTGTCGCCGGCGGCATATCCACTGAAACATCTATTGTGCAGACGCGGATGGCGAGGACGCATACGCGATGCGTTTGTCCCTTAAGCATCTGGCACGGTGACAAACATAACGTACATCCAAACATGTTGTACACGATAGAGTCCTTGCGTAATATACACACAACAGTTTGTGCTACACATGTCCTTCAAGATTTTTACTTACCTTGACTCGCCTGCTCGGCGGCCTGAGCAACTTCGGTGGCTTCCTTTGAACCAGGATCGTCTTCCAGCTTGATGGCGCCCACCTCACCGGAAGGATGCTTCGCGACGTGCTTCGCCTCGCCTTCTACCTCGCTCCGGCTCGCAACCATCACATCGCGAATGAGCTGCGCGGAAATGAGCCCAAGCTCGTAGTATCCGTCGTTCGTCTTCCCATCGAACATCCCTGTATGCGCCTCGATTTCATCTCCCGCGATCAAATTTGGTGCTTGTAGGAAATGCGACTCGTAATTCGAGTCGGACTTGGGGAGGATGATGAAGGTTCGTGGGAGCCGATTTTCCGGAGGAGATGGGGGAAGATACGTGTAAAATCTGTGTAGACGATTCGTAAACAATTCGTCGCATGGGAACAGGGGAGGGCATCTTACGTGCGGAACATAACACCCATCTTCTCCTCAATTTGTAATAGGTCGGCCACACGCTTATGGAGGGTCGCCTCGTCCCACAGCGTACCGACATATTTCATATGGTCTGTCGCCCAAGTGTACCCCACATTGAGGTCGTCCCGCTTGTAGTACGCTGTCCCTGCAGCAGCGCCTGCTAGGAGCGCGCCGCCAACTGCGTACGCAGCAGGGGCCCACTTCTGCCAGACTGACCCTTGTTGGGCTGGTGCGGGCGGTGGTGGAAGAGCTGCTACGGGAGCCTTTGCGGCGGCGAAGGAGGCGGGTCGACCACCGGCTTTGGGGCCGAAGAAGGATGTAGTGGTGGAGAAGAGATTCGAAGCGGATTTGACGTAACCTGCCGCTTGATTTGCAGAGTGCTTGAACACAGAGGGGTGTAGGCCGAAGTACTATCAAATTATGAGATGAAATGGAATGAAGATGGAGGTCAGTCGCACGTACGGGAGTGTCATACGCCAGACACGCAATGATGTTTGGCCATAACGGCGCAGTCTGGTCAGGGCGTGTCCGGACAAATTCAATGAGCGCGTCGGCGGCGAGAAGACCGCCCATGCTGCACCAATAGTGTCAGCAGTCCACTTGGCAACAGTCTCCGCGCGCCAGAATACGAACCTGTGTCCACAGAGTACAATCTTCGCTTTGCCTGCGCCTCCCCCGATACCGCTTGCTACTTCCTTTTCGACGGTGAGATTGGTGAGCCAATCTGCGAAGCGTATGACAGCTGCGTTCTGTAATGTTCAGGTTCGGTATATCGAGGCGACGGCGAGTTGACACACCAAGTCGCCCTTGGTCTGGGAGCGAAAGCATTTCAGGTTGGCGACGGATTCACGGACGGCTATAACGCACCTCGTACGCAGGGAAGACAACGCTCTCCACGTGAACGTTGCTAACTGTTTCCGAGAGAACATGCTGCATCCTCTCCGGGAACGTTGCAAATGTCGAATCGGTTCCCTTGAAGCTGAAGGACGCGAGCGTAAGTCGCAGCTGCGCTTCGCAACAGTATTGCACTTGCCCATGGATAAAGATGACCAAGAGTAAATCCTGAGGTATGTCCACAGGACTCTGGACGGTGTCTTCGCCCAATATTGGTGGACTCGCGAGTCCGTCTTCGGCGTGTTCTGTCATATGGTAGTGCGGACTCCAGGAGGTTGCGGGGCAAAGTGAACTGCGAAATTAGGCGCCCACAAGGATAGCTTTGGCGGCCCGGGCCCGCCGGGATGCCAGTGACAAGATGGCCATTTGGCGTCTTGTCCTTCGACCTCCACCATCCCTTGCGCCTCTGTTTTCTTGTATTTTTATTCGCTACTCCTCCAAAGCTCTACATGGCGACAAATAAATCAGACTTGAACATCGTCATCAAATACCTAGGGCTTCCACAAAACTACGACCCCTCGCCGTCGAAAGCACCGCTCGAGTTTCTCAAGCTACATTTACGACACCTCCCTCCGGAACATCTCTGCTTGTTCTCATCCTACATTACCACGAAACAGCGCACAGACATTCCCGCCATACGGAACCGACGACTACGATACGTCGAGTCTGAGCCTTCCGAGTTCAGCACATCCGCCGCCCGAGAGACCTGGCCTACACTCTGGCAAGGCCTTGTCGCCCCCGATCACGGTCGTGGCGAGGCCAACGAGGAGAAGGAGTGGGCAGACAAGGAGTTCCTTCCGGGGAAAGAGAAGCAGCTGGGGAAGCTTGGCGACCTGCTGCGTGGCTACGAAGAGGAGCGAGGGGCCGAACGCGCTCGGGCAGTAAGGAGGAAACAGCGCGAATTCGAGGAGTCATTGCCGGAAGAGGACGAGGACACAGATGACGAAGACGACTTGGCTGGCGGATCCGTTCCTCCTGAGGAGGAGCTGTCTCCTCTAGAGGCCGAAGCGTTATTTAAACGACGCCTGAAAGAGAGGTTCATCTACGGATTGCTCGACGTGAGTCAAATCTTTTGGCACGCGCCCAGTATTTCTTCGAGGGTTCACCTCGCGTCATAGTCAATTAATTACGACAAAGTCGACTGGGATGATAAATGGGACTCTGACATCGGTCGGGATGAAGAGGACCGATGGTTCGATGACGAAGAGGAGAGTATGGCCCTTGATGAATAATGGCCCAACTTTTGTAACGCTGGTATGTAACTTGTCCCAACATATGGAATGCCCTTTGATGGGGTTTTACAAGCCAGAGAATATCCTTCTGCGCCGTATAAAATCAAGGGGGACGTGTGAACGATGCTTGATCCACTCATTCTCACTATGCTGCGGCGTGGGTCGACTCAGCGATGGATGCGTCCCATCGCTGGACTGCGTATGCGGGCATAAATCCAGACGATTATAACGGCCCTCATATGAGGCGAATACCACTGAAAACTCTCCAAATGTTCTTCGACTTCATCCAGCGATCTCCAGCTACTCGACGGTCCATCCAAAAGCTGACACTTTCCGCATATCCTGCCGGGACGCCTGGCAGCGAAACAGACTGGCCATTTGCGCTGAGGATATGGACTCATAAAGACGACGCCGTCGATCCTACCCTATTAATGTCTCTGCTTTCAAGCCTCCCCCGTGTGGAGTCCGTACGGTTCTACGACGTGATCGTCACCCAACCACGCGCTACGCAATTCTTCCTGCCAACCCTTTCTGTGCGAGAATTGAAGATCGTGTCTATGAACACCCTCATATCCAGTCACAGAATTTGCAATCTCATCACCTACTTCGCCGAAGTCGGCACATGCAGCCTCATCAGACCAAGTTGGGTTCCTTAACCCGATAACGGCACACTCCCAGCCAATTTCCCGCCCTTTGTCACACTGGATATTCACTCTCTTGCTCTATCCCGTGTCTATGCCAGCGCACCACTTCTTGCTATGTCTCAACTCCTCCAGAGATCACCATTTCTCTGCAATCTTCGCAAGCTCTGCATCACCACAGCACTAGCTACGACGCGCGGGCTCGATGCCATCATGACAAGTTGCGGACCTTATCTGGAGTACTTCAAACTAGTATTGAGTCGCCCGGGTATGTTCCTCGTCGAGACGATTAAAGCGTACCAGACTCAAATCAAGCATCAGACGAGGGGCTCGTCGACCAGATACTCAATCTATCCCCGATGTCCAAATTGCAAGAACTCATCATCGGGTTCGACGCGATAGTGGGGGACACATATGCCAATTCATGGATGCAACACTTCCTGAAATATTTCACTACGACGCTTTTATCGCCATACACAAACCCAGACCTGCGAGCAATCACGCTCTGCCTCATCTGCGCGGATCACCGTATCCCTCCCATAAGTCCGGAACGGACGCACGAGCATCAGTGGGGGGACCCCACCCTCCAGTCCGACATCTCGAACTTCGAGACACATTTCGCCAACCTTCTTCACGCGTTTTCCTCAAGGGGATGTACGTCGAATGTAATACCATGCCGACTGAGTGGCGAGGGTTTGGCTCGAGGGTGCGTTTGCAACATGCGTTACCTTTGATTTTCCCAATGCTTGCCCAGGAGAAGCTTTTGATTCTCGACGACCACCTTTTTGTTCCTTAATGAATAGTTTGTGTAAATTGTACATCGTAACTAGACGAGGGGGCCAAAAATGCGAACATACGGTTCCTGAGTAATGATGGCGCGCAGCGCAGAGGTATCGTGGGAAAGGCGTCCTTCATCTCCCCACCCATCTTGCACTAGGACTGTCAGCCTGTAGGTCCCGTTGTCTCCTCTAGCCTAAGCCCTCTACACAACTCTGACGTCTAACATCGCGTAGTTGCTATGTCGGAGGTCTTTGTCGCCGCAATGCTGTTGCCCGAGTTGCTCGACATTGTTTTCGAAAACCTGCAGGCATCTCGCTGCGAATCAAGATGTGTTAAAGGGGACGATCCAGACTGGCCGGCAGTCACACAGGCCCGCAAGCAGCTCAACGCATGCACGCTCGTATCACGTCTTTGGTATCCCATCGCTCACAGACATCTGTTCCGTGACTTGGTGTACTCCTTCCAAAATCCGCCAGCCGAAGGTGTGGCGACATGGTCGAATTGGGGCACATCCGAAAACCCTCGATGGGCGTCGCCTCCTCTCATCGTCGCTAGATCCCCTACGGACAGTCTCAATATCTGGAGGTTCGATCGCCTCCCTTTGAAGACTCTCCAAATGTTCTCCGACTTCCTCGAGCAATCGCCTCACACACGTTCTTTCGTTCGGAGTTTACGGCTTGTGATGTATCCGAGGTTCACAGAGACAGATTGGCCTTTGACTATTGCGGGCCCGCCGGAGGCGAGGGATATGATAGATCCTGCGCTCTTATTGTCGTTCATGTCAGGTCTTCCGCAGCTTGAATACCTACAGACATGGAACATCCTCGTTGCCTTGCCGCGCACTCCTGACACCCTCATTCCACCCATCTCGGTTCGCGAACTCGGGGTGGTCAACAATTTCTTCACCGTCGATTCGCAAACGATCTACAATCTCATGACCTACTTCGGTTATATCGATCGGCTCACCTTCTACCGGCCGCGTTGGACCAACCTCACCACCATCACAGAAAATTCCCACCCATCCATTCCGCTCAACGTGCGCATCCTCAACACATATTTCGCAATGAACGAGATATCGTTGATTATCATCTCCCAGCTCCTCCGCAGGTCATCATTTAGGGGCAATCTGAATAGATTAACTCTGGACAGTGTAGGACGCTGGGGAGTGGCCGGGGTTGCAGTCCTGATACATGACCTGGGACCCCAGCTGGAATACTTCAATCTTACCATACATGCAGGTACGGCTCGACAATATCAAAATCATTGGGAGTTGCTGATTACCCACAGACTTCAATGCCGAACTGTTGGATCTTTCCATGATGGGGCAGTTAGAAGAGCTGGTTATTGGGACTTACGTGCCGGTATGGGGACGTATGTCATGGGGCAGGGATTCTATGCGGTACCTCTCTACAGCGATGCTTTCCCCGCAGAAGAACCCCAAGCTGCGGAAATTTTCCTTCCACTACAATGCCGACGAGGGGGATGACAAGGACGATACTACGAAGTGGTGGGACGCACCTGCTATTCGAGCTCACATCACGGACTTTGAGGTGCATTTTGCGCACATCATCCGCACGTTCAAGTTCGACGGCATGTTCTTCGACTGTCCCCACGAAGGACCAGAAACTCGTGATTCGTATCTTCGTATCAAGGAAACGCTGCCGCAAATCTTCCGACACCTCTCGCAGCAACACCTATTCATTTTTGCCGATTAGAAAAGCCCTAGCTCTACAATGTTGTCGTTCAAATGCTACCAGTGGCGTCATATAAATTTAGAATACGCATGTGTGCTCGTGTCATGTAAGATAACGGAAGGTCTTCTCTCTACCCTCCTCTTCCTTGTCCAGCCTTCTATTTTCGGCTTCGAGATGTAACTTGAGGCCATACAAGAGAGCCATCGAGAACCCTGCAGTGGATATGCAGATCGCGTAGGAGTACCGGTATGTAGGGCCCCAAGCCGACGGCCAGATATACCTAGCCACGAAATATTAATCATCGGGAACCTCTCTGTGTGAATGAATTGTGGCTCACGATCCGGCGATGTTTCCGAGCTGCGAGAAGGCGTTCACTAGCGCGACAGCCACCGCTCGCTTTGCTGGTGGACGCGGGAAGGTGTTGCTAACCCATGCGTATAGACATACGAAGCCGCCGTAGCACTGGGCCATCAGGAACCTGTCGAGCATAGTCAGGTAAGCTCTGGGCCAGGGCTTTGTGGAATACATACAGAGAAACATATCGTGCTGCAGTGTTCAACGTCGAGATGGCAATGATGAACCCGACAATGCCGATCATGAATGGTATGTTCGCATGCCAGAAGCGTTCCCCCACTTTGTCGGAGTGTCTGCAGCGCCGTCAACACCGGTTGTGCGAGCCAGGAACGTAAGTACTTACCTCGACACCATAAATGCCTCAAACGCCGTCCATGCAAACGGTGGCGCGCACAGCAACAGCGTGATCGTCCTATCGAATCCCATGGTCGCAGATAGTGTCGGGAAGTACGCGTTGAACGACAGGCAGATCACTTGAGATGTCATTGCGAGGGCCATGCACCACACCTTCCAGTCCTTGACAGCCATCACGAGGCCCTGCATCTGCGACACCTCCGTCTCACTCTCGTCGCCGACACCAGCGTCCTCCTCCATGCGGCGCATCGCGAGCCGGCGCTCCTCATCCGAGAGCCACCGCCCGCGCGTCGTCGATGGGAAATCGGGGAGGATGAACACCGCGATGATAGCGACGGCAATCGTGAGTGCGCCCTCGATGAAAAAGAGCCAGCGCCACGCGGCCTGCCCGAGCTTGCCCTGCATGCCGTCGAGGATGCCCGACGCGATTAGTGAGCCGAACGCGTTGCTGATGATGTTGCCGCAGTAGAGGATCGCAGTGCGCTGTCCGAGTTCGTTGCGCCTGTACCACTTTGACAGGAGGAAGAGCGCGCCAGGGAAGAACGCAGCCTCGACAAAGCCGAGGAAGAAACGTGTGAGGAGGGCACCTACGAAGCTGCGGAAGGTAGTTGATATTAATCCCACTGCTATGGTGACTCGTATACGCACTTGTGTGTAATTCCTGCCATGGTGTCAGCCACAACCCCTGCGAGCACCGGACGTTGCACTTACCAGTGAGAACGGACATCATCCCCCATATTGCCATACACACGGGCAGTTGCAAGGAGGGCTTCCCGAGGTAGTTGAGAAGCATATTTCTGAACATCTGTTAGTTCTTGACAAGAACTTTTGAATATGGACTGACTTACGAGGGGACTTGCATCAGAATGTAGCCAACGTATAGGATGCTCAGCAAGGTCGGAAACTCTTGACCTGTGAGGTGTAAATCCTCCTCGAAGCCACGGAGCCTTGCAGCACTAGACCATAGCTCAGAACCTCGACGAACTTGATGAACAAAAGAAGTCTGCTTACCCCGCGTTATTCCTGTCAATCTGTGATCCTAAGTCAGCCCCAAAGAATTTAGCACGACGTAGATGAGAGCACGTACATAGTTCAGGATATAGATGACGACCAGGATCGACATCCGCAAATCCAACTTCCAAAGCAGCTTGCGCTCGAGCTTCTTCCTCGCCTCGGTCCCGCCGAACTCCGCGTCGGAATCGACCTCTTCAACATGTTCTCTGCCGACCTTCTCCACGTCCGAGCTCACAGAGGACGCCATCGATGCCTAGGAAGTGCGCTGGTGGAAGGGGGAGCAGCGCGTGCTCGTCATGCTCGGTAGAACACTATATAGGGCCACGGGGATATTACAGGACCATCCGGGGCGAAGGTGATAAGGCTGAACTGTTGAGCGTGAGACGGATGCAGGTCATACGGACAAAGAGGAGTTACCCAAGAAGCATAGACCGCGCTCGTTCCCTTGGTCGAAGGAAAAGTGATGGACAAGAGGTCAAGTGAGCAACATCGGGCGTCGCATCGCCGGTCCGCTGTGCCTGTGACCTACACTCAAACCAACCAACCAAGATGCTTTGCGCAGGCTCTAAAAGATATGATACATGGTCAATGCGATGCAGAAAGTCCTCAGAGCGAGTGTAGAAAGTAAGTACCGAAGCCGTGGCTCAAATCATGTATCGGAACCCTGGTATTTTGTCTCCTCGAGCCACCTCCTCATTATGCAGCTTCTGATTCATCGCTACCAACCGCAATCTCAAGATGTAGGCGAGGCAGATCGCACAGGCACCAGACATGATGCAGATGATGAAGGAGTTCCGGTATGCGGGGCCCCACACCGGCTGCCAGACATACCTGCCAAGAAACATCAGTACACTAACGAGCATGAGGTCGAACATATGACGCACGAGCCCGCTATGTTGCCCAACTGAGCGACGGAATTGATGAAAGCGAGTGCGACGGCGCGCTTTGCCGGGGGACTGGGGAAAGTATTGCTCAGCCATCCGAAACATACGGACATGCCGGCGTCTGTCTGGGCCATCAAGAAACTTGAAGAATTCAATACGAGATTCGACGGCATGAGACTACTGCACTTACAAAGAAAAGTATCGAGCTGACGTGTTTGTGCTTGACATAGCGACTAAGAGGCCGAGGATCCCTACCCAAAACGAAATCGTGATGTGGTAAAAACGTTCTCCAGTTTTGTCCGAGTGACTTCATACGCGTAGTTCAGACAAGAATAGGCTTGAGGTAGAGGGTAGTATGCGCTGACCGTGACAGAAGGAAAACAACTATCGTCGTAAAGACGTACGGTGGAGCGCAGAGGAGTAGCGTCGTTCTCCTATCGTACCCCAAAGTCGAGGTGATTGTTGGGAACCATGAAGTGAAGCTTGAAGATAGAATCTGGGAGAACATGAGTAATGTCAGGATCCACACATTCGGATCCGACAAAGCAAGCCACAGTCCGGAATTGGTCGGTTCTGTAGCGTGGTGGGTAGTAGTGTCTGAGTCCTCTTCCATACGCCTGTGTGCAAGGAGAATTTCTTCTTTGCTCAACCAACCGGGCCGCGTCGTCTCAGGGAAGTCCGGGAGGATAAAAATGGTGCAGAAAGCGACGATGATAGTGAGGGAGCCTTCGATATAGAAGAGCCAGCGCCACGCTGCTTGGCCTAATACGCCTTGCATGCCGTCCAAGATTGCGGATGCCATAATTGCTCCGAAAGCGTTGCTTATGGTGTTGCCGCAAACGAGTATGGCGGTGCGGATCCCCAGCTCGCTATGTCTATACCACTTGCTTATCAGGAAGAGGGCTCCGGGGAAGAAGGATGCCTCGACGATCCCGAGAATGAACCGAGTGAACAGAGCGCCATAGAAGCTAAAGAAGTCGTCAGGCGTATGCCCAAATACTCGCCGCTCGTGAATACTGACCTGGTAGCAAACCCTGAGGTGTGCATCAGTAAATAGAATCATTCCCGTGAGAAACATAAATACCCACCCGTCATTACAGAAACGAACCCCCAAATCATCATGCAAACAGGCAGGTATAGCGACGGTTTCCCCATACGGTTTAGAAGCATATTTCTACATGGTGTATCAGCATGGAGAATCAGATGAGCGAGGGAATCTTACGAAGGTATCTGCATTGATATGTAACCAACATAAAGAATAGACAAGAGCGTCGCAAATTGTTGGCCTTGGAGACCAAGGTCCTCTTCGAACCCACGCAGTCTCGCAGCTCTTGACACAAACAAATCAACGCCATGAATCGACTGATAACGGCACGACATACGCAGCATTATTTCTGTCGATCTAGGTACAACATTTAGCTTATAGCCAGCTCGAAGAAGAGAAAACGTACGAAATTCAGAATATATATGAGAACGAGGATGGACATGCGTTTGTCTAGCTTCCAAAGCAGCTTCCTTTCAAGTTGCTCTCGCGCTTTGGGCCCACCGAAGTCTGCGTCATCGCCTCCAAACTCGGGGTCCCAGCCTTCCGAGCCCTCCGACGCGTATTTGAGGAGAGGTTTGCTGAGGTCCATGGGAAGAGGCAAGGCGGATTACTACTGCGGGACATAGTTGCGAGCCCTAAGGACTATATACGAGGCATTGTGGATGGAGAACGGGCGTCGCTGGAGAGGCGGACCGATCGCCGATAGGGCTGGCATCGCTTTGGGTGTCGCTGTCGTTGTTCGGTCGGCGCGATAGACCCAAAACAACCGTGGCGGCGCGAAAGCGGGGACCAAAAGAGAGACATGGGCGCCCTGGGTGCTGTATCGGGTTACCAAGCTAGTTACCGTCACGTCCTACCACCGCTGTTCGACAGCTGAATGCCCGAATCAGCTGAAAGGTGCCCTCTCACTCTGGATAATCTCCTAATCACCGGCTGTGCAACCGGAATGATACTGAACCAAGAGAGTGGGCCTTTGAACGTTTCATTCAGCCTGCGAAGATGGTCAGCTCAGGTGAAATGCAGATTCAAGTACACTCACACGACGCGACCCAAACCGCTCTCCGTCCACTACACTGCAGGCGAGCCCACGACCACATCTCACAGGGAAAAAACCAAGATGTAATGTGTAGGCTCTAGGGGGTATGATACATGGTCAATGCAAGACAAGATATTCAGTCAGATAAGTGTAAAAAAAGTACCGAATCCATGACTCAAATCAGGTATCGGAACCCTTGGATCGTGTCCCCCCGCGCTACTTCCTCTCTACGCAATTTCTTGTTCATCGCTGTCAGCCGCAATTTCAAGATGTAGGACATTGAAATCGCGGAGGCGGCTGCCATGATGCAGATGACGAAGGAGTTTCGGAACGTGGGGCCCCACACAGGTTGCCACACATATCTGCAAGGAAACGTCAACGCACTGAAAAGGACGAGGTGGAGAAACGAGACGCACGAGCCGCTGACGTTGCCCAGCTGGGACACGGAATTGATGAAAGCTAGGGCAACGGCACGTTTCGCCGGAGGGCTGGGGAAGGTGTTGCTCAACCATCCAAAAGTAACGGACATGCCGGCGTATGACTGAGCCATCAAGAAACTTGTGAGGAAAGTGTCAGTTCTCGACCTACTGGCACGAAGTCGCAGCACTCACAGAGAGATGTAGCGAGCCGCCGTGTTCATCGTCGACATAGCTATCAAAAAGCCCAAGATCCCTATCCAGTATGGAATCGAGATGTGGTAGAAACGTTCCCCCGTCTTGTCGGAGTGGCTGGAAATGAATGATTTAGTAAAAGTATACTCGCGATAGAATAGAAGGTACCAACCGCGACACAAGGAACACCACGATCGTCGTAAACACATATGGTGGGGCGCAGAGGAGAAGTGTGATCTTCCTATCGTATCCTAAGGTCGATGCAATTGTCGGGAACCATGCAGTGAAACTTGAGGCCAGAATCTGGGAGAACATTACAAGTGTCAATATCCACACATTTGGGTCCGACAAAGCAAGCCACAGCCCGGAGGTGCTTGGTTGCGGGGTGCAATCTGCAGAAGTGTCCGAGTCCTCTTCCATGCGCTTGAGAGCAAGACGAATTTCGTCCTCGCTCAACCAGCCCGGCTTCGTCGTCTCAGGAAAGTCGGGGAGGATGAACATGGTGCAGAAAGCAACGACAATGGTGAGAGAACCCTCGATATAGAAGAGCCAGCGCCATGCGGCGCGACCGAGTACGCCTTGCATGGTGTCCAGGATTGCGGACGCAATGAGCGCGCCGAAAGCATTGCTTATGGTGTTGCCGCAGAATAACAGTGCGGTACGGAAGCCGAGTTCGCTATGCTTGTACCACTTGCTGATCAGGAAGAGAGCTCCAGGGAAGAAGGACGCTTCAACGATGCCCAAAATGAACCGGGTGAATAGTGCCCCGTAGAAGCTGTAGGGGCGTGTTAGACACGCCGTTTCGTCGCCACAGGACACTCACTTGGTAGCAAAGCCTTGCGTGAGTGTTAGTTAGCTTCATGATTTTGGTTAGAGGCGCATATACCCACCTGTCATCACGGACACAAACCCCCAAATCATCATGCATATTGGGAGGTACAACGATGGCTTCCCCACATGGTTGAGGAACATGTTTCTGCGTGTTCCGCATTAGCACACATAGATAGGGACGCGTTGAGAAAGACATACGATGGTATTTGCATCGAGATGTAGCCAATGTAGAGTATGGACAAAACTGTCGCAAACTGCTGCCCCTTCAGACCGAGGTCTTCTTCAAAACCACGCAACCTCGCAGCTCTGAGGTGGATCTGTGAGTATCACGGACAGAAAGACTACGACGCGACGTACCCGGCATTGTTTCTGTCAATCTGTCTCTGATGTTCAACAACAAAATCATTCAGAGACAAGAAAACGCACGAAATTCAAGATATATATGAGAATGAGGATGGACATGCGCTTGTCCAATTTCCATAGCAGCTTCTTCTCAAGCTCTCTCCGCGCCTCAGGCCCACCGAAATCCGCGTCGTCGCCCCCAGCCTCAGCGTCCCACCTGGGCGCGTCCCTCTCGTCAGAGTCCTCCGACGTATCTTTCAGAAGCGGTATGCTGGGGTCCATGGGCAGAGGCAAGGCGGTACTGCGGGACATGGCTGTGAGTCTCACGGGTCAGGCAGCGCGGGGCGTCGGTGGAGAGGCGGAGAGTTGCGCTGATAGTGCTGGAGTCACGGTGGGCGTCGTTCAAGCAGTCAATCTCGCTGTTCGGACATGGGCGATAAGCCCTAAATACTCGTGTGGGGTCCGATGGCGCGAATGGGGGAGCCGACGAGCGAAACAGACATATGGGCGTCTCTGGAGGTACTTATCCGCGCGCACGTGCACCCTGCGTGAGACCCCACGTGACGTAACGCGGGGCTTGTTTACGCGTTTTGTTCCCCCGCGTTTTCCCTCCTGCAGGCCGACCACCTCGCTTTCTACGCACACTACGCCACTTTTCACTTTCTTATTTTCTCTTCTATCAACAGTAATGGACCCTAACGATGCCGACGAGGATCCCGTCCTCCTTACCAACGAACAGCGCATCGAACGCGCCATCCTCACGCTACCTACACTCGCTGCGAAAGATGTCCCACCGGACGACACGTGCCCCATTTGCCTTACGGCGTTCTCGACAATAATCGATGCCCCTGCTGAGGATAGCGAGGCAGATACGGCGGGGGTGACGAAACTGGAAGGATGTGGCCATTTGTTCTGTCGAGTCGAGTACGTTCCTGTATTCGGCTACATATGCTCTCCCTCTGACGGTGTTCAGTCTCATAGAGTGGATACGTGGCCAAGTAAACTAAACCTTCCGTATGATTTGCTCCCGACTCACGAGCTTCATGTTATGCAGCATGGCACTTGTCCAGCGTGCCGTCATCTCTTCCTAGAATTCCAGCCCGAATGGGAAGTGGAGTCCTCCGACGGAGATTTCGTCCCGGGCGAGACGGACGATGAGATGGATTATGAGCTCGAATATGAGATGGACTTCCTTGATGCCGACGACGACTACTTCCAGTCCGATTACGAAGAGCCTTGGGAAGGCCCCGAGTTTCCTGACCAGTTTCCTGACTTGGAACCATGGGACCGCCCCCGACGCTCTACTGGCATATATCCCCCACAATACACTTCGTTCAACAACCGCGAAGTTCAGGATGACGAGGTTGGTGACAATGTGGGGGAAGAGAATCTGGGGTTGAGTGAGGGTGCTTCCGAGAGCTTCTCGGAGGCTAGCATGGCTAGCGGAGACGAGGAAGTTGTGGACGAGGACGGTAGGTCTCGCAGATGTGAACAATGCTCGCTTAGGCTGATGGTCGTCCTCAGCTGTCCAGGTCGCCGATGTCGACGAGAACCAGGCTTCTGGAAGCGGTCAAGCAGACGGCCCTAACTTGAAGCAGTAACGCGGACATAATTGTAAACCAGGATGAGCCCATAAATTGACTGTACATTGACACCTCCTCCACATTCATCTAACATTATGGATACATGTCTATTATTCTCGTAATTCTTACACTCTTATGACGATGTCGTCTCCTTCAGAATCTCGTCGACAACCGCGCCGTCCCTGGTTTCTTTCCAAACTCCAATAAACTTTCCGCTCCAGCGTAAGCCCTTGCCACCTCCCTTCACGCCCAGCTTACTCTTCAGGGCCTCGCCTACGCTCTTCACCTTCTTATCGTCAGACCCCACCACCATGACGGTGCTAACGCTCGTTGTCGTCTGCAGGGCAGGCGACGATGACAATACGATCAGGTAGTTCAGCGGGTCCGAGCGCGCGGCAGCTTGATCCATGAAGATAGTCGAGATGCTAGTGAGGAACCCAAGCGGGTTCGCACTGTCGTCCACTCGATGCTTGTGCAGCACGACCTGCGCCTCACCTCCAGCAGAAGCCAGCATGTCCTTCGCAAGGAGTCCGGCAAGCTCAAGCTCGACGTCCTCGGCGCGCTTAGTCGCACGCTTGCGGTCCTCGACCACTTGCGCGACGCGTTCCGGCACCTGTGGCGCGCCGCAGCTCATCACGGCGGAGGCAGCGGTGAGGAGGCTCTGCGTGGTCGCCAAGTGTGTGATTAACCGGGGGCCTGCGAGGAAGTAAAGTCGAGCGGAGGACGTGCTTGCGCGCGACAATGTTTCTGTCTGAGGAAGGATGAAGAGCTGGAGGTTGTGAAGCGTGGGTACGTGGGTACCGCAGCATCTGGACGGACACGAGGCGGTGAGTACGTCAAAGAGAATTTATGGGAGAATGATTTGCTTACGGGTTTTTGTCTATACCATCGATGATGACAACCCGCCTAACGCCACCCGTGTAATCGTCCGGGATACCTTTGCTTGTACCTCGGTATACGCGCCCCTCGGAGTCCAGGTCCTCTACTTCGATGTAGACCTTACGCCCCTCGAAAACGTATTTGTTGCACTCTTCTTGGACTGCTGCGATCTCCTCTGCGGAAACCGCGCGGGGGATCTCAACGTACGAAGGCGTAGGGTAGGTCGTGAGAGACCAGGATAGCGTTGGAAGTTTGTGGGTGTTCTCTAACACCGCGGAGAGGAGGTGCTGGGACGTATGCATGCACATCTACGGGACATGCGTAAGTCTCGTTAGATGCAAACGACATGTGTAAACGTACGTGATCCAACCGACGATTCAATCCAGCTTCTCCCAATGCAACACCGATCTTCTCCCCAGTTCTGAAAGCCGCCAAGGCACCTTCGACACCCTTCGAGCCAACTTTCACATAGTGCACGGCGTGTCCACCAAATCGCTTGACCTCAGCGACCTCCCAAACATCGCCATCCGCACTGGTCAAAACGCCGATGTCCGACGGTTGTCCCCCACCTTCAGGAAAGAGAATGGTGTCATGCAGAATGACCTCGACGAGAGGTTCCGACGGCGGGGCTGATTGGCCTTTCTTCGCACGCTTTGGCTGTGGTGGGGCCGTTGCGGGCTGGGATGAAACGACTGTGGTCGCTAGTTCTCGTAACAGAGGGTCACCTAAAGCCCGTAGTTTGAGTTGGTGGTATTAGACGGATTGATCGAGCAGCGTACGTTGACATGCGAGTAGTCCGACAGGAATTGTGGTCTGGGGGTCAGTTGGGATCCTAAGTGTTGGCGAGACGATCCGATGGTAGTCTGGAGGAGTCGTTGGTGGTAGAATGAGGGCGGTAGCGGACATGGTGAGGTGCAAAGCGGGACGTAGGTGGAGGTTTGAAGCTTAGATGAACGGAGCGCACGGATGCATGCAGTGCACGAGAATATTAATAATCTGTGTGAGAGTCTCTTGTTAGTTCCATTCACGAGGGTTGATAAATGACTTTAATTTGTCTCACTCGCTCTGTATTTCGTCCGGCCGCGTTCACGATAAACACCTGGAAGAAATGCGGTGTTATCTCCAACGGACGACTTACAGGGCGCTTGCATCATGCGCGCTATCCCATTGGGTGGCTCTTGTCGCGTCGTCGAACGCGTTATCTTGGTAGGACGCGATTGCTCGGCAGGAGGCCTGAGCCTAACATTTCGGAGGGAGTCACCGCGAACACGAGAGGAGCATGGCGTTGGGAAAACAAGGCCCGCTTCAGCTCCAGTCATGGTCGTTTTGTCACAACTTTGTCAGCCCGAAACAAGAGGTTCGGACAACGACTGTGTATTCTGTCGTTCCTTGCCGATCGACGCGTGAACTTTGCTTTTTTTCTCAGCACTTGGCCTTGCGTTAGCTCGGCGTTTCAGTACTGCAGATCCTACCGAGCAATACCGACAGCCCCGGACTTGGTATGTGCACACACTGATCCCACGTGTAATGCACGTCGTTTGCGATGATATTCCGCCCTGTCTTTCGCTCGTGTTTGTTCGAAGATGCCCAACTCTGTGTCTAACAGAAGGTCCGAGACGCATCTGAGTCCACGAACCGTAATTATCAGGCGCGCCTAATAACCTGTCTCCAGGCACCAGCCCAAATATTGATCGATCGCACGTCGGGGCTCGGACCGATTTCCCCGCTCCCCCGACCATGCGACAGCTAGGCTTGGCGATCCCCTCGCTTTGCGCTCAACGCCACAAAGGCAACACACACGACCTGCATCCCTGTCCTCACATACGCGGGCGCAGACAGTGTGCACCAGTCTTGCAGCCTCGATGTGCTCGAGGCTTATGCGGCTTATCATCAAGTCAGTGCTATTCCCCAGACAGGATTGATATCCCCCTTACCCCACCACGCGGGGGTGGTTTACCCAGCCTACCCCCGCCCCCACTCCTGGGAAGTGACGGCGAAAATTTTCTGTTCGCGCTTTACCCCGTCTGCTCATCTGTGCAAGCGGCCTGTGCCGTGTTCCAGCCGGCGTTGAGCGCTGCGGGGGCGACTCGCGATTCTCGAACGCCGTCATCCCACTGGTTTCTCCGACGTACTAACTACAAATGATCTGACGGAGCTTCGTCTTCGAGAAGATATAAAACCGCGTCTGCTGCATCATGGCCTCTTGTCCCGGACGCCCTCGCTATCCCGACCCCTCCCCTCACCGCGGCCATGGCTCAGAAGGCAACATCGATCACGTCCAGAGTCGAGGAGAAGGACCTCGAGTTCTCCAAGGACAGCGTACCGGTCGTCCACGGCGATGAGGAGTTCGGAGGGACTGAAGAGCGCACGAAGCTTGAACGCAAGCTCCTCCGCAAGCTCGACCTTCGCATGTCCATCCTGATTGTCATCTACATCCTGAACTATGTATGTGTAATACCTCGTCTTCTTCGCATCAGCAGAGCTAATTGTCTTCGATAGATCGACAGGAATAATGCGTCGGCCGCCCGCCTTCGGGGATTCGAGTCCGACCTTAAGCTCAAGGGTCAGGAGTTTGCGACGACCCTCAGTATCCTCTATGTCGGGTACATTCTCATGCAGATTCCCTCGTAAGTGAAACTGAATATCGTTGATGAACGTTTCCTGACTCGCATTGCAGGAACATGCTGCTCAACTACTTGGGCAAACCCTCCATCTACCTCCCATGCTGCATGATGGTCTGGGGCATGATCTCTTGCCTCACCGGCATTACGAGCAACTTCGTTGGCGCGCTTCTCACCCGGTTCTTCCTCGGATTTGTCGAGGCCGCTTTCTTCCCTGGCGCGCTTTTCCTCCTTTCGAAGTGGTACACACGCAGAGAGCTCGGTGTCCGTACGGCGCTCCTCTCATGCGGTAGTCTTATCAGCAACGCCTTCGGTGCCCTCATTGCGAGCGGTATCCTCGATGGCATGCAAGGCAAACTCGGACACGCTGCATGGCGATGGCTCTTCTATATCGAGGGAGCACTCACCATCTTCGTCGCCGTCTGTGCCATCTTCATTCTCCCCGACTTCCCTGCTACCTCGCACAGCTGGCTGTCGCCGCTCGAGATGAAGCTCATGGAACGTCGTATGGAGGAGGATGCCGGTGTCGGTGATGAGGGAGAGACCGAGAGCGGTGGACAGATGCATGGTTTGATCATGGCGGTCACCGACTGGAAGGTCTGGTGGCTCGCGATGGCGTTGACTAGCATGGTCATTTTCCTGTCCTTCGTAAGTCATTCTTCGCATGTCTTAGTCCGCAATATGTCCTGACCTTATCCCGCAGAACGCCTTCTTCCCCACTCTCTCAGCGACCATGGGCTACAACCGCACCGTCACTCTCCTGCTCTGCGCACCCCCCTGGGCGTTCGCCACGATCGTCGCCTTCGCCGTCACACGCCACTCCGACAAAGTCGGCGACCGCTTCTGGCACATCGCCATCCCGCTTCTGTTCGGCATCGTCGGATGCGTCATCGCGATGGCCACCATGAACACCGCTGCGCGCTACATCTCGCTCTTCCTCATGGCGCAGTCGTACGCCGCGTTCATCACGTTCCTCGCCTGGGTCTCGAACTCGCTGCCCCGCCCGCCATCGAAGCGTGCCGTCGCACTCGCGCTCATCAACGCGTTCTCGCAGCTCGGAAACGTCGCTGGATCATACGTCTGGCCGACGGCCTGGGGCCCCAGCTACCGCTTCAGCTACGGCATCTGCATTGCGTGCAACGGCCTCGCTATCTTCATGTGCTTCATCTTCAAGAAACACCTCGAAACCCTCAACCGCCGCGCGCAGGAGAAGGAGGAAGCCGAGGGACGCGAGCCTGGTTACAGGTACATCTCATGAACGATTCATGAATTTAGTCCACGGCTTTATGATTCATCGAATGTAATAAAATAATCCATCGCTGTATTACTACTTGCTACGCTTTATCCTACGCATCATAGTTCGGAAACTGAACTGCTATCGTCGAACTTTATGAGGTTTTGTTGAGCGAGGTATTCGAAGAAGCCCGAGGCAAGTGACCGTCCGTCGACATCTTCGGAGGACTTTTCATCTTCGGAGCACTCAAAGTACATCCCGTCGAAACCGAAGGCGTCAAGAACGTTAGCAAAATGCGTCTCGAAGTCGAATATATGAAGGCGAAGATCTGGGTCGTGCCACCAATGGTCGTCACTGGAAGCCGCGTAGCATCCGTGATAGCGACTGCTGCGGCCGAAGTGGAAGCCAATCTTCGCTAAATTGCGGTTCTTCTTTGGTGACAAGATTGTGGTACTGAAGTACCGTACAAAATCCTCCGTCCACAAGCGACGGTCGTGCTTGTGGCTTGTCTTGATAGTCATTCCGACGACCAATTCTCGCAGGGCTGTCATTGGAGAGAGATCCAGTGTCTGGCCTATAAAGCCTGTATCCCCTACGATGTGTTCATTAGTTGATAATCCGTCGGTTGCCCAGAGAACAATATTAATCATACCTGGGTCATACAACGTGAGCTTAAAATATTCGAGATGGGTTCCCAGCGTTGCTATCATGGTATCGATCCCACTGACCGCCATGAGCGACGTGTTGTCGAGGGCGAGTCTACTGAGGTTGCGCACGAAGGGCGACCGTGAGAGGAGTTCGGAGATGGTGAGAAGTGGAGGATCGTCGTATGTCTTGGATATGGTAAGAGAACGGACGTCGAGAGAAACAGAAGAGGGGACTCTGTCTGTGAGTCTATCCCTGTCGCGCACGACGCCGGTGGGAGCCCAGCTCGGCTCCTCGATAGCGAGTTCGTCGACCTTGCCGAGGTAGGTGAGGAGGGTGCAAACGCTCATGGTATCAGCGCGAATATAGCCATATGTAATTCGGAGTCGCCGTACGGAGATGGGTGGAGTGGAGGATAGACGAGGTGTCATAAAGATGTTCCAGGGCTGGAAATGTTGCAGTCGTGGGAGACTTTCAAGCAAGGAGCTGAGGAGAGCAGAATCTACCTGACCCGAGCTCCACGCTCCGTTCCCCCACATCCATGGCCATGGCTTGCCATCGATACCTCCCGGGAGATAATAAGCGAGGCGTAGCTTGCGGATGGAGGATTTAAGGTGGGGTGAGTGGTGGAGGAAGTCGGAGAACATCTGCAGAGTCTTGAGCGGGAGGCGGTCAATCAGGTAGTATTCCTGAGGATGTGAATCGGGGTGCGACACCCATCGCTGAGGCTTGTCTGAGCACAAGCCAGACCACGCCGCAGAACCCTCCTCCGGAGTGTTTTGGAACGAATAGACGACGTCGCGGAAGAGGTGACCACGAGCGAAAGGGTACCACGACCGCGACACTAGTGTGCATGCGCTGAGAGGCTGGCGGACCTCCTCCGCTACAGGCCAACTCGCGTCCCAGTCCGAATCGGCGGGGTGCAGGTTGTCTAGTACCATATCGACAAGTTCCAACGGGAGAGGGGGATGAGAACACATCGTTTAACCTGAGCTCTGGCGTCAGGTGTGCTGAACACAAACTACAGCAGCGGTGCTCACCGGTGGGTCGCAGTTAGTGGTGACCGTCTAGTCGTCGAGCCAGGGTTGTGTGGTGGCTTAAAGAGTGGAGCTATCTATATAATGGAGCCTATAACTCCCCTAGGCGTGGGGATGTTTCTCACGGCTGACATAACATACCACATACACGATCGAGACGACAAGTCTGGCGCGGGGACCAGCCGCAAAGCGACTGGCTGCGAGCGCGGTGGTGGTCTTCTTGTCGAGTCTGGCCCCGGTCCTGACTTTCGGTGCATACTCACGGACCGCAGCAGCAGAAAGTCGGTAAAGAAATACACTGCTGATGATGCTTCCGGGACGACGGACATGCACAGTTCGTTCCTGTGCGCGTGAATCTTCGCGTATACAGTGCGGCTTGTTGGGCCAGTTCTTTCTTGCCTTGACGATGCGCAGTCCAACAGCAGGTTGACAACAAGGCATGCAGTCCGAGCAGGAAGGCAAGCTCTCGGGTTAGGGCCATTCCACGTGAACAGACGCGCTCACGTGACCTGATATCGTCTCACGACCTCGTGAGGTGGTTCATCTTCAAGCGCACTCGCGAGACAACTCTCTTCACCTCCGCCAGCTAGCCAGCCCTGCCACTCGTTCCCAGCGTATCCCTTCATCTGTCGCTACCTTCCCGTCGTCTTCTATCTGCGCGCCATGTCCACCGTCTCGACTCCCAACGACTCTCCTATCCAAGTCCAGCCGCTTCACAACCCGAAGCAGGCAGCGCAGGTCGTTGTGCCCCAAGCACCGCTCGGGAACGCTACCAACGGCATTCCCCAAGCTCCTGGAATGGGAGCCAAAGCTTTCCTGGACAAGAGGATGGCGAAGGGCATGTAAGTCGCGCGCGTTCCGACGCCACCATGCCGCCAAGTACTGAAGCGCCGGTTTCCGGATAGTAACCCTGCGTTCCACTCGCCAACGGACAACATGATGACTCCTTGCTCGAAGAAGATCAGTGCAGCGAAGAAGAAACAATTCGCAAAGTGAGTGTTTCCGCACGTTCTTCGGTCATTTCCGTTGCTGAGCGGGAACGTGGTGATCAACGCAGAGCTTCAAAGCCGATGCCTGCACTGTTTGCGAAGAAAGATACCGAGACGGGCGCGCCCAGCGGCTCGGCAGCGCCGGCAAAGGTTGACGACGATGAAAACCCATTCTAGGCCCCTAGCCCCCATTCACCGCTCGCTGTTCATCGTATGACTGTCCCGTCTCCTCGTGTGTCTCGCATTGTTCGTCGCTTCGCTGTGTTGTGTTATCCCGTCCCAACGATAGAGTCGTTTGTACATTACTGTTATATATACCCTCGAATGGGATGGTTGCTGTCTGCGAAGTGAAGCGCCCATGTTTAGAACTGACACCAATCCCCCCAGTGTCCAGGCAACGAGATGTGTATTTTCAGACCGCCTGTCAAACGCTGCGATAGCTGTTGTTGGAGCTGTTGAAGGCTGATCCCGAGGTGTGTCCGGGGGCATAGCGGCAACATTGTCCTGTCGGTCGAGCGCAACCCCCAGCTATATGTTCCTGAACCAGCCCTAGGTTGGACTCGGGGCGGTGGAAATTGCAGCCATCGATCGATTCATCTGTGCCAGACACAAAACATGAGGCAGCGGTTGACGATCTTTGACGACGTAGGACCGTTCAACTCACATAAAAATCCAACAACCCAAGACATAGGCTGATGTGCATTGTCCGCGGTAGGCGGTGCCTGCTCCCCTGTTCGCACACACAGCCTTGCAGCCACGCTTCCGGCTCACCGCTTCACAGAGTGGGCGGCGGCCTCAGACAGAGGGCCGCACGGGCGGCCAGGGTGTACACTGCATTTCTGTGAAACTGCGCGAGGCTGGGGCAAGGGGGGTCCGATCCGTCAATCTGCGGTGACGAACATTTTTGATGGGCTTTGCTCGCCCCGGTTCCCGGGGTCTCGAGAAGCACTCAGATCCCCAACGATTGAGCGTCTGAGGAGCTCTGAGGAGGCCTCTCACCAGCGTCTCCTCGCCTCTCTGCGGCTCTCGTTCCTGACTGATCCTGATGATGTTTCTGCCTTGCAAAGTCAACGTCGCGCCCACTTTGCCATCGCTCCTTCGATGCTGGAGGGTACGCCCACACTCACGCTTTTCACTGACACACTTGGGACGCCGCTGTGGGGCTACCGCAAATATATTCAGGGCTGTTTGAGCTCGTGCCTTCCAACACTATGGCCGGCCGCCGCCGCAACATGCTTCGAATGAGATAACTGACCCAAAATAGTTGGCTGCAATGCATGAAGACATCGAGCTCTTGTCCGAAACGCCCTGTGCAATTTCGTTGCCGCCATGAATAGTTAAATTTGACAACATATCTGTACAATATGGCATGTGCCCTACAACCATGTAGCACATCCACCATATCTGTGTATTCTATGATCTCAGCTCCTGCAAGTTAACCGCCATGGGCGATGTTTGCGTCGAACACCGACGTTCGCGAGTCTGGATGCCGCTCTCGGGGTCCTGATGCGCTTACTGAAGCGCCGGCTGGGGCTCGTAACCAGAGATTGACGGATCGGACCCCCCTTGGGCTGGGGTAAGAAATGTATTGTAGCGAGCAAGCGGAACGCAATGAGGCCGCCGCCCACGGCATTATGCGCTCTAGCCGCGATCAATATTGAGATCAGTCGAAGCCCGATGGCTGTGTGTTGCTAAGCGGTGCTCGGGGTCTTGTAAACTATAACCTGCTGGCCTGCTTCCGCGTCGAGCACAACGACCGCACGATCTCTCCTCATACCACCACCTCCCTCCAGGCGCGGCAGGTCAGGTCTTTTACGCTCTATTTCACGACTCCCTGCTCGACACACCATGGCTGAGGACAGGCGTCCCCCCTTGCCTTCAATGGCCTCACAATCCAGCCTCGCCGAGAGCGAGCACAACCCATTCTCCGACCGCAGCGCGCATCTTACTTTCCAGGAGCCGCCGCCTAGCGCATACGCCAGCACGACCACGCTTAACCAAGAATTTGGAGGCCGCAACGCAGAGTATATTGACGACGACGACGAAATTGAGAAGGTGCCTTTGACTTCCGCAGGTGGCCTGTACCCCCCAGGGTGAGTGTTGTTGTCTCCGAGCGAGCGCGTTTGACCGGCAATGCCTCGCTGCGCACGTTGCGGTGTATGCTAACCGTGAACTATTATTACTCTTGCCCAGGCCTATCGACCCCAGTGCTTACGGCGACCCGTACGGTCGGCCAGTGTCTGTGGCCTCTTCGGTCTCAGGAGGTGTCGAGTCTGCCTGGAGACGCAGACAAACCATCAAACGCGGAGTGACGCGTAAAGTCAAACTCACCAAGGGTAACTTCATCACCGAATATGCCGTTCCTACACCGGTCTACAGTGCCATCGAGTCGAAATGGACGTCCGGCTGCAGGACCACGGAGTTCTCGTAAGTGGAAACGCCACATGGAAAATGGCACGACATCTTGACATTACGGTTGCCCAGGCACATGCGCTACACTGCTGCGACTTGCGATCCCGATGATTTCTCTGAGGCCAACGGATACTCCCTCCGCACGAAGATGTACAACCGTTCCACCGAATTGCTCATCGCTGTCACGTCATATAACGAAGACAAGACACTCTACGCCCGCACACTTCATGGTGTCATGTTGAATATTCGCGACATTTGCAAGACGAAGCAATCGAAGTACTGGCGCCGTAGTGCCGAGGAAGGCGTCCCAGGATGGCAAAAGATCACCGTTGCCCTCATTATCGATGGTCTTGAACCTATGGACAAGACTGTTCTAGATATTCTCGCCACTGTCGGTGTTTACCAAGACGGTGTCATGAAGAAGCAAGTTGACGGAAAGGACACTGTCGCGCATTTGTTCGAGGTGAGTGGCATGACGTCATCACGCGGACGTACAATAGTAATCATTCTCCCAGTATACAACCCAGTTGTCGGTGGATGCTACCCCGCAGTTGGTTGTACCCCAGGGCGAAGACCCCAATAACCTTGTCCCCGTCTCGTTCATCCTCGTCATCAAGGCAAAGAACCAGAAGAAGATCAACTCTCACCGTTGGCTGTTCAACGCTATCGGCAAAATGCTTGAGGTAATAAATTCCTGAGCTCGACGTGGTTATCTCTGACACACTCTTCAGCCGGAGATCTGCGTTCTCATTGATGCAGGTACCAAGCCAGGCCGCAAGTCGATCTATTACCTATGGGAGGCCTTCTACAACGACCCCAACTTGGGAGGATGCTGTGGAGAAATTCACGCCATGATTGAGGGCGGCAAGAAGCTTCTCAACCCGCTGGTTGCCGCGCAGAACTTTGAGTACAAGATGTCGAACATCTTAGGTACGTATATATTCACGCTCAATGGTGCAACGGCCTCATGTAGTTTCGCCCAGACAAGCCACTTGAGAGTAGCTTTGGATACGTTTCCGTCTTGCCTGGTGCATTCTCAGCTTACCGTTACCGCGCCATCCTTGGCTGCCCTCTCGAGCAATACTTCCACGGTGATCACTCCTTGGCCGACCGTCTCGGCCCCAAGGGTATCTACGGCATGAATATCTTCACGAAGAACATGTTCTTGGCCGAGGATCGTATCCTTTGTTTCGAACTCGTCGCCAAAGCCAACGACCGGTGGACGCTCACATATGTCAAACCATCCAAGGCAGAGACAGATGTCCCCGAATCGGCTGCGGAGTTGATCGGACAGCGTCGGCGTTGGCTGAACGGATCGTTTGCTGCCTCCGTGGTATGTTTCATCCTGGCGCTGTTAAAGAATAGGCACCAATTGCATCATTACAGTACGCCATCGTAAACTTCTTCAAGCTCTACAAGTCCGGTCACGGTATCATCCGCATGTTCTTCTTCCATATCCAGGCCCTTGTGAGTTTCATACTTACTGCCCTTGTCCTGTTACTTACACAGAACGTAGTACAACGTCTTCTCTCTGATCTTCTCCTGGTTTGCGCTCGCGAACATCTGGTTGACCTTCAGTATCATTATCGACCTCCTCCCCGGTCAAGGCATCATCATCTTCGGCACGACAGCGGTAACACATTGGGTAAACTTGGCTCTGAAGTGGATATATCTCGCATTCCTCGCATTGCAGGTACGTTCGCAGCTTGTGTTGCGAGCAACCAACGCTCACATATCTCGACAGTTCATTTTAGCGCTGGGTAACAGGCCGAAAGGAGAGAGAGGAGCATATGCTACTACGCTATGGTACGCGAACGTGATTAATCCCTCTAGACAGCTCATCTTATGATTTTCGGACAGGGTGTATGCTGTTCTCTCCCTATATTTGCTCATCTGTTCGTTCTGGCTTACGGTGAAGGCATTCGCGGTACGTTACAGTCATAATCAGAATTACGCCGTACTGACAGGCTTTGCACAGAACATTCCTGAACAATTGGCCGGACTATCAACATCTGCTGCGCTGAAAGCGTTTTTCACTGGTCCAGTCGGTGCGCTAATTGCTGCCATGGTATCGACGTTTGGTATCTACTTCATATCGTCGTTCCTCTACGTACGTCGTATTCCGCCCGCGGTGGTATTTGATACTGACGTCCTGAATAGCGTGACCCTTGGCACATGTTCTCGAGCTTTTTGCAATACTTGCTCTTGGCACCGAGTTTCACCAATGTTTTGAACGTTTACGCGTTCTGCAATCTGCACGATGTAAGCCTACGCATTTCAGTCGTCTCCGGACGATGCTCATCATCGTTGTTAGGTATCGTGGGGTACCAAGGGAAGCGACAAGGCGGAAGCCCTGCCGTCAGTCTCGTCGAAGAAAGGCAAAACAGAGGAGGCCGTGGTCGAGGAAGCGACACGGAACAAGGAAGATCTCGAAGCTCACTTCAAGGACACCGTCACTCGTGCGCTCACAAAACTGGAAGTCAAGGAAGAGATCGAGAAGCCCACGATGGATGACGAGAACAAAACCTTCCGTACTCGTCTTGTCTCCTTCTGGATGCTCTCGAACGCTGCATTGGCCGTAGCCATTGAGAACATCAACGGACTTCCTGCTGAGAATCAGTCCACCGACGACGCCGAGTTGCGCAAGAAGCAGAACGTCTACTTCTCCATCATCCTCTACTCAACCTTTGCTCTCGCCGCTGTGCGATTCACAGGGGTAAGTCAAGTCAATCCGCATCTCAATATGGTCTTACTCACAGAGTGTGTAGTGCCTTTGGTACTTCTTCAAGCGTAACCTGTTCCGTTGCTGCCGCAGGAACTAAAACTCTCCATCCCCACTTCGCCACCCTTCTTACGTTTTCTGCATCTGGGATACCTTGCATTGGGACATTTCATGCCAACTCACTCTGCGCCACGTATACTCGTCATGTAAAATGAGATGTCGAGACTAATTATCCTAGCCCATCGTCACGTATTGGATGTTTCGGACATTTGTATATGCACATAGAAACATTTGACTCTTAACCTGGTCTTTTATCAACGGAATTCGTATGTCGTTCTGAGGTAAATGGGACTGCACTCGACAGTCGTGGATTTTGGTCGAAGTTGGGTGGCGTCGAGACCGGTTCACCGGTTATACGTTACCGCCAGGAGGTCACACCACCGCGGTGTCTTGTGTTTGCCGCGCTCTTCCTTCCAGCTATAAAGACACGCCCGTGCCATTCGGAAATGGTAGTCCTGCCACCTTCTACGACCAGCACCGTATGGCGAAAATGGCGAGCAAGATCCCGGTCGTACTCTACCAGTGTGTATACGCCCAATATGCCCCCGCAGCTCTTTAGATGACTTACATGGGACTAGCTATGATGCTTCGCCCATGGCGGACAAGGCCAAATCCTTCCTCCAGCTCAAGAAGATCCCCCACAAGCGGGTAGCGGTGCGTGTGCTTGGTAGTAGCTAGTAAAAGCGAGAACTGATAGTTGAAGGCAACATAGGTCCCGCTCATCCAGCCGCGCCCCGAACTGAATGACCTCCTCGGGGTAACGTACCGTCGCATTCCCGTGCTCGCTATCGGGAATGACGTGTACTGCGACACCGCACTCATCGCGAACGCACTCGAGCGGCGGTTCCCTCCATCTCAGGGGTATCCGACCCTCTTCCCTCCGCGTACTGGAGGGGGCAAAGCCGACACTGGCCTCGCGAAGGCCGTCTCGACATACTGGAATGATCGCATCGTGTTCCCCCTTATCGCGCAGAGCTTGCCGTATTCAAGGTTCGATGACAAGTTCATGGCGGACCGCGCCCAAGTGAGTTTATTATCCATTTGGACGTGAGCAGTGAATTGACGATACGTTGTCGAGTGGATGGGTGGCAAGATTGATGTCAAGGGGCTGGCTGCTACACAAGACGTGAGAAACAGCGCGATTGCGTCGAATCTTGTAAGCCGTTAAGACCATTCTCGCTCACGGCTGTGTTAATCTGGCGTCAAGTCTCTCCTGGAGCAGCAGCTCTCAGACGGGCGGGAGTGGCTTTTGGACACTCAAAGCCCTGGTCTGGTGGACGTCACCGTTCAGACTATACTGTCGTGGGCCATGAAATTCAAAACCGTCAAACCGATATTCTCGGCGACCGAATTCCCGAAGACTCTCGCAGTGCGTCTTACCTTCATGATGACGAATAAGAATCTTCGGCTCACAACTGTTCTTGCATAGTGGATCTCTCGGGTCACACAGTTCCTCAAAGACAATGTGGTGGCTTTCGAGAACATCTCAAGTGCGGACGGCGCGAAGTTGATCTGTACCTCCCCCCACGAAGACCTCAATACTATCGGCTTTGACACTGAGAATGCGAAGGGCCTTGGACTCAAACTGGGAGACAATGTTGCTGTTACACCCACCGACAACGGTAAGGAGCAGTCACTTGCGATCATGGCTCTCACTCACCCTTTGCCTTGTGTCCAGGTAAAGTTCCCACTTTCGGACGTCTTGTTGCTTTGAACAAGGATGAGTCTGTCATAGAGGCGAAGGGGGCTGCAGGCATCGTCCGCTGCCACTTCCCTCGACTCGACTTCTCCGTCAAGCTTGCAAATGTCGCGAAGTTGTGATGTTTTTGTCTCTGTTGTTGCAAGAAAACCTCTTTGTGCACATACACTTTTTTGGCTGTATTTCCACGGTACATCAGACAATTCTACGTGGGTATATGACGCTATTCAGTTTGAAGTTTGAACTCGGCGTGAACGTGTGTGGCGAGGCGCGTCGCTTGGCTGGGGATCGGGTTAGGGTCACCGCCCATGGCGCGTACAGCGCGCTCGATTGCGCCTCGGACTCGTTCTTTGACACTTCGACGACCTCCCGACCGCGTCGAGCTCGCCCTTGTAAATAACCTCCACAATGGCGGACCGTGCTGCTCCTGCTGCAGCAGCTGGACAGGGCCCTGCTCGGGAAGAGGAGAGCCCATATTCGTCAATCATCAGCATAGCCAAGGTGCGTCGACTTCATTGTGCAAGCGCATGGTGGGCTAAGCTCTATGCTGGATGTAGCAAATGTTCATGGTCTGGGCTGTTATGCAAGTTGGTGAGTGGATAACTATATCCGTATATTCGCGACGCCGAAACTGAAGCGTCCTCCAGCTACCAAGTTCCTCGGCTCAAAGACACCAACACCGACTCCCCCTCCACCCCCTGTAGCATCTGTTCCAGGAGAGGTGGCACCAGGGCAGCCTGCTACCTCGGTTCCGGTCGCTGGAGCGATCCTCACCCAAGCATTCCCCGCATGGCCTCTTGGAATCCCTCTGACCATGCACGTCTACCTTACAACTGGTAGCGACATCCGCAACGATTTCCACTCGAAAGAGAACCTCCCTCACTTCACATGGGAGAACATCACATTTGGAGACTGGTCGGACTCTAGGACGGTGGACCTCGAGGTCAAGCTGCCGCCCGTACGTGCTATGTCCTGACCGGGAAATGCTGTACTCATGATATTATAGTCTGTGCAGCGCAATGGCTCGCTTTATGCCGACATCTGGGTTGTCAGGAATGGAGCGGAAGCAGACCCGATAAGCCCAAAGTTCGACGAGAACTCTGTTCACGTTTTCAGGAAGTGTAAGCCTGGCTTGACACATTAGCATGGCCCAGGCACTGAATTTGGCTGTAAAGCTTTGACTACGTACATCCCGAGGATAAGAGAGCGCAAGGTGAAGAACCTGCTGGGTTCCAAGGAGGAACAAGACGCGGCCGCTGCTGAAGAGGTATGCACCATAGGAATATTCTCCGGGAGGCTATCGCTCACTTCTGTACAGGAGAAGAGCGAAGTTATCGTGTCACATTGGCACAACGTTAGTCCAATGAACAACGGGCAAACTCGCAACAGCTGACGACATCCCTAGAACCTGACTGTTGCTTTGGTTTCGGACGCTGCAGTGGTTCCTGTTACTCAATTGCCAGCTGCACTCGTACCATGTACGTCCACATTTCGCCCTATATCACCACTGAGCCAACGAGAAAGCAGACATCGACATAATGAAGGAACGCGACGAAACTGGCACCAAAGGATACTATAAACCCATTGTTTTCCCTAATGACTTCTGGCATCTGCGCTCGCAGTATGTCGAGATTAATTCCACGACCTCAACACTACCTCTTCAAGTCACTTTCCAGCCGGTGTCTTACTGGAAATTCCAGATGTTCGCCACCATGACACAGAGTTTTGCCGACGCTGCTAAGCAGCAAGGGGGAACAGGTGGCGAGATGGACGAGATTAAGCGTATGCTCGTCGAGACCAACCCTTATTTCCTGGCCTTGACGGCATTCGTCAGTATCCTGCACGTTCTGTGAGTTCCCATTCCTTCATTACACGTACGGTTGCTCATGTCGCAGCTTCGAGTTCTTGGCTTTCAGTTCGGACGTCTCGCATTGGCGGAAGAAAGAAGAACTTACTGGTGTGTCGGTCAGGTACGTCATCCCGAGGTGTTCTCAATTCTATACCCACGTTACTAACTCGATCCCTCAGAACGGTATGCAAGCCGTGATGTGTCCCTTTGCCGGACGGCAACTCACACATGTTTTCCAGATCGTCGCGAACGTCTTCGTTCAATTGGTTGTACTCCTGTACCTCATTGATAACAATGAGCAAACCAGCTGGATGATTCTCATGGGTTCCGGTGTCGGTGTGCTCATCGAAGCATGGAAGGTGCTCATTGGTTCCTCATCACCCTTAGCCTTATGCTCAACTGTTGTCAGATCACCAAAGCGGTTGACATCCGTATCGCCCCGGCCCCGGCGGGTTCACGATTCCCGTACAAACTTGATATCAAGGGTACATACGGAGATTACCTCCGTAGGACTACATACTCATTTATTTATTCACCCAGACAAGCACGTTTTGAGCGAAGACGAGAAGAAAACACAAGAGTATGCTGTCATTATGACGGCTGGATACCTTTCTGATCTACATTTATAGATATGACAAGCTGGCGTTCCGCTACGTCTCCTACGTCACGATTCCAGCCCTGGCGGCGTACAGCGTGTACTCGCTGCTTTACGAGACACATCGCGGGTGGTATTCATTCGTCATCTCCACGTTGACCTCCTTCGTGTACATGTTTGGATTCGTGGGTTCAGTTTCTTTTCTTGTTTTGTTAAGCTCACGCTAGCTCCCAGGCGCAATTGATCCCCCAATTGATCATTAACTACAAACTCAAGGTTGGTTGTCTATTCACATACGGGAGATGCACGTAATGATGTTTCCGATGCAGAGCGTAGCGCACATGCCCATGAAGGCGATGATCTTCAAGACACTGTCGACTGTTGTGGATGACTTCTTTGCGTATGACCCCTGTCTCACATCGCGGCTGCAGCGTGACTGATCCATATACTGCCCAGATTCTGTATCAAAATGCCTATCCTGCACAGGCTGGCATGTTTCCGGGACGACGTCGTCTTCTTGGTGTTCCTGTATCAGGTATGCGCGCGAGGGCTTCCGCTGGCCTTCCTACTCCGTGGTCTGACGTACGTGTGCACAGCGGTGGATATACCGGATTGATCCCAAGCGAATGAATGAGTTCGGTCAGGTGATGGTGTCCGACGTCGATGCCGTTGCGGAGAAAAAGGCTGGGGGTGCGAAGGAGACGAAGAAGAACAAGTGAGGATGTGCGGGGATACTTCGTGTGGGCTGTAGACTTGTGTAATTGCGGCCGGAGCAAGTACTGCTGTTTCCGTCTGGCACAGCTGTGTGGGCCGCTGCAGCCCCAGTGGGCTGATGATCCCTGCGGACGGGAGGCTCTGCCGCAGGGCGAGGACAACAGGCATGCGCTGGACCAGCTGACCCAAGGAGGACGCATCGAGGACAGGATAGCAGATAATTAGATTATTTCGGACCGGGATAAGCCGTGGAAAAAATATAGACGTTTTAGTGCACGGCTCGGTCCTGTCTCAACTCGAGTTTATGCTGCCGCCTACGCAGGCCACCAACGCCCACCCGCCTTTTACCACAACGACCATCATCCGCGGACACCGCCCTCAACAGTCCGCACCCTCCGCTCGCTATGGCCGACAGCGGCCGCCAGCCGAGCTTCGCCTGTAAATGTCTCAACGTCCGCATACACGCCCAGCCCCCGCCGAGTTCCCCGCCAGAGGCAAGGGATGAGCATTTCCGTGCCGTCCACGTCGGAAACGACGGTGTAAAAATCGTACGTCACCCCTGCTTTTTTCCGCTCAGAGCAACGCGGCGGGCACTCTCGCCGCAGCTAACCACGCCTCCCAGGCCCATACTCAACTTACCCTTCGGAACAAAGGCTCCAGCTTCCAGCGCACGACAGGCTTGGCCACAGAGTCCGTGCGCACAGTGTCTCTGACATGCTTGGTCTGCAAGACCCTAGTGTATCGCATAACTCAGGCCGTAGTCCCCGGAACGGAAAGTGGCGAGGGGATGGTTCTCCCCACCGAGGACTGGGTCGAAAACGAGGTGTTGGGGAGCGCTAGCGGGTGGATTGAAGTGTCGAAGGATATATTGGTACGTGTCTCGGCTGAGCGTCGTTCAAAATTCCGCTCGTTGCTTGCCGTCGCGAAGTGGAGCGGCCCTGTCCCTTCGCGGCCTTGTCCGCTAGGCCGCCGGATGCCCGAAATCCCCACCGCCCGCCTTCAGGGTATCCTCAGTCGCGTTCTCGAGTCTTTGACGTATGTCGTCACATATGACTCGAGATGATTTATGGATGGCTCTTATCATGGGGTCTAGGCGCGACTGTTGGAAACCTGCACCAGAGTAACCCCGAGGCTACATGGCCCTCGTTAATATTCCGGAGGCCTAGTCAAATGTGTTCACCGGTCGAACGTGTCCTGACCGAATTATGCAGTCCGTGGCTGACCCGCATTTATCATGTACAGACCGAGCAGGGCATCCAAGAGGCCGAATCAGCCCCCGGATTTTCGAAGACATTCAACATCGTGCTCCCCTCAGGGGAGTTCATCCCACCCAAGGTGGAGGAATCCCTCCTATCACCACCTCAGACACCGCGTAATAACAGCCCGACACTACCTGAGGAAATACTCCCACATCTCCCCGACCTGTTTCCCCCTCCGCCATTCACTCCGGCGCATCCCGTGTACCAACATTTGTCCTCTATAGCCGCCGCTGAATCGCAGAAGTTGCGTGCAGACGCGGAGGAATATCTCAGGTCCTTGTTCAAGGCGAAAATCGCGGAGCTTCAAGCCGCCGAAGTGAACTTGAAACACAACGTCGATAACATCTGGTATAACTTCAAAGGTGTCGTTGAGAAGCTGGAGGAGGAGGAAGCAGCTCCGGGGCAACTACGTCTGCGTAACAGGGCCAGCGGAAGCCGATCAAGACATGCCCCCACAGCCTCCGTTCGGGTCACAGACTTCGTACCTGCCCCGAGTCCACCGCCTAGGAATCATTCAACGCCGTCCGCGCCAGCGCAGTCGGCCCTTTCTGCATCACTCGCGAGCAGCAATTTGCAAGATGCCATGGCGCGCAGGGGGCGCACAGGATCCCCTGCTGACCCTACATCCCCATCACGTACCGCCCGCACCGATTCGCCCTCAACAGCATCCTCCCGGACGCTCGGAATTGCGATCAACGGACAGGCGGATATTCGGGAGGCGCTCCGGCGCAACATGGACGAGTCGGTGGATATGGCGACCAGTTTCAAGTACATGATGGACCTCGAGGCGGAGATGGAAGGCATGCGCAAGCCCACGCTGGGTGATGTCGCTGAGGAAGAAGAACCCGTGAACGATATCCCAAGCCCGATCACAAACGCCGCCCCCCGCGGCCGTTCACCTCGAGCTGGGGCCAGCAAGAGCGCGATCAAGAAGCCCAAGACGAACGGAGACCCTGGGCCAGTGAAGGAGCAGGGAACTCCACCAGCTCATACAGCTGCACAGGATAATGGCGCTCCGAATGAGGGCGGGACGCCCAAGGGCAAACGGAAAGTCACGTTTGACGTCAAGGAGAACGTCAAGGTCATCGCAGATGCCAACTCCAAGGAACGCAGTCCTAGTCAAACGGTTAGGCCCGAAGGTGAGTTCCGGTCAATCCTTGTATTCATATTCATCTTTTTACCTGTATTCTAGAGGAAGTATTCGATTTTGAAAGCGAATCGCTGGGGGACAACACTGATGTTGCCGGCACCATGTTCCAGCCACCCGAGACTGAAATGCCAGTGCAAGAAACCATCCACCTCGCTCGCCGCCCTCAACATCACTTCCGGTCTGGCAGTAACTCTACACTCCCAGCCGAGTTGGCGTCTCTGCGACCAGCGTCGTTGCCCGCTCCATCGACTATGCGCCGCACTCCCCGCCCACTTGAACCACTTGACGAACGCGCTCGGGTACAATCGGTTCGTGACTCCGTGTTGTCCCCAACAGACCCTGAGGGAAAGCGCCGCGACGTCGTCGATCAGCCGACCGAGCTCGCGGACGAGGTTGAAGAAATCACGGACCCGCGGGAGGCTGAAATCCTCAGGCTCGTCGCTGCGAGCATGCCTAGCCACCGAAGCGCGTGGAAGAGGGATGGCGCCGCGTGGAACACCTTTGTAAATCGCCAGAAGTCGAAAGACTACAGCCGCCCCGCTATTGCTGAAGAGGACGAGGGCTCCGCCGCGGAAAGCTCTGCTGCGGAAGGTTCCGCGTACTACGACGAATCTGGAGAATCCGGTGATTCGAGCGAGCCTGACGAATCGCGGGGTGCGTATATGTCACACGCAATTTGAATGTGAAGCACTAATCAAGATCTCCCAATTCAGATTGGGGAAACAACACTGTCGCAAAGTCCCTACCCATCCCAATTGGACCTCTGGGCAGAAATGGCACTGCTCCCTGGCAGCCCAAGGCGTCGTTGAACGGCAACGGTAAAGTCAGTGCTGCGGCCATGCGGCGCGCTTCGTATGCGGAACGCGATCGTATGCGGTCCATCGATCCTGGTGCCTTGGACTTTGTCATCGATGAGGAGGAGCTCGAAGAAATGGACAAGCTACCGCTGGAGAACAATCAAGTCGGAGGAAAGTCGATGCAGCGAGCATTGAATATCCTGCAGAAGCAGAGTGAAATACCCGGTGCCGGTACGTGCTTTTCTCCCATGCCCCTGAGCACCCGACTGACCCGTTCACAGGAATGTGGCGAAGTCTGGCGTGATATGGATCGTGCCTTTCAACCGGTACATATCCTACGAGCTATCTAATTGTTTATGCCCCTCTCCATGTTGTATCGCATACCACGCAATAGTTCGTGACTCCTCGCACTTTCAAGCCGACTGTGCATCCGCCGATCCCCCCTGCTGTGACCTCGCTGCTTTGATACTACCGCTCTCGTGTACATATGTATTTTCACGCTTCCCCTCCTTTGAGGGACACTTTGTAGTCTGGCCATCTGTAGCTGGCCTCTGCATTGCATACCTACGTACCATATTCCGTCTGGATATCTAATAAGCCCCCTCCTACGCTGTCTCGTATTTTGTACCAATAGCTGTAGCAGTAGTCCTGGTGGAGGCTGTTTCAATGAATTTCTTGTTTGCTTGTTCCGTCTCTGTCTCGGTCGTGTTGTCTCAAGAAACGATGTGCAATGAGGTGGGAGATTGCAGTGCATCTACGAAATTAAGCGAGCCAGTGTAATGTAGAATCAGAGTAAGGTCCTCTGCGATCGATATGGTTCCGACGCTCATTCGACGTCAGAGCCGGTGTTGTCGACGTTCTTCTCAACGCGCGAGACGACAGCCTCCACCCTCGACTCGTCCTTTTCGACACCAAGATCCTCGGCCTTTCCTTCACCCTCGCCTGCCGTCTCCTCCGCAACACACCGCGTGCATTCGCACTTGAAGCGCCACCCACGCGCGAGCTCGTGGCGGCGACGGCGGCGGGCGTCATCGGTAGTTTCGCCTTCGTGTTGCGAAGCGTCGACGTAGGATACAGTGATCTCCTCGCCCTTTTTGATGGCACGGGTGGCGACCAAGTGCAACTCGCTCGTTCCGTTTTTGAACGTTGGGCGCGCGGACGGGTCACAGGAGTGGGAGATCTGCGAGAGGGTAGGGGATTAGGGCAGCTCAGTAGAGCGATCAGAGGAAACGCACGTATGACGAGACGATGTAGAATCCGCTACCAATCTGGCGGGACGTGCCGTGTGGTGTACGTGTACGCTCCTGGTCTTCGGGCCGTTCATGGAAAATTGGCTGTCGAGCAACAGGATGTCAACCATGTTTTCGGAGATGGGGGAACGAGATGCTTACCCTATCATTGCGCCCACCGGAATAGCAAATACCATACGAATTGTACATGAACTTGCTGTAGAGCGTCTTGTGGTTCTCCTCGGTGAAAGACTGTTCGAGGCCAGGGAGGGCGGTTCCAAAGACCGAGCACAAAAGCTCACGCTCCTTCTCCTCGTCAGGGGGTGTACGCTCGACGAAGCGCAACCGCTCGACATGGTCGGACAAGCTGTATTCTGGCGAGTCTTCGTCTGTGAGCGTGGGGATAGTCACCAAGTTGCGGGATGTGGACGGCGCCAGCTTGCTCGTCTCGAGGGTGACCTGGCGCGCGACGTACTTCGCGACAAGGAGTGTGGCGCTGCGCTTTGCAGACTTGATATAATCCACAAGTGCCTCCTGGGCCTTGTTGCGGGCCTCTTCCGATGTTGGGCCAACGCCCTTCTCCAGCTCGGCAGGCACGACCATGTCCAGAGTGAAAAGAACACTCTGGTACTGGCTCCGCGCGGATTCCTCGCAATGAGAAGAGCAATACACCGGTGAGAGTTTCTCGTCGTCCGCTTTGATAGACGACGCGCTGTGGAGTAATTTCATGCAGTGTGCGCAGTAGACACCTTCTGCGAGAAGGTCTGGGTCCAGAGTGGCGACGATCGCCTCTTCCTGGAGCGCTGTTATCAACATATTCTTTCCCACAGGCCTGCCAACGAACCTTGTAGATCAGGTCGCCTTGGTTGAAGTCCTTCTCCGCGACGAGGATCTTCTTTTCGTTTGCGCCCCTTCCTTGGACGGACACGTTCATAGACTTCGGGGGGAAGAAATTGTAATACCCTGAGATCGTTCATGACACACCGCTACTCAGTCTGTGGCATAAACGGCGTGATCCAAAATGCTCACCTTCGACACGGTCTTGAACCTGAGGGACAGACGGGAATAGATATAAATGAAGCAACGGTATGCATTAGAACCGATCATGCGACGTGAACAGAAGATGGGGTGGGAGTAGCGATATATGCAAGCGATAATTTTAGCGGGTTCATCGCAGATGAGACCGATATGTCTACAGATGGAGGCTGCTGTTCGAGTCGGCGAGCTTGTCCCAGTCTTGGGACGAGGTCTCGGACGGTGGACCTGACCTCTCTGGGCTCGTGTCTTGCTCTTGCTCCTCAGCCTCCTCAGTCTCATCCGCCGCTGCATCTGTACCCAACATACCCGATGAAGAAGGCTCACTCACGTCCAGGTTTGTCAGTTCCATGATGATCTAGCGGACGTTGAGTTATCCGGAAATAAATGCATGTTTTGAAATGGCTTACTTGGAAGATCTCCTGGGGAACAGTGCTCTGGTAGAGCATCAGAAGCTCAACGGGTGATGGGTAGACACGTAGAGCGCGGAAGAAAGCCAACGCGGCAGGGATGGCGAACGCAGGACCTGAGCAATAACGTAAGGGGAGACTCAGAGAATACGATATAGTGACATACCCTGCACGCAGAGCTGCTCTCCCAAACCAGCTTGCTCCATGAAGTACTTCTCCTTCGCCGCCGTGCTCGCTGGAAGGTCCTCCTGCCTCATCTTCGCCAGCTCAGCGCTGAGAATTGACTTCCTGTCGCCCCCGACCGCGACATTAAGCGTCGAAGTCGTGGCCGCCTTCTGTGCTTTCTTCTTGTCCTTGCCTACATGGCGGGCCCATTAGCGGGATTGCACGGGACACATAGTCGGGTGAAACTCACGCAGTTGCTTGCGGAAGGCAGCATCGTTCCTACGCTTGTAGTCAAAGTAGAGAGCGTAGACGACGGCGCCGCCGAGGATGGTGAGGCCTGCGACAGTGACTGCGGTCGATGTTCTGGCTGGCTTGGACATGGCGGCCAACGGCGAGGATTGGTCCTACAGCGTTTGGCGCCAGAGGGACACGAAATCTCACTCGGCAAGTGCCGATTCAGACGCGTCGCTTTCGGCGCCTGCGATACACGACCTTCGAGTCCGCAGCGGTTACACGGACGGTCTACTCCCGCCGCCACCACCACCAGCAACAGAATATTCAACATGGACCGCGAAGAGCCCTTCGTCGTTATCAGCTGCGAGGAGCAGACTCCCAGGCCTGCTCACAAGGACCGCAAGGATCCTCTGTACGAGTCCTGGGGCAAGCTAGGTATGCAGCATATTCCGCGACATAGACCCCGCGGCTGAAACGGTGGCATAGGCTCTGCCAAGTTTGTGGACCCCACTAGCTTTGCGTGAGACACCATTCTTTGTACAGGAAATACAGAAACTCACGTCGACACACAGCGTACGGCAGCTGCGGGAGCTGTACCCTAAGCACACAGTTACCTCGTTCTCCGGCGTCGATATCCTAGGTTTCCCGGGCGTGATTGCGCAGCCTTTGGCTCCCTCAGAAATGATAGCCACCACGATCTTCTTGCCCCTGGCGCGCCAGATGGGCCGCAGCACAGGATTGCTCTCGGAGTTCGTCAGGTTTGGGTCATTCCGTGTCGCCTGGGATGTAAGTTGCTCTTGCATGTTGGAGGAATCACTTTTCTGACGTGGTGAAATTCAGAAATACGACTTCATCCTCTACGCTGGAAGGGTATGCCCGATCATTGCCAGTGGGAACTGAAAGCTATAGCTAATTACGCGTACAGTTCCTCTATGGCTTTGGCGAATCGTCGTTCAGCGTTCTCGTGCATGAGGGCCCGGAGCAGCCTTCGCGTGCTCTCATTCATGCTGCCGGCATCTGGTCCAATGACCTCCACGAGGAAATTTACGTGTTCGATTCTGGCTTCTGGTTCAAGGATCACAGCCTGTGGCTCGAAGTGCAGAAAGCTGACTGGCAAGATGTCATTCTCAAGGATCAGTTCAAAACGAACATGAAGAAGGATATCTTTGGATTCTTCGAGTCCGAAGACTTGTACAAAAGCCTGGGGATCCCTTGGAAGGTGCGAGCCTACGTGACATCTATAGAAGCGATGTTAAATTACAATTAGCGTGGTGTCATTATGCACGGCCCTCCAGGCATGCTCTTCCCTGACGTCTCATTTTCCTAGTCTTCTGATACATGGCATAGGGAACGGGAAGACCATTAGTATGAAGGCAATCATGAAGGGATGCGATGCTCGCGGTTACTACCCGCTCTATGTGAAATCCTTCCGAAGCTGGAAAGGTGAAGAGGGTGCCATGGTCGATGTCTTCGAGAAAGCAAGGCAGATGTCACCTTGCCTCGTCATCCTAGAGGACCTCGACTCCCTCATCAACGACCGCAACCGTTCATTCTTTTTGAACCAGGTTGACGGGCTGGCGAACAATGACGGTCTCCTCATCATCGGGACCACCAACCACCTGGAGAGAATTGATCCCGCTTTGCGCAACCGCCCTAGCCGATTCGACCGGAAGTTGTGAGTACAACCGCCTGGCTATGTATCGGATCTATCTCATCCCCGTGGCATAGCTTCTTCGACGACCCTGACCTGGAGGAGCGCACGCTTTACGTCCAGTACTGGCAGAACAAACTGAAGCCTAACAAGAAGATCGACTTCCCTGACACCCTTGTCAACGACATTGCGAAGTCGACAGCGAAGTTCAGTTTCGCCTTCCTCAAGGAGGCATTGTAAGTCTCCACGCCAGACAGTTCGTGTGTGCATTGATGTTGACAGCAGCACATGCTAGCGTCTCGACTTTGGTTATTATTGCCGGTGCCGAAGACGGCGAGGAGAAGGTGTTCAAAGACGTACTCCAGGATCAAATCAGAACGCTCAGGAAGCAACTTAACGAGGACACTCCCGAGGACTCATTCGCTCCTGTCATTCCAGGCGCGTGGACCGGCGCGGGGCACTTGCGCGGTATTCCAGGGCGGTCGCTGCCAGACAGTCGTCTTGCCAACCAGACAAGAAATTGGGATACAACCACCTCTGAACAGCGGGGTATCATGCCCGGCGAAATGCCCGTGCCTGGGACTCCCGAGCACGCGACGGTGGATGGCCGTCGAGACCTACGGGCCGCGGCGCTTGCCGCAGCGGCTTTGGGGCGCTCTTTTATCTTCTGAGGCGGGCGCAGGAGACATCGTGGTGTATGATACCTGACCGTCGTGCGGCTGGAATGCATTGTGTATGTACTTTTACTATGCTCTCTTTGGATCTCTTTCCTGGAAACACCGCTGGCCGATCGATCGTGTGCGGGGCCGAGGTCGAGGTCGGGATGCGCGCATCTGTTTGTGGTATCTCGGGCGTTGGCGTCTCGGCGGCTCCAGTCCGTAGGTTCATCTCGCACCGGAGACGTACGGCCTGTTTTCGTCAATAGCTGCCAGGCTGTAGCTCTCACCCTACGCCGCTCGCCGCTCGCCCTCGCTGGTAAGTCTTTATGCTCGATCTATTCTAGCTCTTCTGAAACCCGCTTCCGTGTAGGTCAGACGATGCTTAGAGGAAAGCAGCACCTTGGTTTTGTTCGGATCAGATTCATAAATATCCAGTACCAGCCTTGCGGTCAACTCCTGCCGTACCATATGTTTGGGTTCCGCCTCAACAAGGTTCGATAGCTTTAAGGCGGCAGGGGGGCGGCTCGCCAGGCCTCTACCTCCCTCGCTCATCTCCACGTCCTGCTGCAAGTCTCCTGGGCTACGTCCAAGCCGTCCCCGTCGCTCTTTACACTCCTTTGGCCTCGTCAGGCCTTGCTCCATTTCACCATGACCCGCCGCGTCTATTCCACATGCCTGCTCTTAGCCTCCTGTTTGACCGCCGCGCTCGGCGCGGTTGAGGTGGCACCCCCAGTCGCCCCTCCAGGCGATAATATCACGACGGTGTTTTCGAATTTCTTCGGAATCTCACTAGAACTCTCGTTCATCAACTACTACTTTGGAAACGACACCTCATCGATCCCACAGCCAATGCTCAACCTGCTCGGTGCCATGCGTTCGCGTAGCGCAGACCGCCCCGTGAGGTTGAGGCTCGGCGGCAACTCCATGGATAGCTCTATCTATGTTCCCGACCAGCAGGAGATCATCAAGTTCACTGATCCCAATGCGAACGTCAATGACCAACCCGTCTCGTACGGTGCCGAGCTGTTCAAGATCATGAAAGCCGCGAGTGACAGTGTCAACAGCGTCGAGTGGCTTATCGGTGAGTTTCGCTCGCTCTCTCGACGCCACATTCGCTAATGAGTACTCAGGGTTAAGCTTGCGGAACCCGAATGATACGAACATCCCACTTGTTGCTGGAGATGCACAGAAGTATTTGGGCGATGATCTTGATGCGTACCTGGTCGGAAACGTACGTCCCGACCACTATCACTCTATCTTTAGTTTGACGCCTTTCTAGGAACCTGACCTATACACCACCCATGGCAATAGGCCAAACCTGAAGAACTACACCGTCAACGACTACATCGGCGTGAGTACCACTCGAGGGCACATGCGAACCTACAGGAACCTAATTGGTCTCCATGTCATTTCATAGGACTACTGGGTCACGTTACTGAACCTGAACAACACGCCGACCGACGGCTCCGTCCTCAACCTAGACAAGATCGCCGGCCCCACAATCTGTTGCTTCTGGGTGAGCACTTTAATTATGGCTACCGGCCCAGAAATGTGTCCGGAGCGGGGCGCAAGTGGTTCGCTGTGTGCGAATTTGTCGTGCGTCACTGCGGACGTGGATCACTGGTTGCTGTGCAGTTGTTGGGTCATATGTACTGAAGCGTCGACTTTCCCAGGATCTTGATAGTGTCTTGACGTCTGGCTGGTTGGACCAGTTCAGGCAGTTTTTGAAGTACATTACGCTCCAGCACTATCCTCAGAACAAGTACGTCCTGCAATCTCAGTATGCGGGTGTGGCGCTAATCTTCGAGATGACAGCTGCTTTGGTCACTATGACTTCCATCTTGACTACTACATGTCGCACACCCAGACTGTTCATCTGGCGCAATGGCAGGAAGCCGGCCTGCAGCGCATGGCTTCGCTACCTGCTGACCAGCGCAAACCAGTCATCATGGACGAGTTCAACTCCGCGTCCTGCGGTGGTATTCCCGAATCCAACATGTTCGGAATTGCGCTCTGGACCGCCGATTATGCCCTGCAAATGGCAGCCGTGGGTTATTCTGGCGCGTATATCCACACCCGCGAGAACGGTGTCACATACAACCTCTTCGACCCGCCACAAGGTCCTGCAGGAGGAGCCGGTGTATGGACGACGAACGCCAATTTCTACGCGGTCCTCGCCGTGACCGAGGCGTTGCAGAACACCAAGGGCAGCAAGGTCGTCGACCTGAATCTGAACAACTCTGTCAATGACTACGCCGCGATCAACGCAGGTTACGCCGTATATGACGCATCGTCGTCCCACGTTCAAACGCTTGTGCTCTTCAACTACGCCAACATGTCCGCGCAGGCATCCGACTACACCATCCCCGCGTCCATGTTCACCGGCGCGGCGGACAGCGCGAACGTCATGGTGCGCTACCTCGTAGCCCCCACCGCGACGGAGACGACGAACATCACGTGGGGAAACCTCACGTACGCTCACGTCGCCGACGGACGTCTCGTCGAGGCGCAGACGTCATGGCCAGACAAGACATACTCGTGCGCGCAGGGATGCACCGTGCAAGTCCCCGGGCCCGGCATGGCCGTCGTCTTCATCGGCGGCGCTCCGCAGACCACTGCAAGCTCCTCGTCGAACTCGACCTCGACTGCAAGCGGTTCTGGGAAGACGGACGGCACCAAGCCCGACGATAACGCGTCCTCTGCGCTCGACGCTCGTGGTCTGTGGGCGACGGTCGCTGGCTTGGTCACACTGGCCTTTGCCACTCTGACGTAGATTCACGTGGAGGACAGGACAGACTATCAAAGACAATATCGTGTTACATATTGTTATACTGTTTATTTACTCGCGGGAGGACATGCATCTTTGCGTCCGAACTTTGTTGTACGCTGTGCTTCCAATTACCGATAGTTGCGCTTGCTTGATTTTTGACAATTGATACGGAGTTTGTGAGGATCGCTCGAGAGTAGAAATAGTTTGCGATTATTTTCCGTAAGTTACACAAGTGAGTGATGTGCTGACTGAAGGGAGTCTGCGCGTACGAGTGAGATACTGTCAAACTTGAAAAGGCTGCCCAAACTCACCAAACCAGCCTCCGCAGCTAGCTTCTGAACGCAGAATCGCCATTACGCGAGTTCTCTGAATGCATCCCGCGACTGTAAAGATCATAAGCTCCGCGAAACCCGCGACAAAATTGATGCTACTGACCACATCGACCGATTGCCAAATTCCAAGCGGAAGGAGATAATTTCCCCGGGCAGGCCGGAATTCGATGCATCCTAGGCTTCGAAGCCGATTGAACATGCGCGCCGCCAGGCTCTCGAGTTGGCTTGCGGTGACCACGGCCTTTTCGTTGTCGTGGTAAATGATATCGATGCATTCGAAGACGATATGCGGCAACTTGAAGTATTTGACTGTTTGGAGTAGTATGTCCTGTAAACAGCCGTTCATGCCTTCCTCTCGAGGACTGTCAAGCCACCAGTCCGAACGACAGACGGGCAAGGAAGGTACCTCCGATTCGTCTGAAGAGATTTCTATCGTGATCTCCTTGAAATCTGGATGTGTATCGGGAGAGATGCTGCTGTTTCTGATGATGTCGTACAAGAAGCTGTTCATGCTGCACACGACGACGGGTTCTCCTAGTGGGAACGATAACCCGAAGGTCAGCCGCTGCAGCTTAGTGAGTGCCGCCATGGAATAACGGGGCTCCATCCCGGGTGGAGGATACACTAGTGAAGTATAACGTGAGTTCAGGATAAAGCAATCAAGGCATTCGTACGCACAACACTTATGGAGCATATCAGAAGTCATCAAGAGCCATCGGATTTCGGTTATGTGGTCGCTCAAGGCGTTTGTGAAGGCCTGAAGGTGCAGCATGGCGAAGATTGGCGGCGGGATTTCGCAGAACACGAGGCGAGTGATCGTTTCTCGCGACGGAGAGTGTATAATCTGTCGTAGAATAGCTTCGGGGGACACATATACCTCTGAGAGACCCAGAGACTTGATTTTCAACCCAGGCGCTGTGATTTCAGGAGTCAACAACTCCGGTAAAGCTGCTACGGCGTTAGAAACATCTTCCAGCAACGAGAGTAGTGGACAACTCACTAGGTGGCGGCGAAGGGGTCCGTTCCAATCCGTAGGTATATATCTCGGTGGAGACGCCGGCAAGCCTCTCAAGCGTGCTTTCTTGGCTGTTTACGATCTCGGAGTTGTCTTCGAGATACCATACGTCCCACCACGTTGCGCCGTCACGTTTCTCAGAGAGATCTAATCCCTCTATCGAGTCATAATCGTCACTTTCTGCGGGGGATTCACCCCCACTATCCACATCCGAGTCTTCTACGTCTTCTTCGGTTTCTACGTCGGTTTCCGTCTCCTGGGCCGATTCCGAATCCTCCTCGGTTTCCAAATCTTCCTCCCTCTCTGATGAGTCCAAGCCGTTCGCGTCGAGCAAAGCTTCTACGTCGTCCGCGTCCGTATCATTCTCCGACTCTTGGTATTCTTCGTGGGGACCATGGGCTGCTTCGCCTTGGAGAAGGTCAACTCCACCAGCAGAGCCCTCGAGTGACTCGCGTTCATCTTCGGATTCCGAGTCGTCGCTTTCTTCGTCGGTGTGACCCTCCTCGTAGTCTGGGTCGTCGCTTTCGTCGTCAGTGCTACCCTCCTCTAGTTCCGCGGCCTCTGCATCGTCGACCTCCCCCTCGTTGTCGGTTTCCTCGTCATCACCTGCTTCTTCTTCATTGTTGTGTCCAACGTTCGGCGCGAGTGACCATGAGCCCAGCCTGACGATGCTGAGTTCATCGACTTCCCCGAAGCAAGGGAGAAGTTTGCAGACGTCTTCTGCAGAGGCATGCGCGACGCTATGGCATATGTAGACACCGTTCAACGAGATGAGGTTATCAATCGGAAGGGGATCGAGTGGTTGGGTGAGAATGACGTCCCAGAGGTGGAGCTGGCGAAGTTGAGGGAGTAACTGAATGAGATTGAAGAAGGAATGGGGGTCAACTTTGTCACTGTCTTCAAGATCGAACTGTATACGTTGATACGCTGGGTTGGTGGGTACAATGTGGCAACGGAGTCGCAAGTTACGGATAGCCTGAGCAAGGCGAACGTTTTGAGCGAGGAATGTTGCGAACTCCTTCAAGGTTTTGCGAGGAGTTTTGCAGCCGGTGATGATCCATCGTCCGTCGAGACGGCCATCCCACGGAGGTTCGTCGGACCGCAGCGGGCGCGAAAAGGAGTAAACTACATCGCGAAATAGGGCTCGTTGGGCGAGATGCCGCCACCCGCAACATACTTCGGTGAGCTCAATGAGATAACTCTTTCGGCTACTACTGTTGGTCGGCCCACCCCTACGCCAACCTTCGATTGTTTCTTCATCGTTGCAGATTTCTTCAAAGATGATGTCGAGAAGCTCGACTGGTAGAGGACCGATATTACCCCCGGTTCTGAATCCGGGTCGCATGTCGCGGCTGTACTGGATAGTCCCTTGTCGTGGAATTGAGTATTTGCCAGTATTAAAGCAGGTATTGACTCACTGTCTTTGTGAGTTTGGGGGCGATGGTCGACGCGAGTGGCAAAGGGGCGTCTGCGGTGTAGTCCGGCGCGCTATCCATCATCACATTGTATTACTGCCCCACGTGTTTGTGCCTTGTATTCACACGCACATGGCGCGCAACATGGCATCAGCGTGCTGGTCGCTTTGCCAGAAAAGCACGTGAGACGGACAAAAACGAGCAGCCATTAGCAGGAGCGGTCAGGATCCTCAGTGGGAGGAAGAAGCAAGGCTGTATTTGCGTTTGTTGTGTCGCCAGCGTTGTGGCGTCGCGCTCACGTGACCAATAGGCCGCATTTGGATCTCGGAGCGCCCGACACCATCATCCCGCTGTGCACACGACGACGCGCTTGCCGACGCGCGCTCCTTTTCTCTGTCCGCCATGTTCACCCTCCCTGACATTGCCGGGTCCTACCCCGTCGGCGCGACGACCTTTGCTATTCCCGTCGCAGTCAACGACGAGGCCGCGCGAGTGATAGGGCAGGCACGCCTGAAACCAAGCAGCGGAGGGACACTGAACACGCCTGCTCTCAAGCTGGAGGAAGTCGCGTTCACAGCATACTATCCAGCAGACCCACATTATGCAAATAATCCGTCACAAAAATTACTGAAAAGCATGCACTGGATTGCAAGGTTGGTCACAGCGTACGATGACTGTTTTGCTTTGATTTCTCACGTTCGCTTCGCTTTACAGACCGGTCAGCAGTGTCCTGCACGGATACGCGCACTTTGGTGGTGTGAGAGGCTGGCTTTTGAATGGGCTGCTGGGTTGGATCGCACGCCTACTCAAGGTGAGTTCCCTCCCACTGACGTCACGTCGTGAACCTAATGTGGGGCGACATGCAGGTACCGGTGCACCAGAACGCACGGCTGCTAGACCCGCGGCACAGAAAAAACGATGCCAATAAACCGTGGCCTCTGGTCATTTTTTCACATGGTCTAGGCGGCACCAGGTCCAGCTACAGGTGGTGTTGATTTGCGTCAGTATCGAAATTGATTTACTCATGCACTTCTGTGACAGCCACTTTTGCTCTCGCCTCGCAGGACAAGGCAGAGTAGTTCTGGCCATGGAACACCGTGATGGTTCCGGGCCTTTTGTTTTCGCGCGCACGTCATCACCAGGCACCAAGGGCGACCGACCGACAGACTCCACGATGTACCTGAACCCCGACGACGTATTGTGAGTTCGTTGTTTATGATGTAATAATTGAATCTCAACTGTGGCTAGATGGGAGGGAGACGCGGACAAGTCGCGTTTGGCTCTACGCGAGGACCAACTCCTCTTCCGCCGTCTCGAAATATACATCGCGCACACATATTTCAAACGTCTCGTGCAAAGCGAGGCCGGCACATCTGTCGACTGGATACACACTATGGATGGCCCATGGAACCACTCGTTAGAAACCCGCTCCGAGGACAAGGCTTTCTGGGAAAGCTGGTGCATGACCGGGAACCGTCCAAAGGCCGAATGCGAGCAAGACGTTACTTTGAGCGGACATTCATTCGGCGGCGCCACTGTCGTTCGTATTCGCTATTTGCATCGTTCACAATTGGCTGACCGTGTCTGCGAAGCTCTCTGTTCTTTCACAGCCTCCGCCGTGTCTTGAAGACACCCAGTTCGACCACATACCGTGCACAAGAGCCGTCACCTTGGACCCATGGCTGGAACCACTCCCCTCTCCTGGCCCCACACTTCACCGAGTAGAGTCTTCCGTCGCAGATGTTCGTCGCGAAACACCACTTTTGCTCGTGTTGAATTCGGAGGCATTCACGCTCTGGGACGACCACTTCGACAGACTGAAAGGCATCGTCGAATCGTGGAACAGCGCCTCTGGTGGGCAACCAGCGGGCACGGGCGACTCGGGACCCACACACTTGGCCACGCTTATCACCCTCGTGCAGGCGAAGCACGTCTCGTTCTCCGACTTCGGCGTGCTGATTCCATTTGGGAAGATGGCGCGTGACGGACGCAGGTTCTTGGATGTGACCTGCGAGCTGGCCGACGCTTTCATTGGCGGTGGTTTCAGTGATGCGCTGGGGCGCCAGAACCAGGTCGAAGAGAAGGTGGAGAGTGTGAAGAAGCGCGGAGAGATGGACTGGGGGAAGAAGTTCGTCGGGGATGTAGGGGATATCATCTTACATTGACAGTGGATGTACTTGACCGTTTGCATAGCTCCTTCTTAATACGCCATATTTCGACATATGCTAGCTACACATTGTTATTCAATATTGTCTAGTCGTCTGACGTGGTATCAGGAAGCTGTACGGTTGGTAATCGTCCGGAATGTTTGTGGCATACGCATCTTCGTTTCCCCCATAGTGTCCAGAGCAAATTCCATTCGTCCCGGCAAGTGCGGGCGAATAGCGCGAAAAGACTGTCGAACGCAGTATTTGACTGTCTCATTGATATCCGTTTGGACTGATCATTAGCAAAGGAACTACGCTGCAGTTGCGGTGCAACCGAAAAAACCTTTTGTGGAGGCCAATTCGTTCAGGTACCACTTATTGGCGAGATCGATGCCGAAGATCGAAAATTGTTATGCCCTAGTACTTATAGAAAAACATGGTTATAGATACAGAGACAAGGAACAAGTGGTACTGGCGGGCTGAGGGGATGCCATATAAAATCAATCAGTTGAGTCAGCTCAGGAAAGATCAACGGTACCACGTCGCGCATCATGTGCAAACCGTCGACGGGGCTACTGGGGAAAAACAGTCGTCGCAGTAGTTTAGAAATATCCCTTCGTGCTTGAAGGTGTGTACGAAACCGGCCAGGCGTTCTTCCAAACGCTGGACGAGAGGCACCAACCCTGGATCCTCCCACCAACAGTCATATCCGCCGCGGTATTGATCCCATCCATTTCTCCAAGCATAGCGATATTTTCTGAAGTTCCGGGTTGCTGTTCGGCGACAGCTCCATCGTGAGGAAGTACGACAGGCTCTGTTCCTGCATAGCCTCAAGGGAGACGACGGGCTGCTTCTTTGGTGTGCAGATCATCCCGATGACTAGCTCACGTAGCTTGCGCACCGGAGACAAATCGAAGGCTACGTAAGGAACCGGATATTTACCTATACGGTGTCAACAAACTACAAGTGGTACTGCGTGATTCGACTTACTGGGTTCTAAGAACGTGATTTCAAAGTACTCGAGGCGCGAGCCCAGAATTTGAACGACATTTTGGACTCTGCGTACTGCCTCATGCGACAGACTATGTAGAGCAAGTCGACGGAGATTGTGCGCGTACTGAGAACGACACATGAACTCGTGAATAACGAGCAACGGCGGATTGTTGTAAACGGTGGCCATTGTGAGGGATTCGACATCGAGAGAGCATCAGCAAAACGTCCACCACTGAAGCGCCTGACGCGCTGACGAGAGTAAGCGCCCGACTTTTGATCGCGACGAGCAGCCGTAGTCTGGTCGCGTCAGCTTTGTTGGGCATGATAATGAGGAGAAGTGACTTACGTGACCTAAAATACCTCAGATGTGAGAAAGAGCCCGCGAAAGAGGGCCCCGTCGAGACCAGAGAGTCCGATCTTTGTGCAGCACTTACCGCACTGACTGCCAAATCTCGATGCCTGACGCGCTGACGCACTGAGAGCGTCTGAGAGCGTCTGAGAGCGTCTGAGCGCCCTGACGAGGCGTCTGTCAGTGCTCTCAGACGCTCTCAGTGCCCGGCGCCCTTTTACTGATGAAGGAGCATCCGGGACATTCCACTTTTCCGCTAGTCTCGCGTGCCAGATCGCTTTGCAGCTGAACCTCGGATCAAGCCGAGCTGGGCTCGAAGCGGACATCGTAAAACCGATGTTCGAGCACGCTGCAGAGCGTCTGGTGGCTTTCGATACAGCGGGTGTGGGTCACTCGCACGTGCCGCTTTCTGCCTCTTACCTCGCGCCTTGCCCTCTGCTAGTACGACCGTTCCCACTTCCTCTCGTATCGCTGGCGGCCTCGATAATCTGTCCAAAAATCGCTGGAACACGCTCGTCGCCTTCCTTCGAGTTTCTCCGCTCGCTTCTGGCGTTCGCGATGCTGCCATGTACGGCTCGAATACTGCCTGTTGGGCCTCGAGAAACGCGTGCCGAATCGCACCAGGTTCTCTCCGTCTAGGCAAACGAAAAATAGGAAAGTTCTTTGGAGCCTTCTTTGGTACTCTCCCACCCTCCGGCGCAGCGGAACTTGCTCACGACAATATCATTCAGGGTATAGTCAATTAAACCACCTTGTCATATGTTTGAGTAGTCTGCCTCGCACGTATTGTACGGGAAGTTGCATCATAAATGCATTAAGGTCTATGTTAGCCTATTAAACGTGTAACTTGAAGTGCCAGAGACCGTGGAGACGAAACGAGCCCGCCGGTATGCTCAGAGCGAGCTACCGCGAAGGGTTGCGGAGAAACCCCGGAGCGATCATGTGCGAGCGACCCACACCCGCTCGATCGAAAGCCACCAGACGTTCTGCGAACACACCGCACATCGCTTTTTCGATGTCCGATTCGGTGTCCGAGGGGCTTGTCCCCTGTCGGAGTTCGCGAACGTCTGGATTTCGAGACTACTTTTCCGCATCACTGGCTGGCGATCGTTGGAAAGAGTAGACCACGTCACGGAAGAGATGCTCTTGAGCGAGATAGAACCAAGATCGTGAGATGAGAGTACATGTGCTGAGAGGCTGGCGAATCTGCTGCGCAGTGGCCCAGCTGTGGGCCCAACTTGTCGAATCGGATGGATGCAGGTTGTCCAGCACGATGTCCAGTACCTCCGGAGGGAGCGCCTTAGTTACACGGGGAGCTGTCATTCTGACTGTCAATGTATTAAGTCATGAACCTCTCTTCTCAAGTTCAGGCGAAGAATTTGTGCCAAAGACCCACCTATTTTTCGGGCGACGGTCGTAGTAAGCGAATGATGCCTTCCTGATTTAGAACTTTGGCCATCACGAATTATGTAAGCGTGGCTGGCAAAGCCCGCTAACAAAGCCACGACAAAACCAGCTGAGTTCGGAAGGAATGGTACTAGTAGCAGCCATTTAAGTCGATAGTAAATGTGCTGAACCCTCAGGTCGATGGAATGTGGCACCGCGAGTGAGGATTAGCGGGGCTTTGCCCCAACCTGTCTGTCACTTGTCACTCACCTGTCACTCGAGCGTGATGAAAACGCCCATGCAATGCATGGGCCTTGCATGGGCCAGCGCTTCCCAGATCTACCCTCACCCGTCGAACGTGCCTGCCCCCGCTCTGCGGCTGCGGCCGCATAGCGTATCTGCGACACTACCGGGCCCGGGAGATACTTTTCTTTCTGTCTGCGCGTTCAAGTTGGATCCCCCCATATAAGTCAGTTATCAAGGTCAGACGGGCACGCGACGTTATGATAACGCCAACGGACAGCTAATACGTTCAAGATAACAAACAACTATTACTACAAAAACGCCGGTATACAAAGCGACACTACAAAACACGTACATGAGATCTGTTCCCCCGATGACCTCCAAGACCCGCTTTGTTAGCGGGAATTGCGTTTCCTCACTCATTCGCGCGAATGACTGGGTTTTGAGGACGCACCGGTTCTTGTTCGCTCTTATGAGTAGTATTATGCCCCATAACTAATATCCCTCGTCACAGGAAATACACCTTGAAGTCGACCACATCTACGCCCTTGGTAAATTTAGCCTTCTGAACGTTCCATGCCATCGGTATCTTTAGGCCACTCGGTCTGCATCGGCCAAGACCAGAGCTGGCCCGTTCGCATGAAGTTGACAGTCGTACGCAATCAAATTCACCAATTTCAACCTGAAACACGCCGTATCGCGTCCGGTTCAGACACGACCGTTCTTAGGTGAAGACTCTCACTCGCCCTGCCACTTTTCTACGCTTCTTCTCAACTTTATTGCACCGTACCCCTTCGTCGCCACTGTCGCCCGAAAGCAGAGCTTCGCTCGCGATAGTGGCGCCACCCTCTTCCTCCCGCTCTCACCGCTGCCATACACACGCAAGCAGCCGGCTGCGGCCCGTTTTGATATATACTGAAGCAACCGGTCGCACAGAAGTGTGGTCTGGCTCGACCGGCCCCGAGGAACGCTCTCGGTATCAAGGCGCTCTAGAGTCCATTCAGTCGCTCCACGTGCTACGACCCAGCCAGCCGGAGATATTCTCCTCAAAAGTCTATCTGTGTCTGCGTCCGGTCGTGTTGCAGAACGCGTCGCAATCTCTTCCACGACTGGGACTTGGACGAAGGTTCAGCTCTGGGCTAATTGTGTCCCGCCGCCCTGCTTCTCGATGTGACTGGGCAAACCTTGCAGTGCGCAGTCCCTCGGAGTCTCTGAGCCCTGCGCGAGACCGGTACGCAGCCCGCCGACCGCACGACGCATCGAACGCGCGAATAATTGGAACTCTAAGCCTCTCCAACGCTCTCTATCACACACCGTGATGACCAGTTTCATCCCCGTCGCACTTGCCGACGGTGGGGACCGACGACACAGGAGATAAGGACTTTCATCATCATCTTATGGCAGCTCCTCGTCTGATATCCGTCTTCCGCTGCCACTGCCGTTGCCACCAGCTATCTACCCTCGTCCTGCCATTCTAGTTCTCCTCGTGTCGCGTCGTGTCGCGCAACAACCGGGGAACCACGCCCATGCCGTCACCAAAGGCGGTGTCGCGCCACGGTATTACGACGCCACCACAGGCCCGAGGACATATTTCGACTCCGCTTTTCTGTCTATTCCCACCTACGATGGCGCGTGGGACGATCTCGTCCCTGCTATCGCGGGTATATGTCTTCGGGCTGCCTATTCGATTTTAGCTCGCCGCGGCCCTGCGCACCGTGATTATTTGGGAGGGGAAGCGGCAACGATCACGCCACGCGTCAGGTCCGCGACCCACGTCGGAGCGGTAGTAGGAAGACCCAAGGAGAACGTGTCTGGGTTATCTTGCTCCTTACGACATCCCGAGACGCGCCGCGAGGTATGAGCAGCCTGTAATCTCCTGTAATACAGCGGAAGAGCACAGGTTGCATTTGCTATTCAGTTATTGAAACCTCCCGTGTTGCTCGGGCATCGTGTCTGGCTACCATGGATATTCTGCGGAACTTCGTAGTACATGCGCCAGACCAACCATCCTTGGGCTACATCATTGCATACTTAGAGAAATCTTCATGTCTCCCCTCCCATACTGACATCTCCGCTCCGCGGGAGTTATCTGTCGAACTCCGAACATAATGATGACTTGAGACGCGCGGCACACACAACCTTGAGCATATGCGTTGTTCCAAAGACTTTGCATGGCCATCTCCGGTCCCGCCCAGAGCGTCCGGGCATTTCCTGGATGTTTGAACGCCTAACGGGAAAGCTTGCTCGTTCTTGGTATAGCTTCGGGCTTGCGGTCGGTCGTCGATCGCGCGCTTTTGGCAAGACGGTTTAGCTTTGTCTGCAGGAACGCATGGTGCTCGTTGCACTCGTGTCAGTGAGGTGTCTCGATGGAGCCATCACTGTACGACGAGAGCCGAACTTGATGCAGCGTGTTTCCGCGTTGTGTAAATAATCATGTATTTGCCATATTTGTGGTAGAAAGATGGAGGCGAGCGGCGGTGCGTCTATACAGGCTGCAGTAAGAAGGTAGATGTGCAAAGCAAAATTTTTGAGTCCGCGCGATTCCCTTTGAGGAAACACAACGACCTCCGAGAAACCCAGAAGCTTTGGATGGCGGACAGTAGGACTTGAACCCAACCTTACTGTAGGCCAATGACGAGCGGCATACAAAGATTCCAGGCATTTCATGAGCGGTAGCGGGGACGAGCACGACAGTAGGGCTAGACAAAGTATGATAGAGGCTTCCTCCGCTGAAATAGCGAGCTGGAACTGAAGCGTCCGTATTCTAGCCAACAGATCTGAGCCTCGGCCACTCGTGCTTGGCTAAAGAACAGAGACGCTCCGGCGCGCCACCCGCACCGGAGACCGGCAACGCCCGGGCCTGTGCGAGATCGTAGCGCGATATAACCGCCCATATCCTAGCAAGCTCGAACGTGTTTAGGCCCGAAGCTACAGAAAGCGCACAAGAATAGGCGTACAGGTCATTGTTACGTACGGTTCAGCAGAAAGTGCGGACCGCGGGCGATGGTGTGAGCGACTGTGCAGGGGTGTTTTCCCGGGGCGACAGGGCCAGTGCGCGCCGTGGGTAAGCGGCGAGTAAAAGCGCGGATTCGGGGAAAAACAACACAACTCGTCGCGGGGTAAATGGGTTCTCGAAGGGTGTCGTCGCAACGGTCTCCTGAAACACGGCTTGGTAGCGGAATGGTGCAGGTGGCGAAGGGCGCGATGCGTCCATGACGCTGATGGGTCCAATTAAAGCGTCCGTAATGACGGACGCTAGTGGTCTTGGTCTTGGTCGATGGCAAGCAGGGTTGCCGTTGCCGTCGTTGGGTCGAGGAGTGTTACTTAACGCAGAGGGGAAGGGGCATAAGCAGTGAAGTGGCGGCGCATGGAGATCAGACACAGCTGCGCTCTGCTTGCGTCTTCGGAAACCGTGTTGGCCACAAAAGTACATCTTATCTTGAGGAACAGGGTCCGCTCACGTTAACGCTAACGCAATCGTTGGCGAAGAGGGGCAGGGGTGTGGGTTTGCTGCCGCGGCGGTTCGGTGGTAGAGAGATGCCAGAGCCAGGAGGCGGCGCGCAGCGGTCTGGACCAACTAGGTAGTGGGATGCACCCGAGACCGTGACCGACGTGTGGGTCTGCGTATGAGCCGAGCCGACAGCAATGTTGAAGCATGCGTCGAAGTCAGATCGAGAACGCGATTTGCAGGGCGTAGAACGCGACGGGGAGGGGGATCAAGGGTGCGACCGGGGGGATGGGGTACGAGTGAGGAGAAAATCTTGCAAAAAGACGTATAGAAACGTAAAGACGATCAGGAGACGAGAGGGCGGTACAGCGTCCGCGAGCAACCTGACCTGTGGAGATCTGGAAGGCGACAGCGGGAGCAAAATGAAGAGGCCGACGGTGAGCAGCACAAAGGCAGGCACGGATGGAATTGGACGTGGTGGTGGTTTGGGCAAGAGCCGGCCAGAGCAGCGGGAGCCAGTGGGATCGCCGGTGGGCATGCGGGGACGATGGGAGACCTGGAGACGGGCGTGCCGCTCGCTGTGCGGGTCTCATTGGCCAACAGACCCCGCGAGACTGTCTGCATGCCGTTCGACGGACGAGGGCTGGAGGAGAAACTAGGACAGCGCGGAACGAGGCGACTTAGCCTGGCTCACCCAATTACCCGGCAAGCACCGATCCGGCCAAACCTGGTTGCTTGAAACCGACTTATGCTTAAATACCCCTTTCTTGCCTCCCGCTTCCTCCTCTCCCTCCTCCTCCCCGCCCGTGGCGGCCGTCACGACACGCCCGCCCACCGTCTCCCCCATCCTGGACGCTGCACCGCCCTTCGCCACCGACTAGTCGGATAAACACGCGGAAAATAGGTGGACACCGGCGACCCCACCCGTTTCCATTTCACCCTGTCCTATAATAACACCCCGCACCCTCGCCGTCTCTCCCCCACCGGCCAGCCCACCATGCCTGGAGAACTCCTCAAGAAGAGAAAGATCGCCGTCCTCGGCTCGCGCTCAGTCGGTACGTCGCGCGTCTCTGCTCACTGTCCGCCACGGCCCCGCCGGCCCCTCACACGACCCACGCGCAGGCAAGTCGTCGCTCGTGATTCAGTTCATCGAGAACCACTTTGTGGAATCCTACTATCCCACCATCGAGAGCACCTTCTCGAAAACCATCAACTACAAGGGCACCGACTATGATTGTGACATCATAGACACGGCCGGCCAGGTGCGTGTTTTCCGCTCAGCCCGCTCCCGTCTCGCGTGCTCACCGTCGCCGCCGCCGCCCTCCAGGACGAGTACACGATCCTGAACAGCAAACACGCCATCGGAATCCACGGCTTCGTCCTCGTCTACTCGGTCGCCTCCCGCAAGTCGTTCGACATGGTCCAGGTCGTGTACGAAAAGATCATCAACTTCTGCGGCCTCAACGAGATTCCGTGTGTCATCGTCGGCTCCAAGTCCGACCTGGCGAACAGGTGCGTGCGAGGCTCTGCGCAGCTCTCCTGCATGACAGCATCCTCATCCGCGTTTCCCGCCGTGAACAGCACCCCTCATCCCCGCCCCAGACAGGTGCCGCCGCAAGAGGGCGAGAAGCTCGCGCAGGAGAAGCACGCGGCCTGGGTCGAGACGTCGGCCAAGACAAACTCCAACGTGAACCGTGTCTTTGAGCTCTGTCTCGAGCAGATCGAGAAGAGCTTGCCCAGCAGCAAGGCCGAGCCGCCAGCCTCCAAGTGCACCATACAATGATAGACGCTAGATGTTCTCCCTCTCCTCCTCTTTTCCTCTTTCCCTCTTTCCCTCTCGTCCCCGTGTGTGTTCACGCTCCCGTTCTCGCCCCTCTCGCTCTCCCTCACCAGCCGCGCTGCCCCTCGTATATGTTGCATAAGCTCCGCCCCATGACTCGCGCTGTCGGACGTTCTGGCCTCCTACACCCGTTATTATGTTGCACTCTCACCTGTATCCCTGTATGCTACACCCCGCCGCCACAGTCTGTCTCATAAGGGGACGCTTACATATGAACTGTATAGTTGCTCGTGGCGACTAGCTAATTCCTTTGCTTGCTGTAATCCATTTCCCGTTCCGCTACGCGCGACCCGTGATCCACGCGGGTGATTTCATGAACCAGAGAGTTTGTTCTCGACTCGCGACGACGCCCGGGGTGGCAAGGTTCTTTCATTCACATGCGAACCTGTTGTTGATCGGCTTTTTCGCTGCAGGCCCAAACCTTGCATGGTGGTGGCCCGGACGTCGGTCCTGCGCTAACTATTTGCATGTGTTTGGTGCGTTTCTGTTGCTCCCTCTCGCTTGCGCAACTCCCGTCCGTACAGCTCGGCCTGCCAAGCAGGAAACCATCGCGCAGGAGCGTGAGGCACCCTGCGACACCGTCAGATGGCACACGACGACTCGGAATTTGTGCTGAAATCCCGACGACATCTGAATCGATGAGTTATCGAATCAATCATCCCCCAACCTTTTCTCCACGGTTTATGACCCTCGTTCTGGACGCGGTTTATGGAACACTCGACGCTGGCCTGTGGGTCGCGATGGCGTGACTGCTGATTCGTTCACGAGCGGAATCTCCCGGTGTGTAAGCCGCAATTGACCCATCTGTTTTCGTTCTAACTGAACCGTGTAATAGTGGGCGAAGACACCGCACGTTTCCGGACTCGACACATAGTCCTAGCAGTATGCATGAGAAATTGCGCGAGTGCGAAGTAATACAAGGCAATGTTATACACCAGCTCATGACGGAGATCACTTGCATCAGGACGATCCTTGGGCTGTGGCGTAAATAGGTGGGAGCGACGGTCTAGTTTGTGCCGGCAGCTGGTACTTCTTGCGCACCCCCAGGGCTAAGGCGAGGTGATAGAACCTCCCCGGAAGCTTTCGTGAGGCTCATATATCATCGTCGGCGCTGAACACTAACCTTCCAGCAGGTCCTACTAAGTTCGACCGAGGGCGCAGTATCGTCGACTTCGGACGAGCGCGAGACTGAGGACTCGTAGCGCAGACACTGGGCTGTTTTCGACTTTGTATACCGTAAGAGGATGGACCACGCTCTCCTAAGGATGCCCCATCCGCGCGAGAATTTCTGACGTATACTTGTACCAGGTAACTCGAGAGTGGAATCAAGGCGGCAACGAAGATATACTCTGCAAGACTTCCGGCGTTCATGTATCATATTCGGCGCTGAACACTAACTCTCTATCTCTCTTGACCACTAGAAACCTCCCGCGATGTTTTCGCTATCTTGAGCTATTCACTCGAGGTCTTCGATCCACATGCTTTTACCGCATGTCAGGGCTCAATTGCTCAGCTATCTGTGTTCAAGTTGCTTTAGCGTGAGTAGAAAACTGAAAAGAGGGCATCTTGTGGGGACGCAAGTAGAGGGCTACCGTCCTGCCGTGAACCTCGCGTCTCTTTTCTGATTTTACTCTTGTGGCGTAATACTCTGTCGAACGGACCAGGACCCCGTATACCTCGTTTCGTGTCAAAATATCTCAATGGTACTCTAGTCCCTCGTAATCCATCTTCGCCATTCACTTCCCGCGCATTGAATTGCCACAGAAAATACCACGACGTCTCTCGATTTTCTCCTTCGGCCGTTGACGCGCGCCTTGGGCGGAAGGATCTCGCACGGGTGCGGCCCAAAGCTTTGCATTCTCCCAAGGGATACATGGGCGTGACCCCGGTTCAGAGCCAGAGCCAGACAATCGAGGCACGCGAATTACAGGGGGTACAGCACACCGGCATCATTCTGCGCTTCGTTGCATTCTCGATAATACACTCGCGGCTACTATTTGTACATTGCTTCGTTTCCTCATTGCACGCGGGCCGCTCTAGTCTGTCCAAACGCCGACCGCGGACGTCTCGCCTCGCAAGCGACGGAAGCCCAGGTCAGACGCACGCACGTTCTAGAGTTCAGAGCCTCTCACGCCGAGCCGTCCCCCAAGAAGCGCGCTTTGGCCGTCCTGCCCTTCAGCCCCACGGCACGCACCACCTGGGGGTCGCCTGGCACGAGGTCGATCGCCTGATCACCCCACTGCACTTCGTCGCCGCCCTCAACGTCAAGCACGATGCCCTTGATGGGGCGCTCGGTCGACAGGCGGACGCTCTCGCCGTCTGCACCGGCCTCGACCTTGAGCCCGAGCTCCGCGACGGCGGGGAACGTAATGAACTTGAACGGCTCCGGCCTGGCAGTTGCATTAGCGGAAGTCGCCGACCCTGGACGCGTCGTCGCGGAGACACGCCGCGGGGACGCCACTCACCAGTTGGCATAGCGGCCGAGCACGGTGCCCGCGTCGTCGAGCAGGCGCGCGGACACGACGATCGTCTTCGGGACGTCGCTCGTCTTCGTGCGCACGGGCTGGCCGGGGACGTCGCCCGTCCACAGCTCGGTGCTCGCGTTCGGCGCGAGCACGACGTCCTTGCGCCACTGCGCCGTCCACTGCGGGTCGTGCAGGTCGAACGCGGCAAAGTCGAGCGTCGCGCGCTTCTCGACGAGCGTGCTGTTCGTGCCCCAGATCTCGAGCACGGACGCGACCGCGAACTTTGCGGCCGAGAGCTCGTCCGGGTGCGTCGTCTTGTCCTTGCGCGTCATGCCGACCGTGTACGGGCGCAGCTCGCGCTTGATCGAGAAGTACGCCGGCTTCGGCCGCAGGAAGTAGTCCACGATCGCCCACGACGTCACGGGCCAGCAGTCGTTGATCTGAGGTGCCAACGTCAGTCGCGCTGGGAAGCCGCGGCGGGTCGCGTGCCAGAGCCTACCTGCCACACCAGCGCCCCGGCGGTGTATTCCCTGCCCTTGCCCTTCCAGTTGCGACGCCAGAGCCGGTACGCCGACGCCAACGTCTCCGCCTGCATGATTTGCGTGTAGTATACGTAGCTGGCGCGGCGGCGCATACGTGTCAGTGCGGGGTTACCGCGATCCTCCCCACATCATGGATCACCCACCTCTCGATGTCGAAGGCATGCTTGAAGTTCTCCACGAGGTACAGCTGAGATCCGGGGTCAGACAAAGCGCGACGCAGTCTCGGCCAGGGTCGAGCGCACCTCGAGTCGACGTTCGAAGCCGTCTGCCTTGTTATGGTTGTTCATCGTCCTGTGGGTTTAATTTCCGGCATTCAATGCTCGAGCTCGCGTACGTAATGCATTGCATAAGCAGTACCTTGACTGGGGGTGGCGCTCCGCCTTGTTGCCGCCGACCCAGTAGTCCACCGTGCGGATGTCGGGGTAGCCCTCCCTGCGAACCATATGCGCGCGCGTGAGCACCACTGCGGGGATGTGGGGACGACAAGGTTCCTCACATGCCAAACTCTGACACGAAGCGTCCTGCGAGGATGTCCCAGTTGTGCCATGGTTCCTGGGAGCCGTGCCACACGTTCCCTGCGGAGCGCGCTCAGCGGCGCAAGCACGAGACGCGGCTGACACTCACACTGGTGCAGGTCGCCGTACGTCTTGTCCGTCGTCTCCTTCCCGAACCCGCTGTACGGTGAGCTGCGGTGATAGTGCACGTTGCTGAACTTCTCGACCGCGGTCGGGAGCACGCGCTCGTAGATGTACCGCGCCGGGAAGTTCGTCGCGCGGAAGTCGGACGTCTCGTCGTCGTAGTTGAGCTCGAGCTTGAACGACTCGGCGACTTGGTAATCTGATGGTGCGGGCGTGTGAGCGATGATATGGCGCAATGAGTGCTTGTGGGCGTACCTTCATTATTGCCAGCTGCGCGTGTGACATTAACGGGTCAGCATGCGGCGACAATGACAAGGCCTGGACCGACCGAATATGACGACCGAGGGGTGGTGACGTAGTCTCTTCACGTTCTGCTCTGCCTCGATCTCGACCGACTTCACGAGCGACTCGTACGCAGGGTACTAGACCGCACGGTGAGCGATTCGCCGTTCATTAATCTTGGGAAACATGGTCACCTGGCCGCACCCAAACATGAAGTCCTGCCACACGAGGATACCGAGTTCTATAGGTACATCAGAGATGAGCGCGATGGAAAAGGGGAGGAGCTAACCATCGCAGATTTCATAGAAATCATCTGCCTCGTAGATACCTCCGCCCCAGATTCGAACCATGTTCTGGTTTCCATCTACGAGCAGCTGGAGCCAGGCGCGGTACCGGTCCCGCGTCATCCTGAGGAGGAGTAAGTCCGCCATCAAGGTCCAATGGCAAAACATCCTTACGTGGTCAGGAACGAGTCGGCGGGTATCCAATTGGATCCTGAAGTCCAATTCAGCATCATAGTCGTGGTCGTGGCCATAATACTGACCTCCGCAGAACACGCGGATGTTGTTGACCTCGAACAGGAACGTGCGCCCTGGTTGGTCGATCAATTCGTCCTGGACGACCTTGACTCTGCGGAAACCAATCTTTTCTGTTTGGATATCGAGCGTATTCTTTTGCTAGATGCTTGGAGTTCAGACGCAGCCGCGTTAATGTGACAAGTAATACATACGCTATCGGCGATCAACACTTCCACGGAGTAGATTGGCTGTTTTCCGTAACCGATGGGGTACCAAGGCTCATATGCGCCGCGAGACAGCTTGAAATTGGCCTTGTATTGACCTTGTACTGTGTGCTCGGATATGCCGACGACGAGAGAGCCGGTGGGAGACTTGATTTGGATTGTTGCTACCACGGGGTCGAGAGTAGAAACCGAGAACGCCACATCAACGAAAGCTTGCATCTCCTCCGTGACATTGATGCGGACGTCAACATCTGTGAGCCTAGCCGCGTAGGTCTCAAGACGGATTGGTTTCCAGGGTCCAGTGGTCATCAATACCGGGCCTGAACACACATTAGCGGGATATGTATGAGGGGTGACCACAGCATTTACCCCAATCCCAGCCGTAGCTAAGATGAACCACTTCAGTGAACCGATTGCCAGAAAGGAAAGCACGACTCACTTGTACTGTGCCTTTCGTACATGCAAACGGCTAGAGTCACCGTTCCAGAGATTGAGTTTCTCATGTTCTTTTTCGATAGCGCGACCCTAGAGCAGGTTTTGTCAGGCCTGAGCTGAGAAGGCAAGAATAGACGCACCTTCCGGAACGCGCTAGCAAAGTCAATAACGAGCTCATTTCCAGAGCTCTTGAGATGTTCTTTGGCACCGATGCGATGGGATATGAACTGATTGTCGGATCTGAACAGAAGGTGAGATGCTTTCACGTTTACCCAGGATTCACTTACTCCAGAATCTTCGCGCCGTTCTATCGAATGCATTAGGCAATTGAACGCAAAATGAGAGAGAGAGACTCACGAGATACACGGTAGCAAAAGTATCAAGACCTTCAAAGACGAGATCGGCGTTGGACTTGGTCAACTCTGCTTCGTCGACGTCGAAAGTTGTCTTGAACTTCCAGTCAGCTTCTCCGACCCCTGTTCCCCGGTATCAGCACAAAACGCGGCGAAAAGTAGGGTGGAGCGAATCACATTGTACATCCCATTCATTCAGTCCAACAAACTTCGCGGAGCTGAATTAGTGACAGGAAGACTCGGTATCGAGGTCGACGTACAGGATCCGGAATCTTTCCATGCTGCAACAGCTCGACATGGACTGTCGTCGGGAAAGACTTGACCTCGAGCCATTCGCCCTCCTTTACGGTCGCGTCTCCGTCCGCGCCGCCGCCGTTCGCAACTCTAGAGAACGACCATCCCTCGGCTATGAGTTTCGACTTCAGTTCGGGCATGGCAGGGGTCGCGTTCGCTGTCGCACGTCGTGGAACGAAGCTAGTGTGCTCGTCGAGAATTCATTGTCGCCCTGGATTTATACCGTGAGCCTGAGGACGATGCGGCCGGAACGTCGGGACGACGATAACTGGCTGCTCGAAAGCACAGATGACCTCGAAGCGCCCGGAAACTCACTTCCTAGCCGAGGTTACTCCGCCCTATTTCGCCATGCGCCGTGCTACCCAGCCCGTCCGCTCGCCCGCCCGCCAGAAGCTCCGGCCTTGCCCAGGACGTCAATATTGCAGATAATGAAAACAGTAGCAGTTGTGCGATTTTTGAGCAGTTGGGCCCTGGAATTTGCTCAAGACTGCGTCGGTGTGTAACGATTCATGATACACCCAGGCCTGCGATATTTGACATCAATTTGGACTACGAGAGTCACGCTTCGTTTTTGTGGTACAAATGCCACCACTAGTATGACTCTCTAAGACCGAGCGAGCATCTTTGTGGCGTCTCATACACGTGGCACACGGCAATAGCCGAAAACATATCTGGGTGTGAGGCGGCGGACACAGCGATACAATGAGTTGGTCGAAAGCCTACGTCCATGGTGGATGACACAAAAAAATTAGAATGACTTTCAAAATTACGATATGTAGCATACAACATTGATATAAAGCACTGAATAAGAAGGCGACTCGGTTTCGCAGTCTCGACGACAGGTTTCAATTTCACGTCTAGATACGTGTTCAAAAGTTAATTCCAGACCCACTTGACCTCCTTGACGGTCTTGCAGTTGACCTTGTGGCGCGGCCAATCCTGGCGCTGACATTCAGCACTGCAAGAGAAAAGTCAATATCCATACATCAAACGGAGATGGAGGCACGGACCTGCAGTACCTGACAGAAAACGAGTGTGAAAAAATATCGCGTAGTTTCGAAAGGGGTGGCGTACCTCGTGAGCTTACACTTCGAGCAGCGGAACATGTCTTTGTGCATGGTCGCATCCTTGTTGCAGCTCGCACAGCTAGCTGCAGCAGGATAATGCGCATCTCCGCTGAAGAAGTCATCCGGAGTAAGTGTCGGAGGCGGCGCACCGCCCCCTCTCACCATCTCTGCGGTGATCTGTTTGAGAGTCCTGGCACACGGTCCTCGGACGGTGTTGCACATGAGATGTACCTGAACAAACTATAAGACAGAACACAACGCCTACGAAAACAGACATACGTAGACGTTCATCTTCGGCTGGGTGAGATGCAACCATGACATCACGTTTACGCTACTTTCTCTAGCAAGCTTTGCTGCACAGACGCGCTAAGCCACTCGTCCACAAAGAACAAAGACTCTTACTTACTGCAAAACTCGCAATGCCACTGCTGGCTGTGCTTCACGTCCAGAGTGATACTCTGAATGACGGGCTGCACCCAGGTCCTCATGCGTCGCAGGTTGCCCGCAATCTCTGCGGGAACGCGTGGGTTGAAAGTGACCTCGACGCGTCGCTGGTCGTCACCGCAGAAGCGGCTGTCATCGTCGGGGTCGCTCGCGGAGGAGCCATACGCGATGAAGAGGAGATCGAGGATAGGGCCTTGTTTCGCTGCCGCCGCCATTGTCACTGCAGAGGATGAGTTTGCAGAGACCAGTGATAAATGAACGCGACCTTATATGGGCGCGACCACGCGCACCGATCGGCGCGTGAGCGTGCCGATTTGGAAGGTGTCTAGAATTGCCCAGGTTGTATCTTTGTCTTATTCGCGTAACAAAATCAACATCTAGTTGTGTGCTAGACGCGTCTGAGGTCCTCAAGCACAGAAATAAACAGTCGTGGTATGTCATTATGCTCGTTTGCCAGACTCTCCGTCAATCACAGAGTCTTCCTCACCGAAGACACCAGTTTCTGCGTAACGCCGGTTCCTCTCAGCCCACGCAACAGCGTCACGGCGTCCAGTAGTCACATCCACGCCTATGACAACGTTAGACTTTCTACACGGGTGCACGAGTATTGGATACTCACCAAACCAGATTATCAAGCTGGCAGCCGCGCAAATAGCGAAGAGGAAAGGGAAACCTTTCCAGTTATCGCCTGTATCGTCGATGATAGCCTGAATGACGTTAGGCCCTATCATGGATGATGCACGGTTCGACAGTCCGAAGAGGCCGAAGAACTGGGGACGTAAGGATGTGTGCATGGTGAACGCAAATGATAGAGCATACCATGTTGTCGAAACCTGGCGGCGTAAGTTCCGCCATCATGGTCTGAGAAAACGCGTAGTATGGGGCCTGGAATAAACCGAAAACGACGTTGTAGGCCCTAAAAATGCATTTAACTTCTCCAATCCTGAAATCACGACATGCGTTTGAGTTCTCACCAGAATTCCCAAACGTTGTGAAAGCCGAGCTTGCTTGTCCAAAGACCGATCATACCCCAGAATGGGATAAGAATGGTAACAACATTAGTAACGACGAACTAAATGTTTGGTTTGAGCTTCGAATTCAAGTAGACGGGCTCGTATCGACTTGCCATCTTTTTCGTTGGGATCTTCCAATATTTCTGAATGTACCAAAAGCCAAGAGTGCTGGTGGCGGGTAAGGAGAGCGTCTTTTCCAATTGAATCGTGACAAGTCATACCTGATAGTCGAGGTGATAGCCTGAGAGAGACCGAGGTACGTGTTCTGCAGGAAGGAAAACTCGAACTTGTCGTTTTGACAGATCGATATGAGAGTTCCCGTCGTGTTGAGTCCCTGAAGGAGTCAGATTCAGCGCTGAAATTATACGTCGGGAGTGCCCGCAATGACATACATCTGCCAACAAGAAGAACGCGAGGATATAGATAAAGGTGTGCGGCAGTTTCTTGTATTGTCTCAAAGCGTGCCATATCTGCGGGTTGAGTTGAGCATGACAGTAGAGGTCGAAGGCATATCGACGACGACGCACCTGTTTCCACCCGACGGTGAGGTAGTGTTCACCAGCTGGCAGCGGTGGGCCTGGGCGAGGTTGCTGGAAGATGACTAGCACAGAATTAGATGGGCACGCAAAGTTGTATCAGAGTACTTACACCACCAGATACCAAGTAGGACCCAATCTGATTCATATTCAGAGACAGTCTTTGAGCGGATCAACGTTAAACTCACAGCCGTTCACTCTGAAATGCCCGGTCAACGTGCTGGTTCTTTGTAAGAAATTGCGACTTACAGAACAAGAACATAGTTGTTGACCTTGGGGTCGTTCTTCAGAGGAAGAAGCAACGTGAGATTCAAAAGCAGTGTAGCAATGTACCCAATGTTACTATGCATCTATCACGACATGTTAGTTTCGGCTCGAACGAACGTAAGCCGGCTTGAACGGCGTACTGTGCTGATATTGCTAATCCTGTTCTTCTCCAGGGACTCTTCGACTTCGTATTCTTCGCGTTCGATCTTCCCAGTCTCATACTTCTCCTTCAAATCCCTAGAGTGGGCGGTGTTGCGCGCCAACCTGGGGAACACCGCGGCGTAAAACACGAGCGTTGCTCCATATGAAATGAAGCCTATCATATACAAAGCCATCGCAACGCCCCAGCGATCCGGGGCTGAGGATAATTAGCGGAGTATCTCGTTTAGCAGTCAAGAATGCGGCATACTGGTGAGAGACATGCTAGCGAATTGAGAGGCCCAGCAGATGACAGTGACGACGAGTAAGAGCCAGCGGCCAAACCGCCCGTAGTCGGCCGCAGATCCAATTGTCGTGAAGATTAGTGCCATGACCTAGCACATGAAACTCATTAGAGAAGTCGTAAGATAACGTAGCGGTGATAACTTACCGCGAAGCTGACTCCCGTCGCAACGAGAACGATTGAGCTGACAGACTTGGTGCCGCTGCCCCACGGAAGGACACATTGACCAGAGGACCCGTCTCCCAAGCACGAGGAGCCGCGGCCCCTAACAGGGTCCCAGCCAGCGGAGGTGGCCAGTGATTGGAAGAGGGTCATTGAGAAGCCTGGCACACCATCATTGTACGAAGGTTTGTTCATGGCTCATCAAACGTACCGTTGGGTCCGACACCCTAACGAGATTGTTAACGAAGTGAACCAACTCGCTCAATTGTGACTCACATTGTCACCATTGTAATACACTATCCGTTGGTTTGGTACATGAGACACCACATCGACAGAGCGAAAGCTTAAACGCACAGTAGTAACTCCACAGTTCCTATTGGTCGCCGGTTCAGTACCGTACAACTCCAATTGCCAAGCAATCCAGAACGTACCTTCCGAGTGACAACAGGCTCCTCCCTCCGTTTCCGTACCTCTGGAACCACCACATCTGCATCAACACCAGCTGCATCCTTGTCCAGCGAAGACGTCCTCTCTTCGTGGTCCGGAATGGGATTCTCTGGAGACGGAAGACGCGACATAGCTCAAGGTGAGCTCGGTGCAAGAGCGTCGACAAGAGGAGAGAACGAGCTCACCAGATAGGCCAATTTAGTCTCGCTTCAATCCGCTCACACATGACCGTTCCTGGTGGTTGAAACAGCGTGCTCTGATATCGCCAAATGTACGCTTATCTCGGCCCCATAGGGCCGCCTCTTGATAGAGTCGAGCCGGCCCGTGACACAGTGAAATCCGCTCGCCACATGCAACCGTCGGCGGGTCGCGCCCTTGCTGGCGCGTTGGTCGGCTTGTGCTCACCGTCATGGCCGTTTGGGAGAAGCTTGAGTCCATCAACTCTCCGGACTTCCGATCATTCTTGGCTTTGTGCCTGATCTCGATGCTTATAATGAACGGATGTTCCATCTCCGCAAGCTGTGCGCATGCACCCTGTGTCGGGCTCTCGAGAGGGAACTTGAAAAAAATGAATAGGTATCATTAGAGACGCGATAGCGACCTACCGAAGGCCAAAACCCAAATAAACAATCTAAGCAGTAAACGGAGAGATGATGAAGACGATAGCGATAGATAGCGATGGTGCAGAACAGTGCCGAGGGTATGTAAGAAAATACAGTCCGTGTGTTGCGGAGCAAATCACGAGAGCGAGTAACGACGACGAGAACGAACTAAAGAGATTGAAAAGAGAAATAACTGGGACTTGCCCTAGAAGTCCGTGCGCTTCGTGCGCAGATAAATATCAGGCCAAACCCCATATGCCAGCCTTCTTAACACCTTCGACGAGTGCGTCGACGTTGCCCATCATACTACCCAATATCTTCTTCTTCTCTTCCATTGTACGTTGCGCTGACCGCCGGGATGAAATCATATTGATATTTCCACCCAACGGTGCAGTGATTCCGGAACCAAAGAAGTTGAAGCGTTCGGGAGACAGAGGGGACTTGGGCGACGATATGCCGGGGCGAATGTCGATCGTACTTTGCGCGCGACGATGTGTGCGGTTAGAGGGTGCTGGTGTTTCGAAATCGAGCTGCCCATAGCTGGACACTTGCGAGCGTTGCAAGCCCTTCTTCTGGGTCTTGAACTCGTCCAGCTTGGAGAGAATACTGTGAGCATCGTCGGATTCGCCATCGTCACATGCTTGGCTCTGACGTTGCTTCAGATGTGACTGCAAGGCCTTCGGGGTGCCCAGACCGATCTTTGATCGTGGGGTCTGAGGCGTCGAATCGAGATCTTTGCGTAATGGAAAAAGAGATGTGCGTGAATGGGCTGTGGACGAGCTGCGCGAGTGCTTCGACTTCGATATTATGATCGGAGAGGGAGCGAGGGGTGATGTTTCGAGAGAGTCTTCAGATGATACAGAGGTGGCGGAGGATGATACAGAGGAGGCAGAGCATGAGGAGAACTGGGAGGAGACGGAGGAGTCACTTGACTGCGATATTGAGAGGGCGGAGCCAGAACGCGGCCGACCAACAGGGGAGTTCGGTGCTGTTGGAATACCGATAGCCTTGCTCGGGGTACGGGTAAGATCCGGTATGTCATGGAAGGTCGACACCGTTTCGTCCATGAGGTAGAAGTACAAGAACTCGAGGCACTTCATACTGATGATGGGATCAGCGATGGCTCTTTGTATTCTACATCTGGCAGACTCACCGAGTTTCTCGTGGAGTGCCCGCCCTCTTCAAAATCCTGACCACCGAACGTACACCGTTGATGTCCTCAAAGGCACGGAGTGCAGGCGACGAATCCACCATGATGCAGAGTAGGGTATCGAGAACAACCCCAGCTATTGTCACTGCGTGGGGAGTCTTCTCCTTCAGCCGGTTCTCTGCCGGGTTCTTGTTTTCATCCGCCGGTGGGTTGGCATGCCTGGCGATGAGAAACAGATCGACTAGGACCTGCGCGACGGTGAGCTACTATGACGTAATGTTGAAGGGAGACCGACCTCAAGAGCGAAACGACGGCCGAGGTACTGCTTACTTGGTTCGTGATTGAGGACAACGCCTTGAATGATAGAGAGAGCTTGCGTGAGCTGTGCAGAGAGAGTAGCGACATCCTTCTCATGTTCATCTAGAGATCATAGGTGAGGTACGTCATAGCCATGGCGATGTAACGAAGCGTACGTGGGACGGAGCCTTTCTGGGTTAGCGAGTCGAGTCTTGACGATGCATCAGAAATCCAGACGAGGAGTCGTGAAGGGACTAGGAGGCGGCGGCCATATCAGCGCACACTGCACACCGATGCGTGCTAAAGCCACCCACCATTGCACTGGAACGTATCCTGCAGCGCGATAAATAATTGCAGGGCTTCTTGCGACTCTGCATCACCGGGCACACAGATGTCTGCAAGAAGGCGCTCCAAAGCGTCCAAAGCACGGCCTTGTCTGGTTGTGGACGACCGGAACGAGGCTAGCTGAAACCGGAATGAGTTTATGAGGGCTGTAGATGTGGAATAGAGGAACGTACGTCGTCCAACGCATCCTGGATGGCATGATTCATAGGCGAAACTCTTGCCCAGCAAGGCGGCGGAAAATAGGAAATGGAGGTTAAGATGAAGGGCGGTGCGTGGGTTTTGTCAGGGCGGCGTCCGCGTGTTTGCGCGTCTCTTGTTCCGCATTTAGATATTCGCCACGTGACCTGTCTCGGGCGGCTAGCGCGACGCGTCTCGCAAGCTCGCGTCATCGGACCGCGGGGCTCCGCTCAACTTCCGGCAGTATATCTTCGCACCCCGGCCTTTCCCACCACCAGCACTCCCTGCAAGACTTGCTCTCGACGCCCATTACTGCAAAAACATACCGCGACAAAATGGCCCCCATTAAAACTGTACGATCTCCTAGCCCTCCCAACTCCCTCGCTAGCCTTATGGTTTCGTTGTGAGCAGCAATGGACGCGTCTCATACGCTTCGTCGCTGCCGAGACAGGGCAGGTACATCTCGGAGAGCCTCTGGATAGGTGGCAAGATGGTACGTCTGACAACTCAATCTTGTCTAAGTGTATGGCTCATTCAGGGATAGTCGGTCTCGCTTTCCACAAGGGGCACACAATCAGAGCATATGAGATTGTCGGTGGTACCGCGCTCGACCCGGCTGCTCAGGTCTCGCACACTGTGCTCACCGTGAAACACCTTCTATCCCCGCTCTCAAGGGAGCAAATTGGAGTAGTGCGCTGTTTGGGGCTCAACTACGCCGACCACGCCGTGAGTCAGCTTGTGTCCGATGTTTTTCTTTTACTAACGGTTCCCCAGGCTGAAGCTGGGATGAGCAAGCCTCAGTATGTGGAACTGATCCTTTACTTGCAGCTCTCTCTGAATGTCTCACAGGTTCCCCATTCTCTTCTACAAGCCTCCTACCGCCCTCATAGGCCCTGGTGCGCCCATCACAATTCCCAAAGCCACTCAGCCCCCGGAGAAGCATCTGCCGGACTATGAAGTAGAGCTGACCATAGTCATTGGTAAGGCCGCCAAGAATGTGTCAGAGGAGGACGCCCTGGACTACGTTCTGGCATACACTGGGGCTAACGATGTACGTACCCCCGTCCGCACGTTGGCTAGCAACACGGTCAGCTGACTGTCACCTGCAGATGTCCTTCCGGTTCCATCAACTTGCTGTGTCACAATGGGGTTTCTCCAAGAGTTTCGGTAAGTCAATGACCAAGCCTTAAAAAGGGTTCTATTTTTGAACGCTCGGTTGTAGACGATGCGACGCCCATTGGCCCGTGCCTCGTTGCGGCGTCAGCCATCCCGGACCCACAAAACCTCGCATTGAAGTGTGTCGTAAACGGCAGCATTCTTCAGGACGGACACACACGCGACCAGCTCTTCACGGTCCGTCAAACTATCTCGTTCCTCTCGCAGGGCACAACCCTTTTGCCCGGTTCCGTCATCATGACCGGCACGCCGAAAGGTGTCGGCTTCGTAAAGAAACCAGCCATCTACCTGAAGAATGGTGACCAGGTCACCGTATGGGTCGACGGTGGCATAGGCTCGCTCGTCAACGACGTTGTCGAGGAGGGCAAAGGCCTGAAAGCAAAGTTGTAAGATGGACCCGCTCCGTTGTATTGGTAATTCAATGTACTTTGGCTTATCGCGCACCAACTACATCACATTTTATTTCGACGTTGTAACCTATTCAGCTACATCGAATATCATTGTTCGTTCGAGAGTTACGAGTCCGCCTGAAAATGTTTGGCGCCTTGAGTGTTCTGGACTATGGATGCCGAATGCTCTTCCGAGCCAGGGACCAGCCACTGGTCCTCCACAAGACATCGGTACGCGCTGGGTAGTCAACGTCAATGAGGTAGTATTTCTATCGACGCCCTTCTCGAGACGTACACGCTAGAATCCAATTCGAGGCCTCTTTCTCACTCGGCTACGAGACTCAGTTTGCGCTACTCGTAAGTGCTTTCAACATGGACGAAATCTACTTTGAACAGCAGGGTGAAAGGACAAATATGGAGGTATTTACAGCGCAGACGTTCAGAGAAACAATTCATTAGAGGTTTCTTGGCTAAGAGGCTGTGAAAGAACAGAGAGCTTCGCAGACATAGTTAGCCAATTGTGAACGATGCAAACAGCGGATACTAGTGAAGCTCTTGGGGCTTCCTCACATCGCTTTCGAGTGCGAACATTGCCGCCCCTTGCGTGCCCGGGTAGAAGTATGAAATTCCGGGATTCCAGAGGCAAAGGCTTGCCGCTCGGGATTTCGCAATCCGTCGACGTGGTAAGTGTTAACGTTATAATCTCTTAAGAGTTTTTGATGATGGACTTATCGTGTCCTGTACATAGCCATTGCTCAGAAATAACGGCGAGGTTCAACGTGGAAATTTTGCCTTTGCATGGCGGGGTCCTGATGACGTGCGTCGGACCAAACCTTACTGTCCCGTACTAGTATCCACTACTTGTGGCCTGCGGATTAGAGTAGAGATATTCTATAAGTAAGGCTTGTTTATCCACAATCCGTCGATCTGTCACCCACGTAATAACGAGCTCGTCGCACATCAACGCGTGGGGAACACGCCATTTCTATGATTGCTGCGTACTGTTCGGTGCGCATTTTGTCAGCCGATTAAGCTACTCAGAGACTTCAGTGTGCCAGAACCACGCCAAGCCGCGTCAGAGGTCTTGATAATTAGACCATGAAAGGCCGCCTTTCCGCTCAGTTCGGTTGGGGTAGCGCCATTCCGCAGGCCGCAGGTTCGACGCATGTCAGCCGATCGAACTGTTGTGGTAGTATCAGTCCTACATTGAGCATTAATCCAGAACACGACCGCGGTATAAGCTTATAAATAATGGGCAGGTGTTCACCTCGAATGCAAACCCTGCCCCGCTCTCTCCACACCCGATATCTCTTCAAGTTTACAAAGCTCGTTTATGGCTCCACAGTGGGTCAAAAATGTTGGCGGTGAGCAAAGCGTGATGGCCAATTATATTAACTCATTCACGTATGTGCATTATTGTTTTCACTAGTCCTGGCAGTGGGTGCGGTCGGCGGTGTTCTCGCTTTAAAGGCCGGCCTCGTGGCGGTTGGGTTTGGCGCTGGTGGGGTCATCTTCGGTGCGTTTTCTTACACCATATAATATCATTTTATGAGTACAACTAAATCGCTGCCGGCCACTAGGGAGCATGGCAGCTGCTACACAGGCAGCTATCGGAAACGTTGCTGCGGGATCATCATTTGCCTTTTGGCAGAGCCTGGGAGCAGGGGGAGCCGGTGTGTGTCCGTGGATCATCGCCGCTGGCCTTGGCGCACTCCTGTTGTGGGGGATCTACAAAGCATACCAAGCAGGTTGGTTTGGAAGATTGTGGGGGTGGACGAAATCAGCGGCGTCTGGCATCATGAGGCTTTTCCGAGGTGGTCGATGCGGCTCAGGACATGTTAAACTCTGAAGTTGAGGCCGCTGCGTGGTACAACCTACTACGCGACGCGCACGTCGTCTCCTAACAAATGGTTTCGTACATATGGAGCAGACTCCAGGGAATTTTTCAATTTTTGCATTCGTCGTACTTCACACGCCAAAGGCTCTGAAGCTTTCGCCCGAATGTTTGTTGCGCGAGACCTCGAGGCAGGCAACATGACTTTCGCATGTGGCTGCGCCATGAGCACCTGATTCAATGTGGTACTAAATTCCATATGGGCGGCTTTGTATGCATTCGGTGGCGAGAGGATTCAGACTACACTAACACGTCGTGCGCTTCCAAAGTTGTCTTCTGTTGTCAATTCCCCAAGCTCCTGGTAGAGACTACTATTGACGTCCGAGTCATGTGCCCAGCCTGAGTTTGGACTCGCAAATACAACGTCTGGGAGGGACTGAATACTGGGGTCTTGGCACTGTGTTTCTCGCAGATGGAATAGAACTCGGGCGGAGAGGATAGAGTGGAGGACATGCTGGAGGCTGGCGTATCATCAACGTGCTATACTGACTATGACATTGCGTGAGACGTACGTGACAAGAATATTACTGCTGATTTCCTGGGGACACGGTGAGGTCGCGAGATGGCCATGGAAACATACACTTACCGAGGCTCTCAGTAAGATGGCTAGGTTTATGACCGATATTACTGCCAATATTGATATTGAGTTGGAACGCCTATGATCCGTCGCGAGTCAGACGTACGAAGCATATAGACGAAGAAAATCATTCCTACGACATCGTCAGCATTGCGGCAGTGCCACCAGGTAATTATCTCACCGTCACGGTACAATACACTAGTCAGTTCACATTGAAGTCTCTCGCCTGCCAAGAGGTGATCTAAGGAATGGTGAACGTTGTAGTTAGGATAAAATGACAGACTCGCTCACGTTGGCGGGCCATGCGAGCGATGGTCAAACCTATGACGACTATATTTCGCAGAGATTAGACCAATTTCAACAGGAAATGAGGCGGACGTACGCATTTCTTCGAAGATGATGATTGAAAACGTGGCGATGTGAACGTGACTCTCATAAACCGCATAACATCTGTGTGTGGCATAAGGTTTATACGAGGACCAGTTTAACAAGAGGCCTGCGTGTGTAGAAGTCGCATCATACCTCCTAGTTTGGAACGTGTCGATATCGACGGCCACTTCACATATCGTGAGAGGGGCATAGGCAGAGCATGAGATTCAAACGTACTGATGACTGTGTCCTGCCAGAAGATACAGAAAGTGGTGGTACTTATGACTACTCCAAAGTAGACGGTCCCGAGGGCGATGGCTACCCATCTACTGCGATTCCAGAGTGCCCAAGTACGCATGAACAAAATGGCTGGACTCGCGGAGAACGTGAGAAAGAGACAGAGTGTCGAACGCAGAACACACCTTCTGAAGCAGCAATTCCGAGGACGATTACCCCTACCAACGCAGTTAGAATTCACGTGGAAAGCAGATGTAGTGATGGGGTTATACATTGCAACATGAGTACCGGTGCGCGGCACGCGCTTGGAGAAGTCGCCGGGACGAAAATGTCTGTTGGTAGCATTGGCAGAGAACGTGTGGGTAGTTTCGGGCTAGACGCACAGTATAACAAGGCAGAAACAGTCAGGAAGGGCGCGTAGCGTGACACAAAAAAGACAGCCTTGATGATGCTCCACGGGGAGCGCCACATGAGAGAGAGCTCGCGCTCAAAGGATAGTAGGTAATCGTATATCTGCAGAGAAAACTGGGATGAGGGATGTCTGTTGATGCCCCGCGGCTGAACGCACCAATAGCGTAGCTGGTAACACTGCAGTAAAACCGTGTGTCCAGGTTCAGCCTGCAACAGAGGGAATGGAGTAAACGCACTCATGAAATACTGTTGAATGGAATCGTAAGCGGCAGAACCATAGAGAGAGTTGAAGTCACGTACAGACCCTAACGTGGCTCCGGGGGGTGACACATCTGGCAAAGCCATGGCCGGAGAGCAGTGGCCGTCCAAGTGAGAGGTCGAAAGGGGCGGCGACTGGAAAGCGATGTTGAGCGGAGCTTATATACGGGTGTGAAGGATTTTGGGTATGAATGCGCGCGCTTCGTGACGGGCTACAAACCTAATCAGCCTCGGATACGGTTCACTAGTCACTGGCTCCTGCGTGCATAGTTGACCGGTCATGGAGCCACCGAAGGACCATCTGGCGTTCGTACATTCCGAGTGGTGCGGGTACGACGAGTGTTCTATCGGAAATGAAAAGCGGCACGAGAGTAGACGCAGCTGGCGATGTTCAGAACGACTTTCGTAGGTGAAACAAAGAGCGGCCGTGCAGCATAGGGACCTCTGGTTCGTTGTAGGTAATTTGGAGGCGTACTGTGGTGCGATCGCCGTAAATGGTGTGCTTCTGAGCAGGTGCCTGTAGAACTCTCCTACTATACTTCGTGGTGCGGGGCTGTGAGTATAGATAGTAGGTGTGCCACGCAGCCCCGAAAGATGTCAAGCGCTTTCCTCCAGGTACAAAATCATACGTAGCGGGAAGAAGGGGTGACATGCCCTAGTATCTAGCTTCGCCGTCGTTCTCCGGGGTCTGTGTGCGCCCAAGGCCGATCCAACACGGGCTGAACTGAGCCTCAGATATATATATAGGACGGACGGCGCAAGGGTGGTACTTCCCTAAGCCGCCAAAGCGTCATTTCGGCGTCGGAACATTCGTGCAAAACTCACAGGCTGTGGCGCGTTAGATCGAAGTTGACTGCAGGACGGTGTGCGTAGGGAGAAGGAGTATCAGGATTGTTGGAACTTGACTCGCGTCCATGCAGAGACACCCGGGGATAGGGCAAGTGACTAGTACAGCGCGACTAGGCCGGTAAAAAGAGGAACAACGAGCGCCCAGATTGATACCATCCTAGCTTCACTCCGATTCATCTGAATACCGCCCCGCTGCTCAGCCGAGCATTGACAAGTCGATTCGGGGTCCTGTGCCGTCTTCGTGGCAGAAGAACCGGAGCTCGAGCTATGCGCCTTCTTGGGTAGACCAGGAGTAGGCGCCACTAAAGAGCTGGAACTATCCGAAGGGTCCGCTGCTTCAGAGGGAGTACTAGCTTTGGCTTTCATCCCAGAACCAGACTTCATAGACGACTGAGAAGAGGTAGGTGTTGCGTCTGACTCTTTTGACGTAGACTCGGCGGCCGCTGTATGGGTTACCTTCGCTGAGGCATGGGTGGTTGTGACTTTGTGGACGGACGTAGTTGATGACGAGTCGCCACTGTCTTCGTCGCCTCTAGCGTCGGTCTTATGTGTGACCTTGGGGGGAGCAGCTGCTTTGGATGTCGAGCCCTTCTTTTCCTCGTCGTCACCAGAGTCCTGGTCGTGGTCTTCAGAGGACTTCCCTTCCTTCGTCTCAGAGTCGCCAGAATCGGAATCGTCGTCAGAGCTGCCCGAGTCTTCCTTGTTGGAGTGTCGGCGAGATAGTCGGCTCTTATCCACCATTTGCTCCATTTGTTCCATCGTCATGCAACTTGGAGGCGCGTCGTCCTCGTCGTCCACTGAGACGAGCGAGCCTGTACCCCACGGGATAGGATCACCATTCGCTTGCTGACTGTTGTCTGGGTCAACATATTCGCCATTGGGCGATGCTATCTGAGAACAAATTGAGACGAGTCATACTACCAAGAAATCTGAGGGGCGCGTACTGTGAAGCGGGTGGTCCAATACACTTGTCCCACTTGACCGCCGTTGGTGAACTAGAGGCTGTCAGCCATAGTGCAAAAAAGTGGAAACGTGACGAACCTGATAGAAGTAGACCGTAGAATATGGATCTACCTCTGGACAGGTCCAGTTGAAAGGAGTGAGGGTGAAGTCGGTGCCGTCGAGACCAGAGATCACGTTGGTAACGCGGCTCATGTTGGTATTTGAACCAGTCATAAGATCTTGAGTAAAACGGTGAGCTTTTACATTGTATTGCACGGCGATGACCGTACCAATGGTTACGTTTTTCCAGGTCCCACTCTGGTCAGCGTTCCACCTAATCGTGCAGTTGTCGCCAGCAATGAAAATCTCTCCGGGGCCAGGGGCAGTGGGAATCAGGTCGGCGAAAACAACCCGCGAGAGGAGGATGGAAAGAGCGGCGGAGGATAGCACGAAAGACATGATGGAGGGCGTAAAGGATCGTTAGACCAGCAACGTGAACTGAAGGAGTGAAGGAGGGCAGGAAGTACCAGACCACCTGGGGGTATAAGTGAGAGAGGGGGATGATTGTGTGTACGGCGACGCATGGCTTATATCTCTGAGGAGGCGGCTGACCGGGCGGGCAGGCGTGGAGCTGGTCAGAATCAAGACGACCAGCCGTGTCGGGGTAGACGCCAGATTGTGATTGATGCGCCTTTGATGCGCCCCCACGTGCTCCTTGGTGCAATCGGTCGTGCGCGTCTAGTCTCTCATCCTTGACCTCATTCAGAATCGTCGAAAGCAGTACTCCTCCCCTGCCTCTCCTACACCAACCCACTCACAAGACACGCGATTATGCAGTCTATCAACCGATTTCTGTATGGACCGACCGCGGAGGAGAAGATACGTGCATGGCAGGGCAAGCTGCGCGCGGAACAGAGGCAGTTGGATCGGGAAATGAGGCAGGTCGGTCTCCCCGCTGTGGTCTGTCCTCGGAGCCTTCATAACGGCATATTCGAAGCTCGACACTGCGACAAACAAGGCACGACAGAGCGTCAAGCAGCTTGCGACCAAGGGCGACGTGAAGTCGGCACGGATACTCGCGCGGGAGGTTGTACGGAGTAACAAGCAGAAAGACCGGCTGTCTGTGAGCAAGGCGCGGTTGGGCTCTATAGGTCATCAGCTCACGCAGCAGATGGGTGAGTGATATGCGCTGTCCGATAACTTTGTGTATTGAACTATGCCCTGCTTCTACTAGCCATGGCCAAAGTGACTGGGTCGTTGGCGAAATCGACGGAAATCATGAAGCTATCAAATCAGCTCATCAAATTGCCACAAATATCTCAAACCATGCGTGAAATGAGCATAGAAATGACAAAGGTTCGTCGCACGGCTTCATGACATTGACTTCCCGTTACAACTGCATGCACAGGCTGGCATCCTGGAGGAGATGATGGAAGAAACCCTTGCTATAGAGGAAGACGAGGAGCTCGAAGAAGAAGCAGACGCAGAAGTAGACAAAGTGCTGTTTGACCTCACAAATGGCAAGCTTGGACTGGCCGGGTCTGTACAAACGGAGCCACCGGTACGATCAAACATTCCTCGCTCCTCGATGTTACTGAACCTCGCATAGACATTGGAGGACAAGCTCGAAGACGAAGAAACGGAGCGTGTCATGGAACAGTATCGACAACAACTCAGCGGGCTTCTCAGTTAATCAATGCCTCGACCCTTCCTCGGATTTCGCATGGACGTGTACAATATCGTTGGTTATATATTCGGTCCCCACACAGTTATTCCGATGACACCGCGTATTCTATTGTGGTTGACTCGACATTACATTGCACGTCAATCAGTCGCATAGGTGCGTCCGAGAGTACCTCAGGGAGGTTGCTAGTAGCTTCGTTGTCGAGGTGTCCAATGTTACGGTCAGGATCTGGGCTTGATACTCCACTGCTCGTTCAGGCTCGCTCGGGAAATGACCTAGGCTTGTTCCATATCTGTCTTGATACAGACGCTGACCCTAGAGGCTATGTCAACAGCGATGTAGCACTGATCCAGCGCCACGACTTACAGCTGCGCCATCGCTCTTCTGTTTGACAGGTCACAGCATCGCCGCTTACCAAAGGCTACATAACCTGTCTGCGCTGGACCGTGTACCCCCATCGCCATGTTAGAAAGGTACGTCTATTTTAAAACCCAATACTCGTACCAACGTGACAAACCGGAGCCCCCCACCATTAGATCAGAAGGTCTGGGTGTGATTGGACGGCAAGAAATGAGCGCCGATGTTGAGTACCTAACGTGAGTCGTACATGTTTGAACGGTCGTTACATGAGAGTACATCTTAGCAATAGATTGGACATGCTGGAGGAAGCAATCCCAGAGGACATGCCCGTAATTGAAGAGCAAGCGCTCCGGGATCAAGTTCATATCTTCCCTACCGACGCGAACCTGCGTCTGCAAACCCATCCTGATGGTGACAACGAATGGTTAGTGCCCTCTCTCTCGTCAGACCTCCATAGTACTAACCTACACACGTTTCAGGTTAGTCGATCTGGGACAGAAACTTATTGATTTGGGCGTGACTCGCCTCCTCCGTGGTTCTTACAATCACTTACGACTCCAACGACTAAACGTAAGCTATGTCAGCAACATAGTAGTATTCTTTCGGATGATGTTGACCTCGCTGCAGGAAATGAAACAACTGATCTTGGACGATCGAACATTGTGGGGCATGTAAGCTCTATAATTCTACAACTTTCAGAGATACTCAGCGGTCTATAGATGCAAGTACTATGGATTGGACAAGGTCGTCATCCCGATACCTCAGCGAGGTGAGGTCATGAGATATACTCACGAAACTTCCGGTAAGCTATCATAAAACTTACACCGTACTATACGTGAAGTGACATATGTACGTAGGTCCATTGTTCAAGGTCGTTTCAACCATACACTTCTCTGTGTATTACTGAAGTCAAGGTCAGGCATATATTGGCGCTCTATACCATGAAGGCAGCAACGCGTTTGGCTCTCCGAGTGCCTGGTTGCCCCTTTTGTTCAAGCCCTACGTCCGAGCTGCCTTCCATGTGGTGAATGCTCGCCACAACGACACTCTATGGCCCCCTCCGGCACCATATATACCCACCGAACTCCACAACCATATTCTGGCGTTTGTCACATCGAAAAGGACGCTCGTCGCCTGTAGCCTGACGTGTCGCTACTGGTACTCGATATGTGCCCCAGTCCTCTTCAATAACGTTGTCCTCCGTAACCGCCAAGACGTCCAAGGCCTCAAGCTTTGTTTGCAGTCATCCCAACCAAGTCCGATCAAACAGTACGCCCATGCGCTTACGGTGATCTACGATTGCAAGGGACCGCCGTGGGGTCATCTAGTCCCAATGCAGATCGGAAGCAAGCTCCCTGGTCTGCGAGAATTGTCGTTTCGTGAACACCATGATCATCCTCCAGATCCTGACCGTCAAGATTTTGCGGAACCCTTTCATGGGCATCATGTAGCTCTCCTAACCTTTTCCGCGTTCAAGTCTTTGTCGTCTCTTCGGCTGGGCCCATGCATCCTGAACAGCTCGTACGATATCCTGAGGATTGTTGGCAAGATCTCGACCCTAGAAACCCTTTTACTTGAGGACGTTCAATGGAAACGTAATCCCTCAGAATTGCCCCGCATGACGCGCACTGGGTGTCGACTGAGGGAGGTACAAGTCGTGGGGTGTACGCTGAGCTGGCCTATGTTATGGCTCTGGGCGGCGCCCACAGATCCATCTTCGGTCGGTATCGACACCTTTCGAGGGATAGCTTATGACGACGCGGTCACCATCGGCCGTATTGCCGCATCATGTAGGACGACAATTGGGAAGCACAATGGATATTTGACGTGCGAGATGTCACCACAGGATAATGCATGTGAGCAGCGACCATATACCATATCTCACTGGGAAAATCTCATTCTCACCTTTGCAACGCAGATATCCTAGCTATAAACGGGATTTATGACACTGCGGACCCCCACTTTCGCAAAGACTACATGCGGTTCCATATTGCGCCTTCATCAAACGAGGGGCACGGGCTGAATGTCATTCGCGTTGTCTTCCGACAGAAGCTCTGGCAGGACTTCGAACAAGCATTTGACTGGGAATATCTCGACCTACTTCTTTCGACGCTGCCTAGTCTGACCGAGGCAGTCTTCATCACCGACGATTCCGACCACAACGGCACAATCTTCCATGCTATAAGGGTGTTGCTGCCCAGTGTCAGACGCAAGGTGCTGTACCGAGTCGCGTGTGAGTCTGCTATTCATTTCTGTGCGACATGGAACAAAGCATTAAAGTATGAGCGTCGTAGACGAAGCAGAAGACGTCGTCGAACCAGTTTTGCACCCTCTCCTCGATGCCGAAATGGGGAAGCCAGCCTTGCTGGTATACGATCTTTCGAAGAAGGATTTGCCGAGGAAATACAACCCGTCAGCCACATCCGGGGAGGAGCGGATACTCCCATTGAGTACCCAGGACAGCCAGTCCCTGGCACTGAACTTGGATCCTCCGCCAGACTCCTTAGCTATCTACCACGAGATGCTTCCTTGGCCTCTCGTCATTGAGAGTCCGTTCGATCCCCTGACAGTCAGAGACATCCTCGAAAGGATCCGGAAGTACCTTCGCGTTCAGATCACACATAGCGACTGGAATATTCTTACCACCGACCGACAAAAAGAGGTCGCTCGCGCCTACTCGCGCCGGGTCAAACGCGGTGTTGACACACAAGCAAACAAGGACGAAGCTAGGAAAGGAGTCCGACGCATAGACTACCTGATGGACCAAACGATGTTCATAGGGCTAGCCCGTCGGATCGATTACCGAGGCGACCCAATTCCTAACCAGTTCACTCTTGTAGTTGACAACGGGACGAGAGAATCAACGCTGTCTTTGGTGACACTTGATAATTCATTGTAGGGCTACTAGTGTGTTAGAAAGTAGGGAATTATCGGACAACCTCTGACATTAATGCCTAGGCGACCGTCGGCCGAACGGTCGAGATACACGATATCGAATGAAGATTGGTGGCCTCCTCCGACTGACTTGGATAGTCGGATGTCGATGGCCCTGAGTAATTCAAGAGAGAAAGTTGCATAGCCCTCATTTCACTTGCCAGTCCAGATACAAGTGCCTCCATTGATTTGGGCCGTATTTCGGACGAGAGGCCCGAGTACGCGAACGACTCGGCAACACGCGAGCGACACGTGGAGTTACATCACCGCACGTGGTCTTGCCGCACGCCAAAAGTTGAGTGCACACCGTTTCCCTCCGACCATCTTGTAAAAATGTTCGCGGCCAGACACATCTCCAACGTTGCGCGGGGCGCATTGAAGGGCTCTCAGGTGAGTTGTCGCGAGCTATTCGTGCTCCCGGACCGCGAATCTAACGATGTCCTGTGTACAGCAGCAGGCATGGCGAACCTACGCCTCCGCTGCACCAACCGCCGCTTTTGCTGGCCAGAAGGGTGCCAACGTAAGTCCCCTGCACGTTCAGCACTTCCGTTTACTGACCCTGTTACAGGGGAAGTATACTGTTACACTCATTCCTGGAGACGGTCAGTTTCGGAAGCCGTAGTCGAGGTGATGTCACTCAAAGCGCGTATTGTAGGAATCGGTCCTGAGATCAGCGAGTCGGTGAAGGAGATCTACACTGCGGCTGGTGTAAGTACCTTCCATTTCACTGGACTGAGGGTCGGTCTCACGCTTGTCACAGGTCCCCATCGAGTGGGAAGAGGTCAGCGTTGCCCCCATCCTCAAGAACGGCAAGACTGTGATTCCCGACGCTGCTATCGCCTCTGTCAAGAAGAACACTGTCGCTTTGAAGGGCCCTCTCGCTACTCCAAGTGCGCCAGTCTGTATCCCCGCTGCATCTCCGAGCTAACGCGTCGTCAACACCAGTTGGCAAGGGTCACGTCTCCCTCAACTTGACTCTCCGCAGGACATTCAACCTCTTCGCCAACGTGCGTCCTTGCGTGTCTATCAAGGGCTTTAAGACCCCATACGACGATGTCAACACCGTCCTCATTCGTGAGAACACGGAGGGAGAGTACTCGGGTATCGAACACGAGGTGCGTGTCATTGATGTGCCTCTAACCTGCGTAAACTAAGTTTGGGAGCTAGATCGTCGACGGTGTCGTTCAGTCTATCAAGCTCATTACCTGGGAGGCGTCGGAGCGTGTGGCGCGGTACGCTTTCCACTACGCAGATACCCAAGGCCGCAAGCGCGTCACTGCTGTTCACAAGGCCAACATCATGTCAGCTTTTACTCCATAGCACGATTATATATCACTCACTCCCCCACAGGAAGATGTCCGACGGCATGTTCTTGTCTGCCTGCCGTCAAGTCGCGAAGGAATACCCAAACATCGCATACGATGAAGATCTTCTCGACCGTGTCTGCCTTCAGGTATGCAGATTCGTCGCGGGGGATGCATCTGTTAAACTGCTGTGATAGATTACCCAAAACCCCGCCCCCTACGCTGACCGTGTCATGGTCATGCCCAACCTGTACGGCGACATCCTTTCCGACATGTGCGCTGGTTTGATCGGAGGTCTTGGATTGACCCCGTCCGGCAACATTGGCCGGGTAAGTTCTGTGCTGCGGTGGCTTAATGAACTGTGGCTGATATTGCCTTCTACAGGACGCGTCTATCTTCGAGGCTGTTCACGGATCTGCCCCCGACATCGCTGGCAAGGGCCTAGCCAACCCGACGGCGCTCCTTCTCTCTTCCATGATGATGCTTCGGTGCGTAAATAGCAGTGGCACGGGTCACACGCATTGACAAGCATCCCAGGCACATGAACCTCGGAACCTATGCCGATAAGATTGAGAAGGCTGCCCTCACCGTGCGTATATGCTTCCTTCCATGGCAACGCATTCTGACATAAATCTATGACGTTTAGACCATCGCGGAGGGCAAGACTATCACGGGCGATCTCGGCGGCAAGGCCTCCACCAAGGCATACACGGATGCGATTGTGCAGAAGCTGTGACTGGCTTGATAGATGTTTACTAGACGTTCGGTAGAGTCTATACCTTACATGGTTGCTAACTACAATATCTCTCTTGCGTTAGACAGCGTTTGCACGTCTGCCGGCTCGGAGTGACAGTGGCTGTCCTGTCAAGTGTCTAGATTGAGAACAAGGCACCGTTGCGAGGACAATTGAGGAGTTTTCACGCAGGCTTGGGAAAGCTTGACGCTGTTTGCTGCTAGCCTGGAAACGTGTCCCTGAAACTGTTCGCTCCCGGTATCGCCCAGTGAGGCCTTGAGGACGGAAGTAAATGGAGCGTAAGATCAAACGTTGTGATGCTTGTAGGCGTGGGAACTTCGCGGGCTGCGCCTTGGGGTCCCAAAACGCCGTCGCGACTCCTTCGTCCTGTCTCTCCTTGCGACGATAACAACCCTTCCACGCCTATCGAGGCAACCACTCCCATAAACCCCCACTCGCCCTGCAGGGCAAAGTCAGCTAGCCTACGCAATTCTCCAACTTTCCGGTATGTATGCCGCGGTCGTCGTCCTCTCCTGGACGTGCCAGCAGAGCAATGTGTTAACGAGTTTACACAGTCGTCCCACGAATCTCTCGCTCAAGAAAAGCTAAAAGCCCAAAAAGATCGCATAAGTCTCATCGTGTACCACCAGAACCTTCATTACGACCGACATGACAGACGAAGTCACGCCGCAGACGCAGCCCAGTGCGCCGAGGAAGGAGGAGAAGAAGGAAGAGAAAAAGACCACGCCCAACGCTCCTGGACAGGGCCCTCGAAATCCCAGGAGGACCATGTCGCGCTCAGGCTCGGCTGGAGGCAACAACACGGGGCCACCTCGACCCTCCTCACGCGGGGGGAATAGAAGGAACCCCTCCAACCCACCCCAAGGAACAGATTCCGGTGCCGAGTCGCAGAAGGGCGAAAGCAGAGGCGCAAAGAAGCCCGACCAGCAGCGTGGCAAGCAGCCCGCCAACGCTCGCGGTGGCCAGCACCGTAAGGCGAGCTCGACCGCACAGGGTCGCCACAACAACAACAAGGATAGCATATCCAGACAGAACAGCAACAGACAAGCCCCCTCCGCCCCCGTCACTCAGCCTTCATCTAGTGGTGAAGGCAGTGACGCACTGTCATCCCTACAACGCGTCATTGCTGACCTCAAGACCTCCTCCCCATCCACCCAGAGCGCCAGCGCCCCCAACCCACTCAACGCTCCTGCTCACGGCGTCCAGAGCTCGAACTTACCCGCCAATGCCCCTGTTTTCCAACCGGGTGCTGCCGCTTACCCTGGCATCGCTGGGAACGAAGCCCCTCGCCATCGCAAGGCCGCCTCTCTCGGCGCGGGCTCGGGCCCTACCAATTTCATCTCGTACTCGCCCAATCTTGGCTCGATGATGGAAGACGTGCTCGAGGAAGGACCCGGTGGAGGTTCATTCGAAGAGGGAGAGATTCAGGAAAACGCGCCCCAAGCTCACCAGCGTCGCTCCTTGTCTCAGAGCTTCACTGCTCCCCGCTTCGCCGCACTTGCGGCCCAACAGCAAGAACAGAATGAATCCGTCGGTGCTACTGGCAGGCCTCAGCTCGCTCCCAATTTCATGTTCGGAGCTCGTAGACGTCCCAGCGCTCATATGCCGATGGGACCTCCGATCAACGAGGAGGACGTCGGCTTCCAATTCCCTCAGCAATCGAATCAGCAGAACTTCAAGCTCGAGCCACCTACCGAACAACCACCCCACGCACACCGCAGGACAGAGAGCTCTGGCGAGATCAACGGCATCATGGCTGAGCAAGTGAGTATTGTCGACCCGTACCAGCGCATGCGTCCAACAAACTTCGCCCAGATCGCTCTCCAGAGTCAAATCGAAGCCTTGCAGCAGCAGCAGCAGGCGTTGTACCAACAGCAACTCGCACAGAACTCGGTCCTTTCCTTCCAAACCCCGGGCCTTGCCCCGCCGCGAGGCGTGCACCGCCGGGTCCACAGTACCGTACCCCTGGGCATGGGCCTTAGCGCCGCGCTCGCCGGACCACAATCTGCTATGGGGCAATTTGGTCAACTAGGCAACATGGGAATGGGCATGGATTCGCACCCTCCCGGCATTCCTCGTGGGCATGGTCGTCGTCACAGCGTGAACGTCGTCAACAAGTCTGGCGGCCAAAGCATCAGCTCTATGTTCCCCAGTAACTCCGATGGCTTCGACGACGGCTTTGCTCCTCCGGCTGCGCTCATTGGTGGCTCTCAGCATGCTCGCTCCGATTCAGCTTGGCGTATCAACGGCGGTGTCCCCAGTGTTCAGAACGGGAACGGATTTGCTGCCGATCTTGCTCAGGCTCAGGCTCAGCTCCAGAGCCTCCAGCAGTTCCGCGCCGCCGCCGGCGGGCATCACCACAAGATGCCTTCCTTCAGCTTCCCCAACATGCTCCCCAACATGATGGCCGCCAATATGATGGGTCTTGGTCTCGGTGGTATGAATATTCTTCAACAGCAGCAGCAGCAGTTCCAGTCTCAGCTTCAACAACAATCGAGCCAGCCCCAGCGCAAGTCGCTGTTCGCTCCTTACTTGCCCCAGGCCTCCTTGCCGCCACTTCTTGCGGCCGGCAAGCTCGTCGTCGGTATTCTGCGCGTGAACAAACGTAACCGTTCGGATGCGTACGTGGCGACCGAGGTTCTGGACGCCGACATCTACATCTGTGGATCGAAGGACCGCAACCGGGCCCTCGAGGGCGACATTGTCGCAGTCGAGCTTCTTGACGTGGACGAAGTTTGGGGAACGAAGAAGGAGAAGGAGGAGAAGAAGCGCAAGAAAGAAGAGAACTCTGCCTACGATCTCAAGGGCACTGCCGTTCGCAAGAACGACAAGAAGAAGGATGATGTTGAAGTTGAGGGCCAGGGCCTGATGCTTTTCGAGGATGAAGAGTGCGCTCTTCTATTTCTCATATGATCTACTAGCTAATAGTTCGCCCAGAGTTACCGACGACGTCAAGCCACAATTCGCTGGTCACGTCGTAGCCGTCGTCGAACGTATGCCTGGACAACTGTTCTCTGGAACTCTTGGCCTACTTCGCCCATCATCTGCCGCCACCAAGGAAAAGCAGGAAGCAGAGCGTCGCGAGCGTGAGGGTGACCGTGGCGATGAACCGCGCCGCCCTATCGAGCGCCCCAAGATCGTCTGGTTCAAACCCACCGACAAGCGTGTACCCTTGATCGCCATCCCGACCGAGCAGGCTCCGCCTGACTTCGTGCAGAACTCTGATACATATGCTAACAAGCTCTTTGTTGCCTGCATCAAGCGTCATGTAAGTCTCGTGTCATTCCAGCACGCATACAGTCAACTCACAACCGTCGTAGCCTATCAGTTCGCTCCATCCTTTCGGAACTTTGGTGGAGGAGCTCGGTCCCATCGGCGATATCGAGGTCGAGACCAGCGCGTTGCTCAAGGACTGCAATTTCCCCACGGAAGACTTCTCCGAGAACGTCATCAAGTGCTTGCCTCCCATGCCCTGGTCGTAAGAATCTGTCTTCGCCACTCCCCTTTCGAATCATTCACTGATGCCGTGTCCCTAGTGTCCCGGACCGCGAGCTTGAAGTTCGTAAGGATCTTCGCGCTGAGCGTGCATTCACTATCGACCCCGACACCGCCAAGGATCTCGACGATGCAGTTTCCGTCAAGGTCAACGAGGATGGCACATACGACATCGGTGTCCATATCGCCGATGTTTCGTACTTCGTCAAGCCCAACACCGCTCTGGACCGCGATGCTCGCAAGCGTGCTACTAGTGTGTACTTGGTGCAGCGTGCCGTCCCCATGCTTCCCCCCGCTTTGAGCGAGCAACTCTGCAGTCTCTTGCCCGGCCAAGACCGTCTCGCCTTCTCGGTGATCTTCACCATGACCAAGGAAGGCAAGATCGTGCAGAAGTGGTTCGGTAGAACTATCATCAAGTCCGCAACTAAGCTCTCCTACAGCAAAGTCCAGAGTGTCATCGACGGGAAGACTCTCGGGGATGTGCCTGTCATCCCTGAGCACAATGCCGCGGATATCGCCCACGACATCAAGATCTTGGACGACCTCGCCAAGCAACTGCGCGAACGTCGTGTCCAAGCCGGCTCCATCACAAGCGAGTCGGAGAAGGTTACGTTCACTCTCGATGAGGACGGCCTTCCCATCGACTGTGGGGCATACGAGCGATCTGAGGCTCACAACCTCATCGAGGAGGTAAGTGCAGCTTTCTACAACCTCGCTGAGATACTTACAAACGGGACTTTTTCCAGTTTATGTTGGCCACCAACCTTGCTGTCGCCCAGCAGGTCGCTGTACATTTCCCTGAGCAAGCACTGCTCCGCCGTCACGATAGTCCTCTGGAGCGTCGCCTCGTGAGTCAAAAGCGAGGCTACAGCTACAAATTTACTCAATGTCTTCCTCACTAGACTGCCTTCGCCGAGCGGGCGGATCGCCTGGGTTACAAACTTGACATCTCTTCCTCTGGCGCCCTTATGCGCTCGTTGAACACCGTCGACGACCCTAGCGCTCGCCGCATCATCGACATCTTGCTCCAGAAGTCCACTCAACGTGCGAAGTACTTCTGTGCTGGCATGCTCGACATTGCCAAATACGGTCACTATGCTCTCAACGTCCCCGTCTACACCCACTTCACCTCCCCCATCCGTCGCTACGCCGATGTCCTTGTGCACCGCCAGCTTGACGCCGTTCTCCAGGGCAACAATGGAGGTGAGACCCCCAAGTTCACGATGGATCGCGACGCTGTTGCCAAGGTCGCACAGCAGTGCAACATGTACGTCCATTCGGTGTGGCTACCAAATTGTGACCTTTCCTGACCTCCATCCAGTAAGCAGGATTCTGCCCGGCTCGCGCAGGAACAATCTGCCCATCTGTTCCTGTGTGTCCTCATCGCCGACCTCACGCACCGCTATGGTCCTGTCGTGCGTCAGGCTAAGGTTGTCGGCGTTCTCGACGCTGCATTCGATGTCTACGTTCCCGAATTTGGCATCGAGAAGAGGGTCCATGTTGACCAGATGCCCATCGACGTGCGTTAATCCAGGATTGTCTATTGTACCTCGCTAACACCACTTATAGAACCATGTGTACGACGAGCACAAGCACACGCTGCAAATCTACTGGTCCGAGCGCGATGTCATCACTTGGTTAGCCGAGAACAGCGACGACGAGCATTTGAAGAAGGTGAAGCAAAACGCCGAACAGCATGCGCTGAAGATGGAGGTCACCTCACGCTCCGTCAACGACGAGCAGGCCCTGTTCGACGAAGATGAGCAGGATGAAATCGTCCTCGAGCGCCCGACCGAGCATGATGCCGCCGAGACTTCCAAGCAGAGGCTGCTCTCGAGGGCCAAGGTTCAACCCGTCTTCGAGGGCCTGAAGGTCACTCCTGCTGGTCACAAGATCCAGGAGATCCGCGAAATGCAGTCTGTTCCTGTGAGTTCGAATAATGTCCGTTTGGAACCCTGTCCTCATTTCGTCACAGGTCATCGTCACTGCGGACCTCACCAAGAGTCCTCCGGTCATCAAGGTCTACAGTGTCAACCCTTACGCTGCTGAGCAGAGGCAGTAATTCTTTTCTCTCTATGCTATTCATCGGAAACAGTGCGTCCCCTGGAGTTGACTTGGATGTACAAGATAATCGGTGGCTTTTCCTCTTGCATGCTCTCTTCGTTCTCAATCCCCTCCCCTAAACCCCCTTCGCAACGATGCTCTATGACCTCCCTCTGTCTGTTACGCTTCCCATTCGCTGACTGCTTAGTGGGCTTGTTATGACCGGATGAACCAAACGTATCTGTCACCTTCGTAGGTGTGTTCTTGCGCGTGTAAGTATAGTAATTCGTTAGTATGTTCGCAATGGAAGTAGTGTGTACACTCGATTCGATATTCTCCCTGACGAAAATATGGCCATGCATGGCATACCGAGGGTAAGTAACATCGAAAATGCTGTCATACGGGATCTCGCCTGTGCGAAGACTGCATTGCGCTCTGCGTATACGGCTGAAAACTGTTCAGTCGATGATGCTCCAGATTGCCCCGGCGCTTTTTGCACGCCATCGATGTAAGGTACGAGATTCGCCAAGCTTGACATGGGGGTCATCTTGCTGATTCCTACATTTTTGAGCGGGATGTTGGCGGGATGTCCGAAAAATCCAATCTTGAGCACACGCATGCGCGCGATGAGCGGAGTCCCGCTACTTGTTGCGATCGGCGGTGCAGAACGAACGGCGCGCGGCGGGGATAGGCAATAGACCTGCATTCATCTTACCGGAAGAGTCACCGAATACGTATTACTACCGTACAAGACACGCCTCCATCCTCGCCCGTTCTGCTTTCCAATGTCGCCGTCGAAGGTGAGAGATGCCAAAGCCCCTGAAGACGTCCTCGACACCGTTGCCACCATGAGTGATATTGCAGAACTCCTCCGAGTCGAACGCGACCGGAAATTTTCTAGTGACCCGTGGTTTACCTTGACAAATACTTGCGATGGCAGGGACTCGGAACAGGGGCAGCGCCCACTGGGCTGAGCGGCACGGTATCTCCACTGATTAGTATCGGGGTTTCGATTTTGAGATACGCCTCAGGCTGCAACTCACACCGGAGAAACTGTGGACGAAGGATAGGACAGCGTGAGCCGTTTGGGGTTGTGGGCTGACAGAGAGGTTCCGCACAGTCAGTGGCGTATAGCCTGCCCAGATGGTTGCAATGGGCGGGTCCAATGAGAGGTCAGTCCGGAAGCGTTCCGGGCTGCTGGCTACATCATGGTTGGGTACCGATGCCTGTAACTGATCGACAAGCCAAGAGCTGCTGCGAGAAATACTGCTCCCCGCTACCTCCTGAGGCGGTGCATCGTACATGGTGATGTGCTGATTTTGATGAGGAACTGCGGCGAATATTTGCTAGACCTCTGGGGGCGATCAATATCCTGGCGGATACGGGCCCGCGCCTTGGACGGTTCTGGCCGGCCCGACGTGTGTTGGGAAAGGCAGCTGGGCAGGCAGAAAAATCCTGCGACGAATGGACGGGATGCGGTGGATCGCGCTGGGGTATTAAGGGCTGGATCCCGACAAGAACATGAGCCGGGTGTGATCGACAATCCTCGATCGAGCGGCTGGCCAAAGTATGGTCAAGAAGCAGTTCAATTGAAAGATCGTAGCGGCAACTACAAAAGCAGTCGCACCGCCGGGAAGCATGAGATGAGATGTATTTGTGGGAATACCGGAAGAAATCCGCTGGGTACGGAGTGAATGGCCTGCGCATCTGGCCCACAGCTGCCCTGGATGTTCTCGACGATGTCTCCTCGCGGTGGTTGGCAACATGCATACTGCGCAAGGGCGGGGTCCAACATGCATGGGCGGGTGCGCAGTAGGAGGTAGTTGGGCGCGTACTGCGGGGGCTGCGCTGGCGCAGTGTGTCATCTCTGCTTACGCGGACCCAATCCGGCCGACGCCCGGCATGGGCTGGATACACAAGCGTCCACACCTGCCTTTGCCCGGCAAGGCAACTGCAACATCAACGGCCTGTGTCGTTAGACAATTTGCGCAACGCTACCATGCCGGAAGCCTTCAGCTATAAAGCCCGGGCGATACAACCGCTACTTCCCCACTCATCCTCTTCCATCGAATACTGTCTGGCTCTGGAGCCCGGTCATATTCTAACGCACCATGTCACGAACCACGATAGCTTCCCTCTTCTCCTCGGCACTTGCTCTGCTCCTCTTCGCCGCGCCAGCAATGGCCCTCGACGACAACTACGATCCCAAAACTGATCCACACAATCCCCTCAAGTATGTCACCAACCAGACTTACGCCGGCATAGCTCTCGGTGAGTACTTGAGTTCTGGGCCTCCTCGATACCTGGGCTGATAGCCTCTGCCACTCCAGCCGCGTTCTTCATCTGCGCCTTGACCCACACATACTTCATGATCAGGAAGGGTGGTCGCTTCATGATGGCGATGGTCATTGCCGAATACAGTACGTCTTTGTCACAGCTTCACCCCCCACTTCTATCCTAACCTTGTTGTTCAAAGCCTATGCCATCGGTCTTGCGGGTCGTTTTGTCTTGCACAATAACCCGACGAGTCTGGGTGCCTACATCTTCCAGAACACCTTCATCACGCTCTCGCCTTGTGGTTTCATCGCGGCAGAATACGTTCTCCTCGGTCGCCTCGTCCGCTGGCTCAATGCTGGAGACCACCTCCTCATCCGCCCCACCCGTGTCACCCTCATCTTCGTCCTCTCCGACGTCACCACATTCTTGGTGCAGGCAGGTGGAGGAGGCATCTCAGCTTCCGCTGGTGGCGACCAGGACAAGGTCGACTTGGGATCTAAGGTACGATCTAGAGCAACTGGATCCCCGGCAGACTAACTAACTCCACTCATCTTAGGTCTTCTTCGTCGGCCTGATTCTCCAACTCGTGTCGTTCATCGTCTTCATGCTCCTCGCCGCCCGTTGGATCTTCCGTGTGTGGAAGTACGAGCCCGCCACCTGGACCTGCGACTCGCACCTCCCCTGGTTCAAGGATTGGCGTTCACTCGCTGGCGCCATGTGGATCAGCTTCGTCTGCATTCTCGTACGTACTTCTCACCAAACAACAGTCAAGCTCACCGCTAACACGATGCTTACAGGTCCGTTGCATCTTCCGTACCATCGAGCTGTCCGAGGGCTACCAAGGGCACCTCACCACCACCGAATCCTACTTCTACCTGTTCGATGTCATCCCCATCCTCAACGCCCTCATCCAATTCATCCCCTTCTGGCCCGGTCGCTTCATCCCCAAGGATCCCACGGAGCACCACCGCTACCTCCCTACGTCGGTCACCAGCAGCAGTGCCGAGCAGGTTACGCTCAACGACATGGAGAGGGCCCGGAGTAAGCCCGCCGGCAAGCCATACTACTGAGATGCGGGCCGGGCGAGCAGCACAGTCGAGCGCGATGTGCAAGGTACCATTGTAATGACTCGTCGAGGGATCTGGAGCTACGTGATGGTGTCTTTATATTATCTTCCTTCCTATTTCTCTACACTCTCAATCATTTCCATCGGACTCTCCATAGTATCATATATATTCGGAACTGTGTTTAGCATAGGAGCTGCATAGATGTCCTTTTACGACCAACACAACGTTTTGAATGATGCTCCCGTACCACTGCAGTGTCAGAGTCCTTCGAGAAATGCCGTGAGGCTTGAACCCGACTTCGTTTTGTTTTCCTGCTCTTGTCTCTCCCTGTTCCGGGCTAGCATTTCTTGGAGCCCTGTTTTCTTCTTCGCTCGAGGCTTCGCATGGTTCTCCAGCGAAGGCGAAGACCGTGCGGCGTTGGGCGTCGAAGACCGCGATGAATATGAAGACGTGGATGGGGTCTGGACAGCAATCGTGGGCGTGGAAGCAGGAAGGGAGGTGAGGACACGGGAAGATGAGGATGGGGTCGAGGTGGGCGTCTTGGCATTCGCCACAACCTTCTGCCTCGGGAGGTACGGTGGTGGGTTTGGTAGTGGTAAAGGTTGCGATTGCCGAGGGTCTGAGCTATGCAACACAGCCGAAGGCCCCGCATGTGACACCACGCGATCCTCTTCGCTATGGCACACTAAGCACGTTCGACGCAGGACGCGTACATAAGGAGGTTGTCCCACAGCACGCTTCTTAGCCTTTCGGCTAAGACTCTTGCGAGCGATTCGTACAGAACCCGTGCCATCTAGTAGATAGGTGCCGCATTTAGTGCAGTGCGTACTGCTGAATATTTCGGCAGAGGCGGGGTGATTTTGATATCTGACTCTGGTCGCATGCAAAGCCGCGATGCTCGATGATGCAGACTGGAGCGTGAGTGGAATTTTGGCACGGAATTTTGTTGTAATCGTATCCTCATCCTGCATAATTGATATTCTGTCTTGTTTTAAGTACGCTGTGTGTTAAATATATTGTAGGAGACAACCCACGAGTGATGGTCCAGAACGAGCGTCGTGGTCGGCACCGAGCTGCATCTCGGCGCCAGCCGGGCTCGATCCCACGCGGCCGTGATCGTGACAGCGTGTGACACACGCGTCGCAGCGTGACAATGGTGGCCTTGTTCGCCCCTGCTTACCGTGACATCCCTCCCACCCTCTCCGCATTCCACTCTTCATGTTTCCTCCCGAACGCGCAAACTGTGGACGAAGATGAGCCTACCAGGTCCGACACCCATTCCCCTACCCACCTTCCACGAGTCTGGTGAAGCATGTCCCAAAGACTTGCTCGACTTCCTTCAGCCCCTCGCCTCGAGGCTCGAGGACGAGACGCACGCGCAACTCATGGAATACGACAGCGTCAAATGGATTCCCGTCATAAACACGATCAACTCCCACTTTCTCGCCGCGTTTCCTGGTCCCAACGAGTTTCCTTGGAATGCAATGCATGAGAAGTCCAAGGTCTCCGAGGTCGTCTTCGACGTGTTATACCGTATCGCGCTACGCGTAGGAGAAGTTCTCTTGCCAAACCAGGAGCTGGTGCAAGACATGTTTATTCGCCTGCTCAATGTTGGTCTCAGTTTGGATCCTTGGCTCGACATACCCGACATCGAGGCGAAGGCAGACTTCCCAAGTCCTAAGGTCATCCGTAATCGGGCTTTGCGAGCGGCCAGACAGATTCTGGTATCGCTTGGCAACAAAGTGAAGCTGGATACCGCAGGAGATCCGGGCTGGAAGATGCTGCTGAAGATTGTGAACGAATGCATTGCCGTTTGCCAAGGTGCCGCGCATTCTTGCTTCGCGCGGGCTCTCAGCTAAATTCGACTTCAGACGTCCTCACTACTTCTTACGAAAACGAGTTCCATATACGTTTCTTCTCCTCGCCCAGGATAACGACTGCCGCGCCTTCCGAGGACACAAAGGCAAGTTCTGGCGAGAACGACTTTATCTGGTATCTCATGAATCCAGTCGCAGAAGCAACCACACATATACATCAGCGACGCGTCGCAGGTACCCCTACTGCTTACATGCATCTTGAAGCTTCTCTATGATACCAACACCCCGGAACCATTAACCCAGTGCTTCATGTACCCAGTCATCACTCGGATGGCCGAAACTACTCGTCAATGTTATGACTTTCTCATTTCACCAGCCTGTCAGACCACAGAGTCCAAGCGTGCTCGGTCCATTACTCGTCTCATACACTCGGCCACCAGTGGCCTCCAGCCATACCCTGCTTTCCGCGACATCGCGGATACAATGCGCTTGCACGTCTTGATAAGCAGGCTTCACGACGGGCCCCTCGACGCCTGGACCGAATCCGATGAGACCCTGGTGGAAGCAATGAACGAGCCATTTTCCAACTCTCCGTTGAGAGCGGACTTACACTCCGTTCTTTTGTCGCTGAAGGAAGAACAATGGGAAGCAAAGGGGGCAAATTTACGAGTACGTTTTATCATGTGTCATAAATTCTGCCCATTGACGATGTATCAGCGGCTTGCAATGTCGTTCATACGCCACGGTCTTGGGAGCCTCGACGAAGATATGCTCCAAGATATCAAAACATTCACCGAAAACCATCCTCTACGCCCAACCTATGCTGATCTTGCAACTTCTGTCGACCATACGCTAGCTGCCAAGCACAACATGGGACCTGCGCAGATAGAAACAGCGACTGCAAATCGCCGGGCGACGATAATTGATCTCGTTACGAAGATAATTAGCCCCGACAGGTTGACCTGGATGGACGACGGTGGGTCACTCAGTGATGGCCACTTTGTCCTGCGTGCTTTCGCCGATGTCGAGAAGCGATTCGACAGGTATTTGTTTTGACAAATCTCGTTCGATGTACCCTTCTGAGCGATTTAACATTAGGCCGGTTTATAACCCCAGCACGAAGGCCCGGCTTGCTTTGGTGGAAGATCTTCGTCGTTTTGTGTGCGTCTGTGCTCACGGCATGAGTCAAGACTGTAGCGAAGCCGAAACCGGACTGCCTATCAAATCCGTCTCGGCATGCATGCGTGTTCTGGAATCTGCTCTTGATGGTCCGGAGTCAGAAGTCACCCCAGCTATCCGCAGAGCCGTCTATGACGCGCTGTCGAAGTGCATCAAACATCAAAGACCTGGATACAATAGCAAATTGGACCATTCTGGACAATTTGCAGCGAGAGGTCTCAAGGACAAAGACAGGACTGTACGTCTCAGAGCAGGGTCAGTAAAATTAAGCCTTCCTTGGGCCTCGATGTTAATCGAACTTCAGACGCTGTGTCGCGGAATTCGTGTATCTGTACCAAGGACTGGAGGAATCTGCGCAACTAGTGCGCCCGTTCTTCAACTCCATCAACATAATCATGGCCGGTGGGGATGAGCCTTCGAAGGAATCGGTGCTAATTGGTGTAGGCCATATCGCGAAGTATAACGAGTTTTACTTCGACACGGTGATATACTGACGTATGTCTAGGTTTGGGAATGCCGACACGTTCCTGCAGTGCATTATGTGCTTCCTTTCGGCACTAGGGCAAGCCAATCCTGTCATCACCGGGACGGCTTATCTCCAGGTGCGTACATTGTCTGTATCTCTGTAGCTGCTTCCTCTTACGGAATTGCAGTTACAAGCATTGGGCAAACACTACGACAAGACTTCATATTCTCTTCTGTCTCCATACTTGGATCGCATATCGCCGTTCCTCATCGGACAACTCTCCAAGAATCCCGCGATCTTAACCGAAACCTGCAGTTTCCTCGCCATATCCTGGCCTGATTTCATGAATATCACTCTCCCCCACACTGTTCCGATGCTCTATATGAACCGTGACCGACGGGGTCTCGAGATCGTCTCAGACAACGTCGGTATCACTGTGCCAATGTTATTTATGCACCATGCTCCAGCAATCCTCGCCCAGGTATTCATGTTGCCTAAGCCTGGGCAGAGCACGTCGGCGTATAACTTTATCATCACGATTTTGACGGAACATATCTCAAAGGACAGCAACATTGAGATCGCGGAAAATCCTGTAGCAGGGTTTGGTGTGGAGACGATCACGAAGCTCATCGTACTGATGGGCGACAATGACCCGGGGACACTTCAGGCTGTGAGTGTAGATTCGTATCTGGAAAGCATACGGCTAACGACGTACAGGTGAGGCAAGCCTTGTTGAAAGTCAACAAACATCTTCAGGCGAAGAAGCAGACCACATACGACACTGCTGACGAAGCAATTTTGGGGATGCTCAAGGATAACATGGTCGGCATCGTCACCAAGTTGAACGACCTCCTACAAGATCACGAAGGAAAGATGTCTGTCGAGGCGAAGCGCAAGATCCTTCGAGCGCTCGGAGCTTTCACTAGGGAGGTTGGCACTTCCATCAGTAACGTGGCTCCCCAGGTGCGTTGTATATGACTTTGAAAGTTCGTTTAGTAACGCCCTCGTAGATTATGGCGACGCTACAAACGTCGTTGGTCATTCCTGAATTGGCTGAAGACAGCCTTCATAGCTGGGAGATATTCCTTCATACTCTTGAGCCACGGGACCTGGCGTCGCACGTCGGACCCACCAGTGCGGCGTTCGTGATATCATGGCCTCTCTTCCCAGCCCAACAGAAACAGACCGCTCGTAAATGTCTGGACTATGTTATTAGCCAGAAGGCTGAACTCGGGGACTATCTCGACGAAATCGTTGACCTACAATCGGTACCGGAGCTCAGTGCTACTTGGAGACAGCTGCAACATCTTAGGAAGGACTGGACGAACGAATACAGGCTACAAAAGCTCCTCGATCGTGCCGCGAGCGACAACACCGCAGTCATCAGTCAAGCTCTCCGCGAGCTCAAATCGTTCCTTCTCCGGGAAGATGAAAGATTTGTGCGCAGCCTAACTTCAGGCGACTTCTTCCATCCTTGCGTGGGCCAACTCGTAGCGGTGCTATGCTCAGCCGCCTCCCGTGACCCCGAGGAAAGTTCCAACGATACCATCCACACGCTTGCATTCGATTGCATTGGGATCATGGGTGCTGTCGACCCCGATCGTTTCGAGTATGGCAGCCACGACGGCGGGATGATCATGACCAGCAACTTCGAGGATGAAGACGAGTCCCTGGCATTTGTCCTACACCTGATCAAAGACGTACTCGTCGGAGCGTTCAGGACAACATGCGACATCACGTACCAAAACATACTCGCCTACGCTATCCAGAACCTCATGTCCTACTGCAAGTTCACGCCCGCTGTCCTGACCACTGGCTCCTCTGTCCCGAAAAAGGTTCGCGCCCGGTGGCAGTCGCTGCCCAAACATATCATGGAAACCATCACTCCTCTAATGGCTGGAAAGTTCACCATACAAGAAATCTCACCCGAACCAATCGAACACCCCGTGTATTCCATGGTACCTAGCTATCGAGAGTGGATGCAGGGGTGGGCCACCTACCTTATCAAACGGGTCCAGGCGCCGAACGCGAAGACAATTTTCTCAAAGTTCCATGCTGTCGTACGGAATAAAGACGTCGGGGTGGCGCATCACATCCTGCCTCACCTCGTGCTGAACGTCTTGCTCTCTGGAGACGCAGCGGAATCCGAAAGAATTCGCCACGAAATTCGTACCGTTCTCGAAGACCAAGTCGCGGTCGATAGTCCATCGAGCCCTGACAAGAAGGAACTCAGCGCGCAGGTAACTACACACCTGCATTCGATGTGTTGCTGCTTACCAATATCGTCATAAAGGTCATATTTCTACTCATGGACCACCTAAACAAATGGGTTCGCCACATGCGCCAGAGCATCGCTTTGCGCAAAAGCAACAAGAGAAAGCGTGTCGAAACGAGTTCAGAGGCGGACCAGCTCCAACTCATCGACTCGGTGCTCACCAGCATCGACCAGGGGCTCATGGCCAACGCTGCGCTGCGCTGTAGGGCGTACGCACGCGCCCTTATGTGCTTCGAGCAGCAGCTTGTTGATAGATCAGACGTCAACCGTGGTTCCGCATTCCACCAAGCCACCTTCGAGCGTCTTCACGAGATTTACGCCCAACTCGACGAGCCGGACGGGATGGAGGGTGTCTCGACGTTGATCTTAGCACCTTCGCTCGAACATCAGATTCGGGAACACGAGAATACGGGTCGTTGGACTTCGGCTCAGAGCTGCTGGGAAGTTAAGCTCCAGAACGCACCGGATGATCTAGAATCTCACCTTGGTCTATTGCGCTGTTTGCGCAATTTGGGACATTACGGTAAGCCACACCTCCTCCCCCAATGATCCTTATCTCACAACTTGTCGTCCTAGATACCCTGCGCACTCACGTTGAAGGTCTATTGACGCGGGAGCCGGCCTGGGAGCATGAAATCCTTGGGTACCAAATCGAGAGCGAATGCATGGTTGGAAACTGGCCTGTAGTCGAAGCACTCGTCACACGAACCAAGCTCGAATCGTCGCCTGTCACTCTGGCCCGCGTATTACTTGCCATGCGCTCCAGGGATCCACAAGCCGTCTCGACCACTCTTTCAAAGGCTCGCAAGCTGCTTGGCGCCCCCGTAATGGCTGCCGGCCCTCGCGGCTACAGAAGAGCCTACGAAGCCACATTGGACCTGCACATCTTGCACGAAATGGGCGTGATATACAACACGGGTGCACAAAGCGATGGCCACCAGCTGGCTACCCGCTTGGATGAACTCCAGGAGCGACTGACTACTCGGCTAGAATCCACCTTACCCAACTTCCGCTCCCGAGAGCCGATTCTCAGTGTCAGGCGAACGACGTTCAGCCTTCTGTGAGTGCTTATCGTGGTTTCCCGAACATCGAATTGACTCGTGCGTGTCTAGGCGAGACGGTCAGAGCCACTTTAGGGCCAACATTGGGAAGTCGTGGCTTTTCAGCGCGAAGCTAGCGCGGAAGGCGGGGTATTGGCAAACTGCATACAGTGCAATTCTGCAAGGCCGTCAAGTGGCAGCTCCGTTCTATTTTATTGAGGACGCGAAGCTTCTGAGCGCGACTGGAGAACCTCTTCGGGCGCTGCAAGAGTTGGAGAAGTCGCTTGATCTCATACCATCCGTCAGAAGAGTCATGGGCGAGAACTTAGGAGACGTCATGGATTTGACTGCTGATGATGACGAGAATGGCAAGCGCATCATAGCGAAGGTGCGTTCCGTACTGTCCTTCTCTACATATCACACTAAGCGTTTGATTTTACAGGCTGTCAAGCTACGCGCGCGGTGGATGAACGAATCTGACCGGTACGAGTCGCAGGTAATTTATAAAGTTTTCGATGCCGCCACCAAACTCTGGTCGGGGTAAGTCCTTTTGATTTCGGCGGCCAGGACTAGACTCATCTCTGTCGCAGCTGGGAGAGCGGGCATTTCCATCTCGGCCAGTTCCACGACGAGTGCTCCAAGAAGCTTGACCCCAATAGCAAGTACACCAAACAGCAGTCAGTGTCTCACCCTGGCGCATAAATCTCACGACTAACATTTTGGGTAGGACTTCCAAGATGAACGTCGAGACCATCAAGCATTTCTCTAAAGCTATACAGTGTGGCTCGAAATACATCTACCAAACTGTTCCTCGCGTCCTCACTCTATGGCTCGATATGGGGGAAGATATGGATGCGATCCCCAAAGACCTCGACATTGCCAACCATGAAGTCAGCAAATTGATCAAGGCCGCACCCATCTACAAGGTATGTTCGTCTAACCGTGGAAATTGGTGAGGAAAACTCATGTGCCGGCGACAGTGGTACACAGCGTTCCCCCAAATCGTGTCCCGAGTCGGTCATCGGAACGATAAGGTCTACAAGATTCTCGAGAAACTGATTTGTTATGTCATTCGGGAGTACCCGAATCAATCGCTGTGGCTCTTCGCATCGGTGTACAAGTCTAAGTACAAGACAAGAAGTGAGCGGGGCCAAGATATCTTCAACATCCTAAGTGTAAGTGGGATGATTTTCGCCGCGTCTTGGAACCTGATAGTTATACGTTTCTTAGTCTAGCAGCAATAGGAAGGATATCAGTGGTCTGATCATGGCGAGTACATCCATGGCCGATGAGCTTCTGGACCTCTGCAACTTCCCTGTCGATGACAAGACGACGGCACTTTCAATGACGGCAAAGTTCCCGCATCTATTTGAGCTGGCACCCAGTCCCTTGATCATACCTTTGCGAGAATCCCTGACCGCGAGTCTTCCGCCAACGTCTTCTTCAACCTCCAAGCACCAACCGTTCCCCGTAAACCTACCCACTTTCAAACGTAAGGCCGAGCTATCAAAGCATCTTCACGTCTAAACTTCGCCCTACAGAGTTCAGCGACGACATAGATATCATGCGATCTTTGGCAAAGCCGCGGAAGATCACGATCTACGGAAGCGACGGGCGCATCTACATGTTCCTTGGGAAACCGAAGGACGACTTGCGCAAGGATGCACGCCTCATGGACTTCAACACCATCATCAACAAGCTGCTCCGGTCCAATTCAGAATCTCGGCGGCGGAAGCTATGTGGGTCCCTCGATAATCATTTCTTTGTAGATGCTCACGATCGACCCAGATGTCCGCACGTATGGTATCGTCACGCTGAACGAGGAGTGTGGCTTCATCCAATGGGTGCCCAATACGATCCCTGTCCGCCCAGTGTTGATGGCTTTATATCAGGCCAGGGGCCTGCCGATGTGGGTAGGTCAACCTCACCCTTCGTGTTTAGCAGCATCAAGCCCACACTAATCCTTTCACAGGGACCGCACACGAAAGCACTATACGACAAGATCATAGCGTGCAGGACACTTCAAGAAGCTGGGAAAATGTTCCGACAGGAGGTTCTATCAGTGTAGCTACTCTTACTCTTTGCCGGACTAGACATCGACTGACACAGCCATTCTTAGCTATCCGCCGGTCTTCCACGAATGGTTCGTCGAGACGTTCCCGGAGCCTTCGGCATGGCATGCTAGTAGACTTGCGTTTACTCGAACCGCTGCGGTCATGTCGATGGTTGGCTTCATTCTGGGGTGAGTCCTTCGGGTCTACTAGTGGGCGTCACAGCTCACGTAAATCGCATGGATAGGTTGGGAGATCGTCATTGCGAGAACATCTTGCTAGATACGCAGTCAGGCGATGCTATCCACGTTGACTTCAATTGTCTGTTCGAGAAGGCAAGTATAACGGAGTACCGATCCTGGATGCCCACTAACCCCGATCATGCACACAGGGCAAGAACCTCGAGACGCCGGAAAGGGTGCCCTTTAGGCTAACGCAGAACATCGTCGATGGATTTGGCGTCACGGGCGTCGAGGGCGTGTTCCGCAATGCCTGCGAGATAACGTTCCAACTCCTTCGGCAGAACCGCGACTGTCTCATGACGGTTCTCGATGCATTCGTCCACGATCCACTGGTTGAGTGGGAAGAAGAGCAGAGGAAGAAAGTTAGTGTCACCCATTATGACCCTGACCGTTGACACCACTGACCGGACGCGTAGTCCGCCCGCGCGAGGAGAGCACATAATCAAGTCAAGGTCGACGTTGACCTGCGTGAACTCGCACGGAACGCGCTCGAACCTATAGGCAAGAAGCTGCGGGGAATACACACCGTTGGTCTAGAGAAAGCGCAGAAGGAGCTTACGACAAGCAGCCTCGTGCAGACGTTGATCTTGGAGGCAACGGACGATGGGAATTTGGTATGTTCATCGTATTTGTTGACCTTGTCTTCTTGCTGATAGGAAAGAACAGGGGAAAATGTATCCTGGCTGGTCACCGCATTCGTAATCTCACTGTATTGTTGTATCATTACTGCGCTATCATATTGTATCATAGAATAGTTTCCAAATTATCCTTAACATTGCCTAATCATGTCCGGAGCGCCACCATTATGGGCGCTTCAAGGAGAGTTGCTCCGCTCCGCCCAATCCGTCACTTTGACGAGGTCCACAACGTCATCGACCCTTGCCTGCTCCTCCTGCCTGTCACGAACCCACCCAACAGAATGCCGCCTATAAAGACTCACCCCTCGTCCGTCGACGCGCCACAAACGACTTGTCCCCGACCTTCACCCACAACATGACTTCGCTCCTCCCCGACACGTACAACCCCGCGACCCTCCTCAGCGGACGCTTCAGGTTCGACCAGATCCCAGACCTCGCCGGACGCGTCGCCATCGTCACCGGCGGCTCTGCAGGCATCGGCTTTTGGAATGCGCTGCCCATGGCCAAGGCCGGCGCGACCGTCATCATCCTGTCCTCGAACGAGGAGAAGGGCAAGCAAGCCGAAGCCGACTGCAACAAGCAGCTCAGAGGCACCGGTTCGAAGGGTTCCGTCACTTGGTGGGGTATCAACCTCGGGAACCTCAAAGAGGTCGATGCTCTCGCCAAGAAACTCGCAGAAGAACTGGACCGTCTGGATATCTTCGTTGCGAATGCCGGCGTCGGCCAAATCCCGTATGGCATGACCGACGACGGTCTTGAAAGGCATTTCGAGGTACGCGATCTTTGACATCTCCACTCGGCGTGTCCACTCACTGTTAGCTTAGATTAACAATCTGAGCCATTATGTTCTCATTCTTCGCCTACTTCCGCTCATGAAGAAGACGGCCCAAACCGCTCCTCCTACCACTGTTCGCATCGTCATGCAGTCTTCAGAACTCCACCGCTTCACGCCTGCAGACCCGAAGTTCCTTTCCAAAGAAGAAATCAATAAAGAAGCTGATCCTACCCAACTGTAAGTTCTTCACGCTTGTGTTTCCGCATGTATGCTAATAAAGACGCCAGTTACGGTCGCACGAAGCTCGCCAATATTCTATTCGCTCGCCAGCTTGCGAAGCGTCACCTCACGGATACGGAGAAGCCTATTCTCGCCATCTCCGTACACCCGGGAACAGTCTCGACCGATGTACAGCAGGCGTGGACGGAGAGCTATGGCCCCATTCTTGGGAAAGCCTTGGAGCTGGGCTCAAGCCTCGTCGGCAAGAGTTCCGCTGAGGGTGCCGAGGCCAGCCTCTGGGCGGCTACCAGCACGGACATCTTCGAGGGAAACTGGAAGGATTACCAGGTAAGAACTCGTTTTTGGATTGTGTTAGGCGATGATTGACCCCTCGATTTAGGGCAACTATTACTCGGAACCCTATGGTACTCCCGGCACGGAGAGCGACGCCGGCAAGAGCGAGGAGCTTGGCAATAACCTCTGGAACCTTTGTACTCAACTGACCAAAGGTCTCCTTGGCGAGGCGCTGTCATGATCGCGCTCTCTCTCGAATCGACATCATTGTATTCTAGTAGCTTGTGGTTCTCAATTGTGGATGATACCCTCTCACGTTGTATCATACACTCATGTACAAATATTTTGGCCCATCCTGACGTTGTTCTGCCTGATTAGGCAGCTGTGAGCTTGGTGGCGGCCACGTGAATCGGTCATCGTCTGTGCGTAAGCGGAAACCATGTAGACGCCATCGGCAAATGCCGAACTCCCGAGCTGCACAGTTCCTCAGCCACCCATTGGGCGCCAATCACTGCCGAGCAGGGCCCACACCCGCCGGTAAGCAGCGAGCCCCACGCCCTCAAGACCCCTCCCGACGTCGCCATGGCCAAATCGAAGAAGTGCGTCCCGCTCGTGTACCCGGCGCGGAGACCGTACGGCTGACCGCCGCCGTTGCTGCGCGATTACAGCCACACCAACCACAACCAGAACAAGAAGGCTCACCGCAATGGTATCCGGAAGCCCCAGAGCCACCGGACTCTGTCGTTGAAGGGTGTACGTTACTATGCCTTTTGAATTCGATTGGACCTATGCTGATGGTCGCTTTGCTGCTAGGTTGACCCCAAGGTATGCTTGTTCGCGCGTCATTTGGAGAAGGGAGGTTAAACAGAGGTCGTTTTGTCATAACAGTTCCGCCGCAACCAGAGGTACGCCCTCGTCGGTTCGGTACGTCCACCTCTGGCTCTTCCACTATCTCTCCCCCTCACGCGTTCGTGCAGAGAAAAGCCCGCAAGGAGTCCGACGAATCATCATGATTCGTCCGTGCGCCACGAAGATGCGTGCGTCCACTTCCAGCCGCGAGCCGCAGGGGGACGTCCATCCGAGAGGGAGGGGGAGAGATTGCGCGAGCGTTTTTATCGGCCGGTTCGCTTCAGCACGTTCATACTCGCGCCAGCATGTACCACTATGCACACCATGATATGCCTTCGGCCAAATACGCATAAAATACCAAAAACATGTGCAAAAACACCTATCTCGCGAGACTGGCACGAAGACGACCTGGGGCAACACACTATGGAATGGACTTCGGAAAGAGGGACGACCTCAGAGGCGCTTTCAGTGTCGATTAGCCATCTTCGCCTGTTGGTCGACTTTTGCCCGCAATCTCTTGGCCTGTTGGCGCGATGGACGTGAACGTTAGCAGCAGCGCGGTGAAGGCTTCTACAACGCGACGTACCGCAGCATCCTCTGGCCGCAAAGCCCCCTTCGCCATATTGTGCTTGGTTGGCCGAAGCTTGTGGAACGACCGCGCGGGTGCTTGCTCGCCCTCGCGTTTGAGCAGATGCTCGCAGTCTTCCTGGGAGGCAACGATCCCGCCGTCTTTGAGCGAGAAATACTTGTGGCGCAAGACGGTCTTGATGTTCTCGAAGGCGTGAGTTGTGTACCAGCCATCGCGTTCCTACGCGTGTTTCCGTGAGTTACCGAGGAACCCTTGAAGGAAGACAACGTACATGGCATTTTTCGCGGATATCCTCGTCGTCCTCGACCATATCCTTGAGCATTTGGTCTGTGAGATCGCATAACTGGAACGCCGCCGTTTGCGAGCTGACGTGCAACCCGTCGAATATATGTGACCTGAATGGCGTGTTCATTACGAAAATTTCAATGGGGAGGTCATGACTGCACACCTTCTCTCGTCGTCGTTCAGGTCGTTTCGAATTGACGCTTCGTTCCTAGCCTCTTGGCGTCGACCGACTACTGAAGGGCGAGCAATGGGATGGTTGATGTTTCGGAAATATACCCTTTGGTAACTGAGAAGATTTTGATGAGCGAAGAGGACGTAAATCGTGGCAAGGCGACCCACAAACGAGCTTCAGGATCCTGGCGGGGATCGTAACCAAGCTTGACCTGAGTATCCCGCCAGGGTCCGTCTTGGAATACATAGGAGACTAGTGGGAGCAGGTACTTCGAGCTAGACGGATACTGTCAGATCGTGGAAACAATGATGGGGCCGGCCTTACTTTACGCATTCCCGAACATCTACAGGGGTGAGTTGGTTGAAAAGCGCAGCACGGGTCCAGATAGGTCGTTCTTCGAATAGCTGTGAAGATATGTAGCACGTTGTATAGCACTGAGATCATTAGACCATACCTCTTCCAGACGCTTGAGAAGGGTCTTGTCAGCCTGCGGCCGCATTGCTTGGATCGTTTCAGACGGTTTGTCTGGTACCTGTGCGTATCTTCAAAACCAGAAGACGATGTTGGCCGCACAAGCATACCTCTTTATCGCTGAAAGTGACAGCGATGGGGCCGAAGCCCTTCCACCTCATCCTGTTGATGAGTCGTTTCTTCTCTTCCCCTGTTGCTTCGTCTATCACAGTTGTTTCGATAGATGCAGGGTTCGCTTTGTAGCTAGCGAAAGCGGATGAGACACGTTATTATAAAGGGGAGAGCACCTACTTGTAGTTTTGGGGCACTCCGACGCGACTGAACACGGGCGGAGGCGGTAGCCTGAGGTTGCTCTTGATAATAGTAGAATCTCTCGGCATTTCTTCCCCGACAAGTTGAGGATCGATATCAATGTTCATTGGTGCCTTTTCGGTGATAGTGTAGTCTTCGTGCTCCTCGGGGACACGGTATGACATGACACCGTCAACTGTGTACATGATGTTTTGTGAGCCTATGTTTGCAGACACGAAGGGGTAAGAGCATTCACCGTCCATCCTATTCATGGCTTCACGAAGCTGCAGCACAGGTTCATCTACGTTTGGCTGGAATTGATAATCCGCCATATCTGACCAAAACGTGAACACCTATGTTTCAGCTACGGACGGAAGTGGAAACATACTTCGAAATCGAGCGGTTTTCGGAACCACTCCTATAGGCTGGATGACATACTCCCCAATATGAGCGTCACCGTCAGACTGTCCAGTGATTTTCTTCTTCCTTCTTCTCTTGATCACCTTGAGCAATATGTTGTTCGTCGATACCACCTCCCCAGGGACGGGGTGAGCGAATGAGTTCCCAGGCCTCAAATGCAGCTCTAAGAGGGAGGTGTTGCCTGAATTTGTGCGCTTGAATGCATCTTCAAGCTTTGAAGGGCCACCGAGGCGTTCTACGGCGAGCGGGACGGAAGTAGGTTTGACATAACCCGGGTACTCGACGGAATAGAACTGCACGGGTGGCAAGGCGTACATGGGCGCAGGAGGGGCGCTATCCGTGCCAGACGCGTCGCTATTCTGTGGCTGCACCTTTTTGGTCACGCTTCCCGACGGGCCGGCTTCAGGGTGCTGCATCGCGGCGTTCGCGTGGTGGAGGTCGGAGTGAAAGCGCGTCACGACGCGTCGGGACATTTATCGGTATTTCTCCGTAAGGCAATTATCAGATTCCCCATCCATACCATGGGCAGTATACGCCGTAGTTGTCTGAACTGAGTGCCCGAATGTCAGACATGACCTCGCAAACTAGTCCAGCGAGTTGCGCCTCCAGTCGCGAAAATGAGAATATCGGCAATCACCGACAAATGCCGATGCTCAATATGGTAAGTATGTTGGTTTGGCGTGGCAGCTCAACGAAATCGCAATTCAGCAGCAGAGACGATGATAAGACGTATTGAACACGGACAAATATTCATTTGGAATTAGTGAGTGTACAAGAAGTACGGATTCCTATGTGTACACCAAGTTGAATATCGCGAACGACCGAACTAGCAAAACTCACTCTTTGTCGGTCATATCCAGGAATGCGTGGCGCTGCCTCTCTTTCTCCACGTCTTCATCAGACCACGAATTTCGCTCCTTGAGCTCGCGAATGAACTTTCTCTTCCTAATGTTCAGGCGCATGTTGACCCATCGGATGAGGAAACATAGGAAAAACGAGATACACAGCAGAATAAGAATGGCTGTTTTTCCCGGAATATAATTTGGTGCGTCCTTTGGCAGGAAGGTCTCGGCGCCGACGATATTGCCTATGCAAAACGCAGCAAGCGTCATCGCGTTGATTGTGACCTTCTTCGTATGTCCGCTTGTGTTACTCGCGTTGTACGCGTAGATGATGGCCAAGGAGCTGCCGAATGTGGAGATGATATAGTTCGCTACTATATGGTCAGTTCTGTCAGAAAGAGGTACAGCAATAGTATTACCAAACAGAAGGGCTCCTTTGTGTGCGGCTGTCGACTTGAGTCCGACCAAAAGTCCGGCGCCGACGATCGTTGGGATCAGAGACAGCACAATGGGAACCATCCTGTCACCCTAAGTAACGGTGAGCTTTGAAAAAATGTAAGTGGAAAATATAGGTCTACCATGTGGTCGGACAGCCAGCCAAAGAAGAGCGCACTCGCAACATCAATGGCCCCGACGGGCGCGGAGAGCACCAGGGCTTGTTGGGATCTGAAATGTTTAAGCATACTTGTACCTTCTCGCTCTCTGCGGAATTACTCACGTATAACCAAAACTCTGAAGTTAATCTTGGTCAGACCAAATTCCTACGACACGTGGTAAACATACCTCAATGACGAGCGCACCGACTAGCCAAGCAGGTCAGATCACTCGCTAGGCATATACGAGACTCGAGATGAAGACTTACAATTGCTCAAACCTCCGTTAGGGATGCTCGCTGGCGAAACGTCAAGCTTACCATTACAATGAGACTCCAAAAGCAAACGTACTGATCAGCGTCAAAAGGACGATCAACCAGGTGCGAATATCAAGTACAGCCTCACGAAGCTGGTATCGCTTGATCGTTTTGTTTTCAGTGCCGCCCTGGTCGTTGCGAATCCGCTCGATTGCGATTATACGCTCCTCTTTTGACAGGAAAGTTGCGTGTAGGGGAGAGTCGGGCATCCAGACGATAACCGCAGTTCCGCACAAGATCGCTAAGGCACCTGTAAGTAGGTACATGATCTTGTACGGGGTGATCGAGGCGTTCGTGTCGAATGATATGCCCTATAAATATGCGTTCTCATGAGGGGGAAGATGGAGCGTAAGGATCAAGCCATGACACGCACGTACGCCACAAACCCGCCGAAGATTTCGGCAACTCCGTTCTAATAATTGTCAGCACTCATGGTTGATGTAGAAAGGGGGTTCGAGTGGCTTGATACCATGAGATAGAACCACGAAATTCGCTGGGCCTTTGAACCAGGTCAAACGATTTGGCGCCTCGATGGGAAAGCTACATACCTGTTCATTCTTGGTGTAGAACATGGTGATGATGAGGATAAGGATTGGAGCAACGCAGCTCTCAAGCATGCCTGTACGAACAATTAGCTTCAACTGTTTCTAAGCCGATGTACCTCACCTAGTAGAAGCCGCAGAACAAAGAACGGCCCGAATGACTTTGGAACCGAGTGTAACATCATGATAATACCCCATGCAACGATGTTGCAGCCCAGATATTTGGCGAGCCTGGACTTCTGCGAGATGTACATACTCGGAAAAACCCAGATAAGAAAGCCTGAGGAACATGCTTGAACACCGCCCGGAAACTATCGGGATTTGGCATGCGTACCAAGGTAAAAGGCCAGAGCGCTGAGATTGTAGTGCTGTATGAGGTCAGTAGATGGTTGAGACAATAGTTGACGGCACGCACTTGACCAGTGATGGGTAATCCCATGATGCTACGAAGGAAGAGCTGTAAGTAACAAACTTGACTCTGTCAACACTCATCTCACCTTGCATAGTTGAGCACGTTCTTGTCTCTGGAAATTGTGTTAGTTTGCCTCGAACGATACAAAGCACAGGCAATCATACAGGTACTGTGAGCAGTATACGGCAGCGCAAAGCGGAGGTATAACCAGATCCTGTCAGATACCCAAGTCAGAACCTGGCTGAATGGGAGATTGCTATAAACTTACCAACTTCATACGTACTCTCCTGTACTGCTCATCGGTGAAGGATCCAACCCTTTCCAACCCGACAAGCTTCAAAGCTTCGTCTCTGTCGTCTAGACAGGGTGACTCAACAATTGTAACATCGATGTTCTTTTCGGTCTTGTCAGTCATGTCATGCGAGGACATGTCGTTCAGCTTGTGCCTCAATCGCGGAGATCTTGAGACATTTCCTCGATATCGCAGCACGGGGCTTTATAGCATACTCTAGCAGAAGGGTGTTCCATTCAGGCTCTATAGCAGAGCACACGTAACGCGTGGGTGGTACGAATGGTGGAAGCAGCCTGGAAGCCATGAAGACTCTCAAGGAGGTCACAAGTATCCGAGGAGGCTATTTCAAGTCAATCAGGCCGGCATGAATGATAGTAAGACCCACTTCCACGCTAAGACGTGCGATTCTCATGACGAAAGACTGCTTTCACTGGCAGGTGACTGGAGTTCTTATCAGTACGTGGTATGAATAGGCCTGGTTGTTTCTCGTAAGTATGCGCTATCGCGATAGGGAGGGAACTGTGGGACGTACTTCTCATCTGCTATCCGCTTAGTTGCGCTGTGTAAGACGCGTCTTTCGTAAATATTTCAAGGCGAGAGGCAATTTCTCGACGCCCTTTTCCGAGAGGTCGTTTGATTGCCAGTTGACTTTCGTATAGCATGTTGTGCATGACGCAGGGCTTTCCTGCGCAGCGAGAAGGGTTCAAGTCGCGACAAAAGATGATAGCTCGCTCGTCCCTTGACTCAATCACAGTATTGTGTTGGTCAGGGTTGAAGACATTCGATGCTGGTTTGACGTTGCCGTGGTAGAGAACGTGTGTCCGGCGCCTGGCGAAGTGGCAGAATTGCCTCGGGCCGGGCACGCCTCGGCATCATGCGGCGCCAAAATGCCTCACCGCTAATAAATACCTCAGTTGTCGCGTTTCTCTTTCTGTTCCTCCCCCCTCGTCGCCTGCCCTTCCTCCCGACGCCGTCTGTGTCCGCCCTCGCCCTTGGGCGCACCTTGAGGCTACTGCGATGCGGCTCCTCTAGCAAAACAATTACACTCTTCGAAGCCGAGTAAAGCTAGTTCTCGGTTTATGGTATATTCTCTCTCCATGTCGAACGTCGTGCGTCGTTTTCGCTCTCCGTTCTACATATCAGAAACGCTTACGCTTATTTATTCGCACTTACAGACGTAGCAGGATTACCGCTCTCGCTGTGCAGCGACCTATGCGCTCGTCGTCGATAGTGTGTCCCCTTCTGGCCTCTCGTCCCTCTTTTCCTAGCTCATTACCCTTGGCTGTCGCCCTCAGGTACCCCATCGATGTTATCAAGATGGTCACACGCGGCCTAAAGTCCCCGTGCCCCGTTGCCGTGCGTGACGTTGCCAGGCCCAGGTCCGGAGGCCGCAATCGGCTTGCGCGACGCTCGGGCTGTTTTCGGCTCGCTTTGCTTGGTCCAAGACGGCAGATCAACCACAGTAACATCAAGTCTGCAATTCTCTCGGCTTCGTTGGCTGTCGCATGACAGGAAGATCTCACTGTCGAGCGAAAAGGCACCATGAGCACTGAAAACTGCTGGAGGATGCGTGGCACGGGACGGCGTTCCGTACTACCCACTCTCGAGGAGTTTCAGGGGTTCAGGCTTGCTCGCCATGCTCTCCGACAGTGCGCGGTCCCGATATCTGTCCGGCCTGATTGGCCGAGGTGGCTCTGGCCGTGACCAGTGGCGTCACGCCTCGAGCATATAAAAATGTGAAATGTCACGCTTTTTATCTCTACGACGGTCCTTCAGCTTCGTCGTGCACCCCTCCCCGATTCCTTTTGGCCCCCAGCGAAGAGTTTTACGATGAATCACGACATGGGAAGCTCGAGTGCCATTCCCGACGGGTACCCGCAGTGTGCGCTTTACGGGAACGGCACAACTCGCTTCGGGCATTATGTCCCAACGTCAGCAGAGTCGACCTGGTGTCAGACCGGAAACGATGCTTATAGTGCGCATATTCCTAGGTCTATCTTTATCTGACATACCAATCTGGCAATAGCTCTGCAGCCCCGATATGGGTTCTACACGTCCTACTTCGCCGCCGTTGTTACCACCATGTTCATCCTCGCCCGTCTCATTAAGCAAGATGTCGCACTCAGCCAGTACGTGGCAGCCTGATATTGTCCCAGACTAACGTTCTTATCATCTCACAGTGTCTTCCGGAAACCACTCGCGGCCATTCGTTACGTGACCTATCCGAAGCTGAGGCACATCCCACCCGCAGGGCCGCTGCTCGTTTTCGCCGCGTTTGCCATCTTTTGCGCCGGTTACACGTTTGGTGTTACTCCCTACATCCGTAAGCCGAATTTCGGGAGTTACCCCATCGGATTACGTCCTGGGTGGATTGCAACGGCGATGATGCCTTGGCTGTAGTGAGTGAGCTTGACGCGACTCTCAACTCATCGGACCTAATAGCCCCCTAGTGCCTTAGCGGTCAAGCGCAACTTCCTATCTATCATGACTGGTGCGTCAAAACGATTGACTTCCTAGTTCATCACTCATACCACCCATAACATCTATAGCCGTGCCATACGAGAAGATGCAAGTCTTGCACCAATACGGTGGTTGGGTGTGCTGTAAGTCGTTTACTCTTTATTCCATCGGTCGCCTCTCAAATACCGCGAAGTTGTCCTTTCGATGATTCACACCATCGCCTTGACTGTCCGCGCCCAACGTCAGCAACCATGGTGGTACACGTGGCAGACAAATGTATTCTTTCCAAGCGGTATCGGAGCACTCGTCCCTCTATTCGTGCTCTGCTTCTTCTCACTTCCTCAAATTCGTCGGCGGTACTACGAGACATTCTTTGTAGTGCATTTCGTTTCAGCGGCCGCGTTTGCTTGGTGGATGACCGATCATGGTGAGTGTGGGGTCATTCTCCTTGTAGCGTTCGACTGACAGCACATGCACAGTCGCCCGTCATCTCGGCTCACAATACTACTGTTACGTGTCCATCGCTCTTTGGTCGGCGGGCCTTCTCTGGAGGTACGGTGCGATCATGTACGCTGTCGTTCGAACGCGACTTGCCTACAAGAGCTTCCCCCAAACGCGCGTGGAACTCCTTCCTGGTCGTTTGATGCGTCTCACCGTGACGGGATCTCGATTTCACTGGCAGGCAGGCCAGCATGTCTTCCTACGCGTTCTCGGATGTCGACCCATGGAAAGCCACCCGTTTACGATCGCCTCGCTTCCGACCAATACCAATAGCACTCAGGACCCCGAGAAGGCTACCGTCCAGAACGACGAGATGGTACTGCTCGTTCGCGCAGAAGCAGGTTTCACCGCACGTCTGCACGAGCGGATCCAGGAGTTCGTCGCGGATGGTAGAGAGCCAGTGATGTCGTCCATCGTCGATGGACCGTACGGGCACGGCCCCGATGTCGGCGCGTTCCATGACGTGCTAATCATCGTTGGTGGCACGGGGGTCAGCTTCGGGCTACCTGTCCTTCAGGCAGCGGTGCAAGTGATGCAGAACCCCCTGGGCTCGTGCAGTCGGGTGCAGCTTGTATGGATCGCCAAGGACTGCGGTACGCCTCTCGTGTCTACGCCAGTTCTACAGGTCTTGACACAGGCACCTACTAGATATCATCAAGGCGTTCGACTGTGACATGCGAACGGCAGTAGCGGATGCGCCGCAAGGTGCTGCCTCCCTTGTCCTTCACCACACGTCCGTCGCCAAGGATGGGAATCACGATCACGAATATGACGACGAAGACATCAAGGATAGCAGTGATGAGGTCTCTGTCGACAATTTCCGCGTCCACGAAGGCCGTCCGGACGTCGTGGCGCTCGTCGGTGGGCGCATACGCTCCTCTAACGGACGGATGCTGGTCGCTGGTACGTTGCGTTGCGTTGGAAGATACCACCCGGTATTGACAACAGTCTACTCTACAGCATGCGGCCCCGATTCACTCACTAGAGACGTGCGCAAGGCGGTTACTCAAGCACAAGTCGATATCTTGAAAAAGCGAATCAATGCAACCGAGGTAGTATTGCACACGGAAGCATTTGATTGGTGATAGCTCTCACATATAGGTAGAAGTCTACACTCCTCTCCTCTCACGACGTATAGACGAAGTAAGGATTCCTGTGTATGGCCGTCGTCAGTGTATGCAGAATTTTATGACCGTAAATCTCACTCTTTGTCTGTCAAATCCAAGAATGCATGCCTCTCCCTCTCTCTGCGCACGTCCTCATCGGACCACCCGTTCTGCTCCTTGAGCTCGCGTACGAGCCTTCTCTTCTGTACGTTCAGCCGAGAATTGACCCAACGTATGACGAAGCACAAAGAGAAGGAAGTACACAACAAAACAAGGACCGCTGTCTTCCCTGGGATGTAGTTCGGTGCGTCCTTGGGTAGGAACGTCTCCGATCCAACAACATTGCCAGCGCAGAAGGCGGCAAGAGTCATCGCGTTGATGGTCACCTTCTTCGTGTGCCCGCTGGTGTTGCTGGCGTTGTACGCGTATACGATCGCGAGGCCACTGCCTGACATCGTGATGATGTAGTTCGCTGACCATCTGTTTAGCTTCACCTTGGCTACGAAAACCGTGGCGGAGTGAACTTACCGAAAAGGAGCGCAGCTTTATGTGACGGGGTGGACTTGAGCCCGACGAACAGCGCCGCACCTGCAATAGTTGGGATGTGAGCAAGTACGATCGGTAACATCCGTTCGTTCTACATAAGTGATAGCGTCAACATAGCAGGTATCACAAAGCAGATAAAACAATTCACAGTCTTGTCTGAGAGCCATCCGAGGAATAACACGCTTGCTGTGTCGACGACTCCGATAGGTGCTTGCAATACGAGGGCTTGTTGGGAGCTGTTCACGAAAGGCTTAGTGAGGTCGTGCTGCGAGGCAAGTCTCTGAAGACATACGTGTAGCCAAAGCTCTGGGAGGAGCGCCTTCAATTCGCAGGTACGAGGAATTATTGAAACGTGACGTACCTTAATAATCAAACTTCCGACTGAGTCGACGTAAACATTCAAGTTCACAATTTAAATAAACGAATATAGTACTCACAGTTGTTTAAGCCTCCGTTCGGGATACTTGCTGGTACATTTTCGTGTCAGAAAATCCGTCTTAGGCGAATTCAGAGGCACTTACAGACAAATGTCAACAACACAATCAACCAGGTCCGGATATCGGTAACAGCCTCGATGAGTTGAGACTTTTTGATCGTCTTATTCTCGGTCCCCGTTAGGTCGTTTCTGATGCGCTCAATTGCAATGATACGTTCTTCCTTCGACAGGAAAGTCGCGTGTAGGGGCGAGTCGGGCATCCATAATATGACTGCGATGCCCACCACGATGGCCAAGCCTCCAGTTAAGAGGTACATAATCTTGTACGGGGCAATGCGGGCATTTGTGTCGAATGAAATTCCCTACGAGGGTCATTAAGCATGAGTTAATAGGCCAGGACTATGGACCTACGTATGCTGTGAAGCCTCCGAAAACGCGAGATACGCCGTTCTATCAAAAGCAAATGAATCGGGTCAGTAATCCGAGATTTGGGCGTGCCTACCATCAAGTAAAACCACGAGATTCGCTTGCCCTGGGCCTGGTAAATTTCACGTCTATGTATGAGCCACGAGTGCTTACCTGTTCGCTCTTGGTGTAGAACATTGAGATGATCAAGATCAGAATTGGGGCGACACAGCTTTCAAGCATCCCTAGGGCGAATTTCAGCCCGACGAGAGCAGAAGGGTTGCAAGCTTCTTACCGAGTAAAAATCGGAGAGCGAAGAATGGCCCAAATGATTGTGGCACAGAGTGCAACATCATGATCATACCCCACAGTACGACGTTGCAACCCAGGTACTTTCCCAATCGCAGTCGTTGGGAGATATACATTGTTGGAAATACCCATACGAAGAATCCTGATCGGAAAAGTTTGAGAAATAGAGGCATTGGAGCAGCGATTGTGCTTACCGAGATAGAATGCGAGCGCACTAAGGTTGTAATGCTGAGGGTTTGTCAAAAACTGAGAAAAGAGTGAGAGATATCCACAGTGGACTCACCTGACCAGTTATCGGCAAGCCCATGATGCTAAGGATATCTTTACTCGGAGGAGCGAAGAAAGACCACTTGAAACATAACGAACCTGGCATAGTTCAAGACGTTCTTGTCCCTTGACAAACTATCAGCGACCCAAAAAGATGGTAAACCCTTGACGTACAGGTACTGTGAGCAATAGACGATCGCACAGAGTGGTGGGATAGTCAGATCCTAAACATGATACGGTCGGCATCATGCAGCGTTGTACGAATTGTTGCGTACACACCAGTTTCCATCGCACCCTCCGAAACTGCTCTTCACTAATGGAACCAACCCTTTCCAGCCCCACAAGCTGCAACGCCTCGTCTTTATCATTTAGGTCCAGCGACTCGGTGATGGACACCTCTCCAGTTTTCTCCACCTCTTCGCTCGATGCGCGTTTGGACATCTTGCAGGGGGGCAGAATCAACGAGCCAAGGAGTCGCACTGAGCCATGGTTTTATAATCTCAGACGCGCCGAGCAGCGTGCCGTTTCCGTGCGTAGAAGCGACGAGACAGGATTCGCACAATCCTAACATTCTGTGCCTCCCAAGAAGCCGCCAACGACTCACATGCTGGTCACAGGTTCCTCGAGGAAATTCTGAACCGAAACGTACTCAAGATAGCGCGAAGGCTTTCCACACTGGAGTACAATGTACCCAGGGCATAACGGTCGTGATCATAAACAAGAAGCTTATCGCTAGGCAGTGTACACGAAGAAAATGTTCCTGGACAATCCGTGAGTACACTTCGCGATACCAAGGGAAAGCAACGTACTGTTTATCCGTCAGGTCCATGAACGCATGACGCTGGCGCTCCTTCTCGACTTCTTCGTCGGACCAACCTCTGCGAGCCTTTTCTGCCTCCAGCTGCGCTTTCTTCTTGATATTCATACGCAGGTTGAGCCAGCGGAGGAGGTAGCAGATCGCAAGCTGCACGGTCAGGAGCACCAGGATAGCTATCTTTCCGGGGATGTAGTCTGGCGCATCCTTGGGCTGGAAGATTTCTGTGCCGATAATGTTCCCGAGGCCAAATGCGACAAGAGTCATGGAGTTGATCGTATTCTGGAAGAGACCGTCAATGCATCGCCCTACGAGTCGACTGAAACATGCGCGTACCTTCTTCGTGTGCCCGCTGGTGTTGCTGGCATTGTATGCATAGACTGTGGACAAAGCGGAGCCGAACGTGCCAATCAAGTACACGGCTACACCCATAAGAATCAACAGACGGCGGACTTTCGAGAAGTGCAAGGCGTACCGAATAACAGAGCACCTTTCTGCCCTGAGTTGTTCAAGCCGATCAGCATGCCAGCACCAACAATCGTAGGCACCAGAGCAAAGACGATCGGTACCATCCTCGACATCCTGTGAAACGCTATTCAGTCGCGATACCTTATGGAACGAAGTGACGCTTACATTTTGTCGGAGTACCATCCACAGAAAAGCGTCATGGCAGAGGCGACGATTCCACCGGGGGTTGAAAGAATAAGTGTTTGCTTGGACCTGGCAGGTCCTCAGTCCCATAACGGTGTAGCGAAAGTGAAGTGCACTAACGTGTAGCCGAAGCTCTTGATGATAAGGTTGCTAACTGCACTTAGGTGTCAGCGCGTACACAAGTATACGCTTCTACGATGACGTACAGTTGCTGAGACCACCGTTTGGGATACTCGCTATGATTTGTTTCAGTAAGCTTGACAGTTACAACGCGGACGGCGGACGCACTCATTAAAGTCGTAAGAATCACCAGCCACGTCCGTACGTCCGTGATCGCTTCGATAATCTGGTCCTTCTTCCAGTGGTGATTGGCGGTACCACCTTGGTCGTTACGAACTCGCTCGAGAGCAGCGATACGTTCTTCTTTCGTCAACACCCGCGCATGGACGGGCGAGTCAGGTAGCCAGATTAGAACGGCGAGACCAACGATGATGGCGAGACCGCCGAGGAGGATATAGATGATCTTCCAAGGGGCAAGAACCTTGCCACTAGAGAACGAGATCCCGTATGCGACGAAGCCACCAAAGACCTGGGTGAGACCTGGGCGAAATGAGTCGAGAAGATGAGTTTGAATGCGGTGTTCTCACCGTTCTGGAGGACATGATAAGGACGCCGGATTCAATGGTGAGAAGAAGGAAACGTACCATGACATAAAACCACGAGATTCGCACGGCTTGTTCATCCTTCTTGTAGAACATAGTGATAATGAGGATCAAGATCGGGGCGACACAACTCTCGCACATCCCTGACAGCACGGACTTAGTGTTTACGAGGATTATGATATAGGTAGCATGAACTTACCGAGGAGGAAGCGGAGAGCGAAGAAGGCTTGGAAGGATGAGGTGGCAGCATGAAGCATCAGGAAAATACCCCATAATACAATGTTGCAACCTGGGCTATCGTCAGTCATCTGAAGTTAACATTCATGATGGAGGCCGACCTAGATACTTGGCAACGCGCGTCTTCTGCGAGATATAGACCGTCGGGAATTCCCAGACCAAGAACCCAGCGTAGAAAGCGAGCGAGACCAAATTGTAATGCTAGATGCAGAATGAGCGCCACGTTCGGTGTATCAATATAAAGCACTCAAGTACCTGGCCGGTGATCGGTAGCCCCATGATACTGTGGGGGACTGGGGTGAGTTACCGAGAATTCATGTCCGTGGATACCAACCTCGCATAATTCAGAGAAGTCTTGTCCCTATGGTGCATTCAGTAAGATACGGTGGCGATAAGGAGATGGGTTAGGGTACGCACAGGAATTGTGTGAAGTAGACAGCAGCGCATAGTGGAGGGATGAGTAGATCCTGAAGCGACGCTGAGTTTCAATAGAGGCGGAGAGGACGACGAAAACGTACCAGCTTGCGCCGCAACTTCCGATTGTACTCCTCGCTGAACTCGGCGGTGCGCTCGTGCCCAACCAGTTCCAACGCCTCGTCCCCATGAACAGAATCAAGCACCGATACGGTCTCCGTATCGACCGCCTGCTTCTCATCCACCACAGGAGACGCAGGTACCTTCTCGAGAGATTCCCGGTCGATCGACATGGTCGTGGAACAGATAGTCGGTGCAAGCCAGAAGCCTCACTTGGACAAGAAAGGCCGTACCACGGGAACCCGTACTTATGCCCCGGGCGCGTCGTGCTAGACGCACGACGGCACGGTTATTCATTCAGGTCATGAATTGAGATTGGGTCTTCCTGTCGGCAGCGCCATGTCAAGATAAGGGCGTGGCACGCGCAACAACGGCTGAGGGTCGTTTCAAACAGGAACACACGGCAGCGTGCATCATGAGATACCGTGGAATACATCTGCCGAACGAGGCTATCGACACTGTAGTATATCATCAATTGTGGACATGGTTCGAAGAATGACCGCACCGCATTTCTTGCGACCGACTTAACGTTCACACCGTTGTTACGAAAATAGAACCTGTATGGATAGCAAATGCGACCGAGAGCGTAGATGGGAGATATTACAGCGATTGCATTCCAATATTTTACAACTTCTGGATAACGAGGGCGGACGCGGCACCTCCCTGGAATGCCGTGAGTCATGATACGATATGATATGGCGATAAAACTTACACCATTGCAGATACCAGCCGCGCCGTACTGTCCGGATTGGAGAGCATGTACCAGCGAGACGATGATACGTGCGCCAGAGTTGCCGATAGCATGGCCCAAAGCAACCGCACCACTATGAGTTACGGCAGAGATAAGTTGGCCATATCATCCGAGGTATCTCGGAAAATACACGCACCCGTTGACGTTGATCTTTGAGGGATCGACACCCAAGACTTTCTCTGCAATCCGGACGACTACCGAGAACGCCTCGTTGATCTCGAACAATGAGATATCGTCGATCGAAAGACCAGCGTTCTTCAAAGCAGCAGGGATCGCGAGTGTAGGCGCGCTTGGGAAATCGATTGGGTCGACACCAGCATCAGCGTACGCTGGTGAACAAAAGTAAGTCACAATACGCTGTAGGTTCCTATTGGTGGCACTGACAGACGACCTTGGCCAGTGGCTTGATACCGAGCTCCTTCGCCTTCTCCGCCGACATGAGGATGAGAGCGGAAGCGCCGTCGTTCAGGCTGGAGGAGTTGGCGGGAGTGATGGTGCCGCCGTTCCTCTTGAAGCTGGGGTTCAAGGTAGGGACCTTCTCGTAGATGACACGCTTGTACTCCTCATCCTCCTTGACCACGGTCTCGCCCTTCTTGGTCTTGATGACGACAGGAGCGATCTCAGCATCGAAAGCACCCGCCTTCCATGCCCGCTCTGCCCGCTTGTACGACTCGATGCAGTGGGAGTCTTGCGATTCACGCGAGATTTGGAATTTCTCAGCCGAGTGTTCACCACAGTTGCCCATCGCGAACTTGTTGTAGACATCCCAGAGACCGTCGTTCTCAAGGGAGTCCCTGGTCTCGAACTTGCCGAACACGGGGTTCTGGCGAGGCAGGAGGAATCTGACACGCGCATATAGTGAGTGTTACGTATCAGAATCGCGTCTAGGGGCACGTACGGCGCGTTTGACATGCTCTCCATGCCGCCCGCTACGACCACACTCTTGTAGCCGGACGAGATGCTCTGCGAGGCCAGCATGATGGACTTGAGACCACTGGCGCAAACCTTGTTGATGGTCGTGGCATCCGAGCTGGTCTTCATGCCGGAACCGAGGGCGACCTGGCGTGCAGGAGACTGGCCGACACCTGCCTGGACGACATTGCCGAAGTAGATCTCCTCGACGACCGCGGGGTCGACCTTGGACTGCTCGAACGCGTGCTTGAGGGCAACGATGCCGAGCTCTGGTGCAGTGAGGGCCTTGAGTGTGCCGTTGATTGAGCCCACTGGTGTCCGGCTGGCGGCGACAATCACGACTTCGTGCGCTTGGTGAGCCTGTGCGTGCTCAGCTGCATTCTGAATATTTCGAACGGGGAAACATACCATGGTACGACGGAAAGAGGTGGAAATGGAGCGGATGGGATGGGTAGAGAGGATGTTGCGGGCGAGCATGTTGTCCTCAGTCTTTTATACTCGTGCCAACAGCGTGCCAATCGATTTAGCGACTGCCCGATCGTACGACCAAACGCAATCCGGGGAATGCAGCAACAAATAGTGGGGTGGCACGACAGCGACTCGGCCGCCTTCATACTCGGCGACCTGCGCTTTATACTCATTCTCGGGGTCGGTTGCTCGGCGAGCATGTGAATGTCGGGCGGGAGGATCTATCCACCAGACGCGCCCGTACGTTTCCCGAGGACCGACTCTACCGAACCCGCTCAAAATCGTATTTATTCAACTCTAAGGTCAACAAGATTGCCCAGCACCATAAACCACGCCTCCAAGACACGGAGCGGTCGTCCAGCGCCGTCGCAGCTGATCTCGCGCATGATCTCGTCCAACACTTCGCCGGTGTGGCACGGGTGCAGGTACCAGCATGGCGTGTTCAGAGTCGGATGATCGCCTTGCGAAAGCATGGCAAATGACGAGTCTGGTGTGTCCAATGCAAACGACGTCCTTCGTGCATCAGGCAAGGCAGCGGTTCTGAAGAGCGGGGACGCTATGATTTGGTCCAGAACGAGAGGAGCGCCATCTATCGAACGACCGTCAAGCGGTGGGCGACATCGATAAGCAGGGAGGGCATACTGCTGCGATGCATCGAGAAGTAAAATGCAGGCACTTGGTAGGTCGGCGAGAACACAACGTGTTGTATGCACGTTACTGGATCTAAAGGCGACGCCGTGCTTGCGCCGCCATCTTCGGGTTCAATGACTTCAAAATCCGCATCTTCAATATCCGCGACAGGATGTTGGTCCACAGCAAAGGGAATTGAAATAGAGCGTGACAAGTAACCAAGACCAGGCACAGACTGCGTAGACGATTGAGAAGTTGACGAAGTGAGAAAGCAGCATTGCGCACAGCGTGCTCGTTCCAGGTCCAGCCAGAGGGGTAGGTGTTCTTCAGGTCATCGTCGACGGCAGGGTGCAGACGTGTGGGATATTTAGCGAGATAGGCCTTACAGGCGAGCTCAAATTGGGGGCGAGTGAGAGTCATGAGGAGGCGGGAGAGCCGTGGGAATGCGCCATGTAGCTGCAAAATAAGGTTTGTAACGGATGTCACGGTGGCTTGTCACGCTTCGCCTGTCCCACGCGTACAATCTAGCTGCCGCAACCTCAAAACACCCCGCCCGTCCAAGTGCCGGCTCACTCTTCGCGGTCCCCCTACCGCTCACATTAGCCCACCATGGCCGTCGGCAAGGTGCAACCTTTGCATGCGCAGGTCATGCCCGTTCGCTGACTCGTGAACTCGTCTGCAGAACAAGCGTCTCTCCAAGGGTAAGAAGGGTATCAAGAAGAAAGTCGTCGACCCCTTCTCGCGCAAGGGTACGTGTAGCGTTGTATATCGTCGATAGCGTAGACTGAACATGTTCTCCAGACTGGTATGACATCAAGGCGCCTTCAATGTTCGAGGTGAAGAATGTCGGCAAGACTCTTGTCAACCGGTCCCAGGGCCTCAGTGCGTGTATTAAATTTGTTCGAGAGGGCATCCTTCCTCATGGGCAATTTAGAAAACGCCAACGACTCGTTGAAGGGCCGTATCCTCGAGGTCTCGCTCGCCGACCTTAACAAGGACGAGGAGCAAGCCTTCCGCAAGATCAAGCTCCGGATCGACGAGGTCCAGGGCAAGAACTGCCTCACCAACTTCCACGGAATGTCGTTCACCTCCGACAAGCTCCGGTCACTTGTCCGCAAGTGGCAAACCCTTATCGAGGCGCACGTCGACGTGAAGACGACCGACGGCTACCTCATCCGCCTGTTCGCCATTGGCTTCACCAAGCGCCGGCCTGCGCAGGTCCGCAAGACCACCTACGCGCAATCGTCGCAGATTCGGGAGATCCGGAAAAAGATGTTCGAGATCATGACCCGGGAGGCGACGAGCTGCGACTTGAAGGAGTTGGTGCAGAAGTTCGTTCCGGAGGCGATTGGCCGTGAGATTGAGAAGGCGACACGGAGCATCTACCCCCTTCAAAACGTCTACGTCCACAAGGCGAAGATCCTGAAGGCACCGAAGTTCGACCTCTCGAAGCTGATGGAGCTGCACGGCGAGTCAACAGACGTGAGTTCAACTGCGTATCTTGTCACAACCTCTGTACTTACGCGCTCTGCAGGAGACTGGCACGCGGGTGGCGAAGGACTTCAAGGAGCCCGAAATCCTCGACTCTGTCTAAGCTATCTACATTGTTGTCGACTGTTGTATCATGACCTTTTCTCTATCATATGCTCCCAAGGGTATGGCATGTCTATGATCATCGCGAGCCCTCTGAATCGTGTCCTTTGAGTGAGTCTTGTTGTGTGAGGACGAGGACATTCGCTTCCAAGATGGAAGGTGAAGTGAATGGGAGTGTGGTCGTACCTTGTGCTAGTGTGGCGCAACAGTTTACGAGAGCCGCGGAAAAATTGCACGTTCGATTTTGCGCGACCCGCATCGATCGCCATGGCCGGAAAGCAGAACAGGGTTGATAACTTGGCGCAGGTCCTCCTCAACCACAGTCCACCATGTCCGACACAGACTACCTCAAGAGCCTCCTGAAGGCCCACCCCGATTTTCCCAAGAAGGTGCGCCACATACCACAGCGTCGTGCCGGACAACGCTCACGCTCGGCCCGCAGGGAATCGTGTTCCTGGATATCTTCCCCCTCCTGCGAGACCCCGTCGCATTTGAGACACTCATCACCCACTTTGTCTACCATCTCACCTCCTCTACGATACCCAAGTCGCCTACGAAGAAGGTCGATGTTGTCGTCGGTCTCGATGCGCGCGGCTTCCTCTTGGGACCTATCATCGCTATGAGGCTCGGGGCCGCGTTCGTCCCCGTCCGCAAGGCTGGAAAGCTCCCTGGAGAGTGTGTCTCTGCGGCGTACGAGAAGGAGTACGGAGTGGTGAGTCCTGAATTCTGTTATGGATGATATGTGAGGCTGAACGGTATGCTTGCGCGCAGGACTCCTTTGAGATGCAGGCAGATGCGATACAGCCTGGGCAGACGGTCGTAGTCGTGGACGATCTCATCGCCACAGGTGCGTCGCTTGCTTCAGATATACTTGTCCTCAGTTAATCGCGCTTTGCACAGGTGGTTCAGCCAAGGCCGCTGGAGAGCTCGTCTCTAAGCTCGGGGGCAAGGTCCTGGAGTACCTCTTCATCATCGAGCTGACCTTCCTCAACGCCGCTAGCAAGCTCGACGCGCCCCTGTACTCTATCGTGCAAAGCGACGATTAAACGACCCCAACTCACGGATTGCAAACCGTTGTACACCTGCGATATCCTCCTCCCCACCCTCGGTCGTTGGTTGACCACGCGTGCGCCCTATCTATGTGTCTCAATTATATGTCGACTGTACCAAGACCGTGTACACGACCGGTAGACGTTCTCTAGTGTAATTGGATATCAATACAGAGATGTTGTATACAAAACTTCATCAGCCGCTCCGCAGACTCACTGGACCGTTGAATTATTCCTGTGAGTACCGGCTGAAATTTTGATTCGACGTAGCGCACCCTCCAAGATAGAACACCACAGTACTCTTTCAAGCAAACATGATTTACTACTTGCCCGCTCGTTAGACATGCAAATAACACGTCTCTCAGGAGTCTGGAACGCGAACGACCGACATGCACCAGTGGCTGAGATCGTCTATAATTATTGGGTATGTGTTAGATCATCAACCGTGTATTCACCAATGGATGTCCATTGAGATACAGTACGCGATTCCCGTCTCGCGCCCGCTGCCGCTGTTCCTCCAGAGACAGCATCGGCTCCTGACCACCACCAGACGCGTGCCCCGAAGGCGAGATCGCCACCATAACCTGCGCCCCGTGCTTGTCCGCCGTGTCGAGCATGGCCGTGAGGAGCTCTCCGTCATTTTGGCTAACCACGACGATGGCGACATCGTCGACCGCGTCTTCGACAGCCTGCAGGTCTTCGAACGTCGCAGAAGGTGTAACGGCGTGGTCTTCGTCGCTGATGGCAATGACACCCGACGCGCCGGCGATGACAGCCTCGAAGAGCTTCTCGAGGAACGTGCACTCTCCGCGCTGCACCACGACGGCCTGGTCAGGGAACCTCTGGGTGTACGGCGCGCAGCCGTAGGGATTGGACGGATCGCGGACGACGCCTACGCCGGCGCCCTCGCCGCGGCCGAAACGGAGGACCTTCTCTGGAGGGTACCAGTTGGTCGGGTCCCCTCCGAACATGGCTGTCGAGGCGGTGAAGAACGCCTCCGTGGGGACTTCGTGCTGCAGTTGGAAAGAACCGTCGGGTTGCCCGAGGAAGTCGACGAAGACGCGAAGCTCGACGTCGGGCGCGCGACGCTTCACTGGGGCGCCTGATCCGCCCTCTAATGGAGCAAGCACGAGGTTCGAATCGTTCACGTAAACGACTTGGCCGGTCTTGACGCTGTATGGACCCACTGGGCTCCGTGTTAGTACGCCAATGAGATAGAAATACGGGCGCGTGCGTACATTTTGTGATGTCGTAGCCTTTGCCGTCCATGCGGCTGACTATATGCGCACGGATGCCAGATACGTTATGGAGAATGAATCCGTCGCCGACGGGCATCAGCTTCATCAGGTTCGGGTTGAAGTCCTCCGCCACGGTTTGGCCGTCAGAGGTCAATAAAAAGTCGTAAGACTAGAGTGACATACATTAGCATGCACAACGTCACAGGATGGCGAAACGTACATAAAGCTGGACTGATGGAATTTGACACCACCCGTACGGAGACCAAACAGCCTCTTCAGATTGTGTCGACGATCCCGCCACTATGGTACGCGCATAGTCGATGTCGGATCTGTAGTAGATATTCGCAACCAAGTTGCTACCGCTCTTCTCATCCCGGGCTGCAAGAGGTGGTTGGTATACGGGGCATTGTAGGTGTTCGACACGCCGCAGCTCCCTGCGAATGGCAGATATTGGTCTTTGTAATGAGTGATCCATGCCTAGCAAATGCCCTTCGGTAGTAATAACGAGGTTTGAGTCGTCACTGTGTAAGACGTTGTGCTCGTCGAATAGCAGATACAAATACTTGTGTGACATTGTGAGATATATTACAGATATGTTGTGGAATTTGCACACCTTTAGCGTCTCGGAAAGCACGAAAGATTCCATGCGGTCATCTTGCTTGTTGTTACGCAGATCGCCGATGCCTGTAAGGCCACATCTTACTTTGGCACGAGTTGTGATGTCGGCCAGAATCCGCTCTGTGCGCGGTCAGCAATGATTTATTGAAGTTTGAGCAGCGACCTACCTCCCACGTCGAGATAAAAGGTGTCTTTGGTAGCCTGCAGAGGTTTGAATTATGAATTTCTTCCGAAAATCTTGAAACGTACCCTGTATAGGTACCAGGTTGACTCCACAAATTCGGGGCGTAATGGGTATTGGAGAGACGTCGCCATCTTCCAATTCATATCCCATACTAGAGGCATGTTTAGACTCATTCCTAGTCAGACTGATACTAATCGTACCTTCAGGAAGACCCGAAAACTTCTTCCAAAGGTTCCAGTCTACTGTATGTCAGCCAAAGCCTATGAACAACAACGAATAAACCGCACATGTCATATGTGATTTGATTGCGTTCTCAACATCTCCAGCTAGCACTTGTAGACCAGGCCAAAAGGCGGAGAGTGAGTCGACCATAAGGTATGCTGGGTCTCCCTGTGTGGTGCGATCAGGTCATGGTTCACCCAATGTCAAATAGAGGGCCCCACTGTGTATATGTTCGCCGTGCGATACTTGAGGCAATTCAACCCATTGCTGCGACAGCGTAGTAGAAGTCACGCACCCAGAAGCCATCGGGAGACCTTGCATAACGCATGACCGCCGCATATGCTTCTTGGAAGACGTCAAGAAACTCCACCTCACCTAAAATTCCACGCGGTATTTAGTACAGCACACAGTATTTCATGAGAAGACTGACCGCTGAGTATGTACCACTTCAAGGCGTACTCATAAAACGAGTCTATACCTGCCCCGATGCCATTGACTTCAGGTGGTGTCCAAGCCTGTGTCGAGTTAGTGAATGGGACTACTAGGAGGGTTGTAGTGGACGACGTACGCCATTAAAGATGTTGATAGTGTTACCCACAAGGCCGAGATCTGACCGTTGGTTCCACAACGCAAAGAATGCCTTGTAGGCGGCCTTCTCAAACCGATCATCGCCAGTTAGACGACTGAGCGTGCCAAATTCCAGAATCAGAGAGCCCGCTCCGGCGGTGCCTACACACGGTCAGCACAAGCCGCACAACGAACGAGACACGTACATGAGTCCACTGATTCTCCAGGCTCCAAACCATGTCTTAAGTTGATCTAGCATGGGTGTCAGTAGGGGGGTTGTATCGTTGACGAACCACTGACTCTTGCGTAAGGCATGCCCGTGGGAGTTTTGAAAGCAGGGAGGAGACGTTTCCCAAGGTCGTGTGCCATTGAGAGTAGTTGCCCATGATACCAAGGTATATGAAATGGCTGTCCCGGCCGACTAGCGAACTGGTGGCCTGATAGCAGCCCACCCATGACACGGATAGTCGTCTCGAACACTTGTGGTTTTGTGTTGACGTCGAACGAAACCCAGTCGATGACATTGCGTACTGCATTTTGGAAGCCGGCTGTGTCGTTGAGGACGACAAACGTATCCAGTACGTCTATGAGCGTCACAGAAAAGTTGCCAGCGACATCATTGGCCGATATGTCAGCACTGCGCAGGCCGTTAGCAGGTCATGTTTCTCTCCGGGTAAGACATACGCGTACGCATTGTCCCAATTTGGCCCCCGTCCTGTGCATGACAAGGGCGCGAGCTAGTGGCGAGTGTGAATGCATGCTTCCGGTCGCGAACGTATGGTCTGTACCTCATCCAGCGGAAACGCTTTAAGACTGTCAGAGACGCGTTCTCGGAGAAATAAATTGGAGGGGGCGCACCAAATCGCATGTAGTTATCGAAGCCATGATACCATAGCTCACGAGTCTGGTTCCTGGAAACTCCTTGAGCAATGGTGAACAGCGTCTCGAGAACCTTGGCGCGTACCTAGCCTGGAGTTTGCGCTGAGTCGACCACGGCGTGGCACGCACCACGCCAGGATTGCTATGGGACGACCATGACTGCCCCTCGAATATCGCTAGGGTCAGGAGGAGGAGAGCCTTTGGCCAGTACGTCGGCCAGTGCATGAAAGAGGTCTGTCTCAAGAAATGCGCGCTACTGGCCGACCACGTCGTCAATGATCACCGCACGTGGCCGGACTCAGATGCATCGGGAAGTCGCCGTGCCGGGCCGCGCGCAACATCCGCAGACTTTGACCCTGACCACATTCATCGCGCGACATCGCCGACCCCCGCCGTTGGCCTTGACCCTTTGCAACCATGAGCACCGTGATCGACGTTTCAAGCAAGCTTGGCGAATACATGCTGAAAGGCTGGGTCAGTATGTCGCCGACATACCCTCCCCATATTACCTCCTCGCTGAACTCGCGTGCCAGGTCTTGACCGACAGAATTTGCAAAGCGTGCTCAAAAGTGCCCCTTATGAGGTCGCCAACCGATTCAACAATCTTCTTTTGCGTCAACTGCGACAGCCAGCCTCACCCATCAGACGCCGCCGGGTCCTCTTCTGCCTCCAGCATTGACTCTGCAAGTCATGTTTCGAGAACATCCACGCCTCTTACAGAAGTCTCGAGCACTCTCAGCTCGCCCACGTTTGAACCGCCTGTCGATACAGAGGAGATAATGCGTAGGCGGCAGCAGTCGGACATGGCATCGACGGAGATTGGCAAGCGTCTTCTGAAAGGTTGGGCCATGCTTGCGGACGAATGTCCGAATGAGCACTGCTACGGCATCCCCCTCGTAAGACCTCCCAAATCCGGAGGAGATAAGGACTCTCGCAAGGTACGTCGACACACTCTGTTCGGATCGTGACTATGGACTATATCTCTTTCACAGGAGTGCGTAGTCTGTCACAACGCTTATGTTGATCAAGTCGATGGCGCCGGAATCGAGCGACTAGTTCGGATATCCACACCTTCTACTAGTCGCGTCCCGCCACCTCTGACGGAGCATCTGGATCCTGAGTCGGCCTTTACCTTGCCTTCGTCTGTGCGAAAGGGGAAAGCTATTCAACGCGCCGAAGAGCGTGACGACGCGCGCAGTTCCACAATATTCATACCGCAAAGGGTAAGTTGTCTAGATGTCTAAATCTACATGACTAACTCAATTTCGTGAAGGTTGATAATTCCTCAAGCAACTCACTGCATGATACGGTCACCCCGCGGATGTCACAGGCTGTGGGTAGTTCTCGGCTCCCCGCACTTTGTTGCTCATGTTCCCCAGAATGATCTGTCTCATGACGTGGCAAACGCAGCCGATGCCCTGCAGTTCTCACTGCGACGCCTCACCGACAGGCTAACGTCGGCGTCCAGCGGCGGTGTTATGGACGTAGACATGATCGCTCACACTGCGGAGGCCATCTCCAAAGTATCACAGGCCTTAGTGCAGGTGCAACATATCCAAAAGGCCAATGGGGCGTGATCATCTCCAGGAGACCCTTGGCACAGGGGAAAGAGTACCCCAGTCCGAACGTGAGCACTTCCCCCCTCGTTTCTATTCCATAGAACTGACGAAGAGGGCTGCACCCCCGCAAAGATAAGGCGTTGTGGCCGAGAGATCGAGGGAGCGAGCCGAGGATGTTCTCATCGGAAGGCGCCCGAAGCGATTTTGGGACACATCTACGCCGCGCGGCACGCATGCGGCGTTCTGGGTTGTAGCGGCTGGGAGTGCTCGATTCTAATTCTGCTATGACACACAACGGAGGAACCAATAACGGGAGAGAAAGTTAAGTTAGAAACTCTACATCAACGTGGTTTGCGTATCAAATGACGTTCAGAAGATCAGTCCTTGCCCAGATGTATCGTTAATTCAATGCCATGAGACTGGAGCCTCAGGGCCGCACAATCTCATGCGCTTACTTACTCGCAGTCCACCCACCGCACGCTGTCCTCATGTTGTCCACGATGTCAAGTGGTATGAAAGGTCACTGCTGTGCGCGACGAAGAGGAGCACATCCATGCCCCTAGCGCTTGTCTAAGCCGATTCTCCCCTCGGGAGGCTGGAGACCACAGTCCTTCCCCACTGCAACTAAGCTCACCGTCATGCCTCGCTTTTTCCCTTCTTTCGGTCGCTCTCGAGAGCACGCTCGCACTGAGTATCCTGTTTACGATGATTACGAACCTTACGAACAGCCCCAACGCTCCCATACACCTGCCTGGCGCAAGGTGATTCCAAACTTGAAGGGGGGAGACCATCGGGCCCCGAGAGTACGTCTACAAAATAAATATAAAATATCTCTCTCCACTAATGTTTACTACAGACTCAGACTTGGGGAGAAGAATTCGTCGAATATCCCGAGTCTTACGGGGGCAGCGAATATCACCGCGGCTACCCTTCCCGTCGGTACCCCGCATACGACTTCGACGTCCAATCCGAGTCTACCATCAGCCCCCCAGACGATCATTACCTAGATCGTTACGACAACAACATCCCCATCGTTCAGAGAGAGAGTTCTCTGAGCCGCTTGGCGGAAGCATTCACGAGTCACGGAGCGTCACCGCGTCCCGTCACAGAGGTGTCCCTCCCCCAGGGCACCCCTCGGTACAGCCCGAGAGATGTTGCGTCAGCTCCGTACGCCCCGGAAATTCGAAACACGTACCCCGAACAGCACCAGCCGGTTATGGTGCCGAACATGACCGCCCACAGCGTGCAGGCGGATATTATAGGTTCGCACAGCCGACGCGGTCACCATCATCGTGGTCGGCAGGAGGAGCGGGGTACGCGCGCCCGTGATGATTATAGACGAGTGAGTGCACTGGGTCGACGTGCGGACCTGCGCTGACGTCGATCTGGGTATAGGATAGCTCCAGTGACAGGTCATCGGAGTATATGGACGACGACTACGACTACGGAACGTATTATATTGCTATTAAACACGGCCGGCGGGGAGAGAAAGATAAATACTGGATTGTGCCCAGCGGCACTTCCGTGGTATTCCAGGATTCCGATGGAAACGTGCTGACAAGGTAAGATACACAATCATGAGGCCTCACGATCTAGCTCACCCTTCGCAGAGTTGGCGATAATAACGGACGGTATAGACCACTCGAGCAGCCAATGATCCTCGAAGACTCCCGAGGCCGAGAAATTGGACGGTACGCTTGATCTTACTTAGCCCTCGTGTTAGTTACTTATAATAAGTCAGATTGGGTTTCGATGACGAGACGTCATTGGACTATGACTACCGGCGATATGGTTCTTCTGTCGGCTCAGATGACGATCTCTATGAGCGCGACAGAGACTACGACTACCGCCATCCAACTCAGGACCGTCGGTACAATGACAAAGGGACTCCGCGACCAGACAGGTAGGCCCAACTCCATGTTACAGTTCTGACATTGTTCATCGTTCTTGCGTTGCACTAGAGTTCCAAGATCCGAGGGTTCAGTCACTTCGACGTCGGATTATGCAGAGGTCTATTATATCGCCCCGTCCGAGGCCGGCTCAGTGTAAGTCTCTACGTGCCGATGCACACTTTCGCCTCTCATTCGTTCTTCCATAGCACTGGAAGAGGCTCGAGCCATCACTCCGGAAGGTCCTCTCGCAGCCGCCAAGGGACCGTCCCGAAGACAGCTATCATCGACTTGGATGAACTCGCAAGGAGAAGGAAGAAATCTGGGTGAGCTCAGACGAATTCCACGTAGGCGGGTAATTGCTCACGCAAGACTTTTAGGAGTGTATCAAGCGGGACATCGAGCGGAAGGTCCTACGATAGTGGACGTCGCTATTAAATTTATTTGGGACTTTTGCGTGGTATTTGGGGTTTCCTGTTGTCGCGCTGCTAGATCTGTGTATATGTCCGTTTCTGCTTTCGTCCGTTTCGATTTCTACCATGCTATATGTAGCTATATGCCTTGTTATGCCATCATGTGTATCATAAAGTCACGCTAGAGCTCAGGATGCTTCTCAGCGAGGTAACATTTCATGCATGCGATATAGACATGGGGCGGAATCATACGGTGATTTCGTGAGCAATATTAGCTTTGTTTGCCCCCCAGCGACGAATCAGAACCTTCGCTCGGACTCGTCTGTTCCTTCCTCGGATTGTTCCTCCCTATGTTTACGCTTGGACTTCTCCGGGATGGGGTCATACAAATGCTACAGCGGTTATGTCAAACCCCCTCGGACGTTCACTGATACAATGACTCACGCATAGACGTTCCGCATGAGGTCTCCTTCGTACCTGCGTCCTACATTCGTGTCCAAACCAGCATTTTGCCTTCTGTGGAGGGGTTCCCTCGAGACGTCCCAAATCAGGGTCTGAGCGCGAATCAGTGTATGGGTGGGTTTCATGCCGAAAGCTACATACTTCGTGATTTTTGTTCCGCCCACCAGAGTCGGAGTCGCGAGCGGAAAACGTTCATAACGCAGTCCTTGCAGTACCATTGCGTGCAGTCCAACGGACCCCTCTCGTCTGAGTCCATAGCAAAGATGAGTTGTAGAAAAATGGTCCAATTGAATGGTGGTGTTTGGTTTGGGCAGCACCATGAGCGAAACGTTTGAATGAAACATTGCATCTCGTATACATTGTGTTGGAGTTTGCTTCCCGTGAGCTTCCAGAGTTCCACCAGCTCGATGCGATAACGGAGCCGGTCCCAGTCTACAATCCATGTTAAGCAACGAAATAATGAAATGGAATGACAAACTCAATATGTTCCACAGGTCCAAGCCCTTGAAATCATGGCAGTAACAACCTATATAGCTTGTAGTCGTACCCAAAGAGCGAAGATAAAGGAGTGCTTACACGTATTTCCTGCACCATTAATTGAATCAATGATGACACTGGCGACGCCAATGTCTCGTCTCTCCTCAGAAATGCCTCGTAAAGAGTAGACGGCGTTGATCTGATCGCTATAGGAGACCATTGGCGGATCGGCGGCGAGCGAAAGGTCGGATTGCGGTCTGGCCTTTTCGTACTCATCAACTATAATGTCGAATCCCTTAATAACGTCCGCATCTTCAGGCTCTAGGGGAAAGGGTCAGGATCCGTTCCAGAAGGGTATGCTGATACAGAAGCTCACCAAGCTGAAAGTCGATGAACATCTCATTCCGGCAGACACATGCAACCCAGGTTTGCTTGACGATGTCACGGAGGAACGACACAAAGCGATCTACTTCGAAGAGCTCCACGGTTGAGAAACCATCCAATATGTGTTGGAAGTGTGTAGTATATCGTGATTTTTGCTCATCTGAGAGGAAGTCTTGCGTGTCCGTGAAGGATAAAACGCCGCTTGAATACAGCCAGAATCGGTAGCTAGCCCGTCTGAAACGGAAGGCCTCGGCAGCAGTGAGCTGGCTTCTTCGTGTTGTTTGGTCCTTATGTCTGTCGTGGTTGTATGGGTGAAATTAACAAATGATCATAAGCTTTGAGTCCTGAAACGTACGTCTCGCTGAACAAATGCTCCATTCTTTTGACCATCGCTGCATTTCTCTCCAGCATAGCGCAGCTCTTACGCGTCAAAGGATGTAGTGTCATCGCCGACTCTTCGTCGCACCAGGTCTCTTCTCGCTGATATTCCACCAACCTGACTGCTGCAGGTAATACGTCGGTACCTCCAACCACGTTGGCTGCTACGGCGGTCACGATAGAAAGGGGGTGCTCCTGAAAGATACCGTAGATGCCTCTGCACGTTCGGAGGGCGGTCGAAAGGGTCCGGAAGTCGCTGACATTGAGCAGGAGATGATGCAGAATGTCAGGAGGGAGGGCTGCAAAGCGAGGCATCCTGTCTTTGCAAGGCCGCCTTCCTGCGACTCAGATCGCTGCGAAGGACGTAAGAAGAGACATACCAGAATCTGAGCTGTATCCAGAGCGTCGTATGAGACGAGAGAGCTGATCAAACGCGAGGCCCCATGAAGCGATGATATCTTAATTCACACACCACGCGCTAACTTTATCGTTTCCCGCCGCGTTTTCCACCCCGCTTCCCACCCCTGCGAGGACCCTTACCAGACGGTCCACCGGCGACGGAAGCGATTTCCTGCCTACTGAGTCGCAATGTCCCTTTTGAAAACGAACCAACCCCCATCTTCAATCCATGCTCCCTCTTTTTGGGCTGCTTGCCCTGAGAGTCCTCCTCGAATAATCGCTTCAGCGCGGGATGGTAGTTTCCCATATGCTTCGCCTGTCAACGCGGTGGCGTCAGTAAAAACTTCCACGATGGCATGGTGACATACCTCTTCAAGCTGCTTTTCGCTGCGTTCTTTCTGTTTCGCGACCAAGCCATCCCGTATATGCTTGGCTTGCCTATTGCGCTCTTTGGCCCGCACAGCACCTTCCCCCTTCCCCAGCTTCGCCTTGCCGGCAGCCTCGAGAATCCGCCCAGCCAGTGCTTTCCGACGTTGTGCTGGGGTCAGGTCGAGGTCGGGGTTGAGTGAGCCAGACAGGAGCTTCGTGTGAACCAGACGATGTAGGAGTGCATCATTCTGCGCGTTCGTCCTGCTCAGAAGGTAAATCGAGGATATTATAACGCGCAAAATATGACATACACGTCATCGTCTGCATCCCCGTCATTCTCTGCGTCTTGGTTGGAGTCTGGCGGAGGCTCTTGCGTGAGCTTTGCCACCTTCGAAGACTAGGCTACGGCTTAATGCAGGGTTCAACGACGGTATGAAGGAGAGAGAAGCTCACGCACCATGAATGCTTTCATTTGCGCTTTTGAGGTGGATTTGGAGCTATCTCGTTTCGCTGCTGTGTCGCAAAACACAACGACGTTGGGCTTGGGCCCGGTCTCCTCTTCCTCTTCGGCTCCTACATACAAAATGAGCCATGAGAGTGCAATGAAAAGGTATTGATACGTACCACTGCTGCTACCGCCGTCAAATCCATACCACTCCCCGTCGTCCTCGTCGTCCCACTCCTCAGAGTCGGATGGCTCCTTCACCTCCTCTACCTTCTGTTTCTTCCGCTTACTGCTTGGCCCGGCTTCAGGCGTATCTTTGCGTTTCGTAGGGAGGGCCGTCGAGTCAAAGGAGGACATAAATTGTCTCCCGTGCGCCTCTAGGAGGGCCAAAAGGTCGTCGTTTTCAGCCATGGATGTGAGCGAGGCAAGGTAACGTCGGAGAGCAGGATCAAAAAGAATACCAGGCGCCCGATCAGGCTTTCGGCGCCAACGCGTAATGCGGTACGCGTCGAGGCGCCGAGGTGACGCGTGGCAACCTCGAAGTTGCTGAACGCCACCATGGCGAAGAAACGCAAAGCCGCAGCCGCCGCGCCCGCAGAAAACACGACGCCGCTAGTCGACATCGGCGCGGACGAACAATGGCGAATCATCAACCAGACGGGCATTCTCAACAAAATCACGGAAGACAAGCCTGAGGAGACCAATCCCGAAGAGCTGCTGTCGCCGCTCACTTTGGAGATCTTTGCGGCTCTCGCACTCATCATACCATTCTCAGCTCTGCTGCTTATGATGGAAATGTGAGATCTGTACACTCTTAAAGCACATTTTTATGCTGACCTCTATGCTAGCCTCGTGCACTACCAGTACGGCAGGAAGCCAACCCTCGAAGAGTTGGCGGACAGAATGATTCCGGGCATCCCCATCATCGTCATCTTCGTATTCTACAGTATGCACGAAAACGTGGTCTTATTACGCTTTCTGACACACCCTTGCAGCGAACCGCTACAAGCACGAGCGATGGATGCAGCTCGCTCTGTTCGTGTTAGCGATAACTTCCGGAGGCCGCCTCATTTGGATGATGAATCACGCAAACTGGAGGGTCAACATGCGCCAGGTACGTTTAGCATCATGGTCTGCGAACTAAGGCTGACCTTCTCGGCAGCTTCCGCCGCTAGCTACTGCGTGGGTCTACGGCGTTGCCCAGCTTCATCTCGGCCACGCCATGGCCAGTCTCGTCCTTGTAGGGGCATGGGTGTGGTACAAGGACTTGCAGCTTTCTCTATGAATCCCAAACACGACCCTTTGCCTCCTCACATCTGGACACTTTCTCGCTCACACAATTTATTACTCATCCAAAAACAATTTCGATATTTCCAATGCGGCCGAACAGACAAGGCGTGGCTAGAAGTAGAAGAAGAATCTCGGTACAGACCGGTACAGTGTGGTGAATGTACCCTAAAGTAGGGTGGCATGCATGCTTTCGTGTGTCCTCTCCGCCTGGGGTGCCAACACAGATTGCGGCGAGGCGGAGACGACGACGAGAAGCGTTGAGCATGGCCGAAACTTCGATGTTCGCTCGATGATACGCCACTCAAACGGGTTGTAGGCTTGCACCCGGAGGGCACCTTTTACAAGCGGAAGATCTGAGACAGAAGGCAGACGTTATCGCACCTGCGGATGGCAATGCTGCGGGGAACTGAGCCTTTCCTCGCCCCCAGTTGACATACGCTATATTACACGCTAAAGCGGCCTTCCGTCGTGCGGTATCTGGGGTGTCAGACTCCTGGACCCTCGTCGAACTCCTCCGCCAAAGTTTGAACTTTGCGCTTGGAAACCATGAGAAAGTCGTGCGTCGGTGACAACAGATAACGGCTCACCTTGTAACTGACAGAACGCCCTTCGAGCACGGCGCGCAAAACCCTCATCTGCCATTTCAAGCGCCGCGTGCATGTTCTCTCGATCTCACGTTTGTGCCGGTCAAGCCGTTCGATGAAGGCTTTATAGCCACGGTCGTCTCGGGCAAAATACCAAGTCTAGAGAAGAGTTTGATTAGCACTGTGAAGGACAGGCGGAGATAGGACTGACAGGTATAGGTTCGCCTTGGATGGTATCCAGCGCACAATTCCACGCTGCCATCATCAGCAGGTCTGCCGTAGCATTGTACACGCTGAGCAGAACACGGTCAGCAACGTTCACGGAACCGTCAAGATGACCTACTAGTCATCGAGAGTTGCTATAGCCTCCGCCTTGCCTAATTGCTTTGTGGCAAACTTCTTCACGGTGTTCTCGGCATTCTGCACGGGTTTCCCCACATTTCCTTCGCGCAAAATACCCGCGATGCCGGCAGCCTGCGCTGAGACCCACTTATCACCCTCGCTCATGATCAATGTCTGCAAGAACGAGGCAATAAGGTCACTCTGGGAGGTCTGCAGACCGAAGTCGATGGCGAGTTTAAGATTGGCACCTGACTCTATGTTAACCTTATAGATTTAGACAGCTAACTAAACTTACGAAGGGCTTTGAGTCGTGTCTTGGTGCGTGGAAGTGCCATTTCCTCGTCCTGAAGGTGATTGATGTACCTTGAAAACGCTCCCAAAAGGATGATGGCGACGTCCTGATTACCGATCCTCATTGCGTGAAGGAGAGGCGTGACGTCTCCATTTTTACGTAGTAGAAGCTTGGTGAAGAGGTCAGCTTTGGGCTCGCGGCCACTGTAGGGTCATCACATACCTCGAAATCTCGCTCACGCACTTCCATGAGGAAGGTAATATCTCGACGTTCGACCGCAGCTAGGACTTGATATGGCTGTGGAAGATTTAGAAGGAGTGTTGAAGGATATTTTCACCGCGTACCTCAACTTTCCAGGGGCGTGGTGTCTTTCCTTTGCCATTACGCGGTGAATTTACGGCAGAAGACAGAGAAGACCACATTGATGACAGACTTGCAGTTCGAAGTCGGGGAAGTTTCGTTGAGTCATGGCCAGAGTCTGAGCCATCTAGCTTGGGGGACTGTGGCTCCGAGCTTTCGGACGGAGAGCGATACGCGTCACTCTCTGGTGATGGTGTACGGCGTAGCTGCTTGAGGATTTCTCGCGGAGCAGCGTATTCAGCTTCGCGCTCGATGAATGCTAGAGAATGTCAGCTAATATGGATGTCGCGAGTGGCCAGTACCTACAGGTATTGGGTAGACGTGCAGGCAAACATGGGTCCGAGACTACCCTCTCTCTGCGCGACGGGCCAGGTTGAGGCTGGGGATTGTCGAGTTGGTCTGCGAGCGTCGGGACGATGTGGGCATGGTTGTACATCCTGCAGGTATTGGTGGCAACATCCCCGTAAGGCCTGCGGCCCCTCGATGTATATGTCGAGCCGCAATGAGTCGAGGCTGGGAGCACAGGTCGTTGTAACAGCCCCGGCCAAATTCGTCGACGTCGAGCGGCCCGGGCGTCTGCCGCTGAGGCTTGAAGTAGAACGCCGAAGCATGCCCGGAGCCTATGCGCTTTCCGTTTGGTCTGCAGTCCATCTCGCGGCGCATCCTCGCCTGCACGCCGTCTTTATCCAGGCTTCGACGGAAAGTACTCATGAAAATCGAGGTAGGCCATAAATACGGTTGATGTTTGGTAGAAATAATTAACAACGAGCCTACAGGAAGATGACGTGCGGAGAACTCCTCTGGGAGGCAGGCTCTCGGCGCAAGCCGCAGCTTTGAAACGTTCTCGCGCAGAGCTCACGGACATTCGTGATGAGGCATCATCACGACCAACTAAGCTGCGCCGGACGGAGGGCCAGCACAAAAGAGAGGACATGGTTGTCCTCTACGATCCTCCACGAACACTACAAGAGACAGCCCTCTACCAGAAGCTTCACAGCATGGAAGTCCCTCCAAACCCTATCATCGCTCGTCATTTCCGCGTTGCTCGTAAATTGCTCGTAGAGCTCGGCTCTTGTGCAGCCGACCTGTACTGGAGATCAGTGTTTCTCGGTCCTCCTGAAGAGGCAGCGATTTGGCAGCCCAAGATGCTGCAAATAATCGAGAACTGGAACTTCAATATGCCGATTTCGAACCCGGCCTCGAGTGGTTACAACGTGACTCCTCAGTTTACAAAGCTCGTCGAGATACTACGCTCGTGTGAAATGGACAACAAGTCTTTCCGCGGAATTGTGATAGGTATGTCACATCATTCACTCAAGTTTAATTCCTGGTTGTTGATTCCTAGGCTCCCAGTCAAAAGACTACCTACTGCAACTATGCTCGGTGAACTTTTGACGCTACTAGAAGATGAGCTGCCTCACGCCCGTGTTGCTTGTATCGCTGGCACTCTTCGTGCGTCAGCAAAGACCGATGTATGTGTCGTAGAATCGAAATGACCGAGCTTACATGTTCAACTAGGGGCTTGTGTACGAAGCGTTCTCATCTGGCAAGTACAATATACTTGTCACCACGAAGTGGTCTGCAGAAGACCATCTACCATCAGCCGCAGTCACGATAGTGTGAGTTTACGTGACTATTATCCAGATCGACTTAGATTTACCAACAGCTTTCAAGGTTTAATATCACAGATACTCTCCCTCAGCAAATTACCCTCCCAGGTCTCACACGGCCTCCAGATAGTCTGTTGGTCTACATGATCGAACAAGACAACCAACTACACCGTCATTTTCTTCAACAGTACAAGGACGCAGGGGTTGAAAACACACGTCTGGATTCTCCACGTCTCCCTTCAGCTCAGATATCTCCTCCCCCGGAGGATGACACGCTTGCCGGCCAAGATGACCTCCCCGACTTCATTGAAGACCCTGTGACCGGGTGGCGTATCGACCCCGCCAACGCACTCGCAGCCCTCTATCTCTACCTGAAAGAGTCAGCCACCGACGAGGGGGACCCGAGGCTGTCTTTCCAGCTGCGTCGATCGGGCGAGAACGAGTACGCTTGCCTTGTAAACTTCCCCGAAGGCTCCTCCAGCAGACAATACTCAGGACCTACGGCTAGTTCACCCAAAGACGCCAAGGATCTTGCATGTTTCTCCCTATGCTTCCGAAAATTCCGGCAGGGACTCCTGGACTACCGATGTTTCCCTTCGGCTGGACAGCCTATTTGGCAAGACAATGTGGAGGTGGAGATGAAAAAAGCGAATGCGAGTACGACTACGCGCTGTTACCCGATAAGAAGGCCTGCATTCTGGTTGCGCTGTCTCAAACTTCCCTCTAATCGCCTCTACCCTCTGGTTATCTCCGTTGGCGATTTCAGAGGAGGCTTCCATGCTCCCTTCGTACTCTTCACAAGGCTACCTCTCCCCGACTTGGACCCTTTCCGTGTGTTTTCGTCTGGATCGCAAGCCACCGTACGGCTCCAACGTGGTGCTCCGATCGATGTTGACGCCACCAAGTTACAATGGTTACATGACTACACTATCCGTATAGCTCGGTCATTGACCAACAAACCTCTTCAATGCCCTGTGGACGCACTGCACTATTTGTTCGCCCCGATCGACCCGAAGTGGGAAGCTTCCTCGGCCACTTCAAGTAGGAATCGAGAGCTGCCTCGCGTCGATGATTTCATTCTCTGGTCGCAGTTACCCCGAGCGGCGGAGAGCTGGGCAACTCCGCTCGTTCCCGAAGATGGCAGTCAGCCTGCGGATGAAGTATACGATGATTGCCTTCTACATGATCGCACGGTCGAGTTCACGAATAGACACTATGTGGTCCGGATAAGACATGACTTGTCGCCTCTCAGTCCGCCGGAAGAAAATTCGGTGAGCCTCATCTGTAATGATGTCTCGTCGTCGACCTTGACAGTATTTGTAGAGGCAAAGCGGCTTCGCCAACTACGTCGAATTTTGCGAATCGCAGAAAAAAGGGTTCACGGGGTTACGAGACGAACATCAACCTCTGGTTGAGGTCTCTCCAGTGCCAAATCCTGTGAACAATCTTACTCCGACTTCAAAGCCGATTGCTAACGCTGGCAAAACGCCTGTCAAATGTACGTTCCGGTCGTTCTCTTTCACGGCCGTGATCAACAATTGAATGTCCCCCAGATCTAATCCCCGAACTTTGTTATAAACATGTTATCCCTGCAAGGTAGGGTATCGACGCATTGCAGCACGTATCCAGCTAACAAACGAGCAGCGTGTTTCGCACAGCGCTGCTAATCCCTTCCATAACGCACATGATCAATGTCCAATTGCTGACGAAAGAGATGAACACGTCGCTGTTTGGCGGTAGGATCGCCGATCAGCACCTCCTCTCTGCCTTGTCACCCATTTCTGCGGAACTAGAACAGGACTACGAGCGGCTCGAACTACTTGGTACGCATCCCCACGACTCTCCGAGCATTCGCTGATGCCGAACTTGCTGTGTTCCTATGCAGGCGACACAGTACTCAAACTCGTCACCTCTACCTACTGCTTCGTTACCCTCCCAGACAAGCGTGAAGGGCCATTGAACACCGCCCGAGCACAGATGGTCAACAACAAGACTCTGCACCAGAATGCGCTGGCTGCTGGTATTCCACCCTGGATACTAAGCAAGCCGATGGTGGCGAAAATATGGCTGCCAGGCGATGAGAAGATCCTCAAGGAGAACGCCCCAAGTGACCCAATCAAACAAGAGGAATCGTCAACGGAGCTCAAGACCAGGGGTAAGCGCCAGAGGCAAGAGGAAGAGCGGCATTTGCAGTGGCTAGGCGACAAGGTATGTGCACTCCGCGTCAGGGTTTCTTTTGCGCTATTAACGATGATCAGACCGTGGCAGATGTTGTTGAGGCACTCGTTGGTGCGGCATTTTTATCCGGTGGTCGGGATGAAGCGCTTTGGATGATGAATATCGCCCGAATCCAAATGCCTCAGATCAAGACGTGGGAAGATTTCTCGCGGGTCCTCAGCCCAGCGACGTGGAAACCTACACAACACACCGTGGACGCCGCCACCATCAAGGCTGTCGAGAAAATCATTGGGTATACCTTCCGTCCACAAGCTGTCCTAGCCACCGCTTTGGTAAGTAAATACAACGTTGCAATAATCATATATTCATGGATCGTCAGACTCATAGCTCGGTGGTCTACAACGTGACGACTTATGACCGACTGGAGTTCCTCGGAGACAGCGTACTAGATTATCGTGCGTAGTTGACATTCTCTTCATATGCCCAGTCACTCATTGACAACGTGTCTAGTCGTCATTTCATACATTTATGAAAGATACCCAACATTGCCTCCGGGTGGGTTGTCATTGCTGAAGGTCAGACGTCTTGCCGTCATTCGAAGGTGGTGTATCTAACTGGCTCCATAGTCTGCCATGGTCTCCAACAAGACCATCGCCGCGATCTGCGCCCTCTCTGGGCTCCACGTCCACATCCAATGTGGGTCGAGAGAGCTCATCGCTAGCATCGATGCCCATGCAGCCAATATATCCGAGCTCAAGAAAGCGGAAGACGCACTTGCAAAACAAGAGGGCAGATCGCCGGGCCAGTTCTGGCTTGACCTGGAAACCCCCAAGGTCATCGGAGACGTGGTCGAATCCATTATCGGGGCGATGTATGTCTGTGACGGCTATGAACTGCACGGAGTACAACGTTTCTTCGACAAGATGTTCAAGCCCTTCTACGAGCGCCACATACACCTCCATACTTTGGCGCAACACCCAACCAAGTCGCTGTACGAGCTCCTGCAAGCTGAGGGATGCCAGCAACATAGCATGCGCAAGAGTGTTATAGCTGGTAATGTGGTGAGGAGCGAAGGTAAGTGATATTGTTCGTGGATGATTTCATCGAGTGTCGCTGACGACTGTCGCAGTTGTCATCCATGACCATGTAGTCGCGAGTGCGGAAGACAAAGTTTCTGCGCTGTCGATGCGAAAAGTCGCCTATGCTGCCCTAGACATGCTGGCCGCAGACCCGTCTTTCCTGGCACGGACATGTGACTGTCGCGCACAGCGGTCGTCCAAGAAGGCACGCAAAGGCGGCCAGGCGCAGCTTGGATACGAGGACCCCGAGGACGTTGCAGCCACTGAGAATCGGACAGTATAGGGAGGGTTGAGTTAGCGTAGATTGTTGCACCCCACGACCATGCATGAGATAATAACCAAGTACTGGGACGTCTAGTGTGCCGAGCCTCAACCTCTAAGCTCTATGTGCGCATCTACTGCAGTCCGTCTCCAATCCTCTATAATCGAATCCCACAGAGGCTCTAAAGAGGGCTTAGGCACCGCCGCTGGACTTGCTCCTGGAACAGAGGTCATGTGTCACCGAGCGTCAGCGGACTGAATTGAGAAGCAACGCACAGCTGGAAGGCCGCAGCAATGAAAGGGATTGAGAAGCCGCTGATGAGGTACACGCCGACCTTGGTGGCGAAGGTGAACTTGTTCTGGTACGCGAATGGTACTTGCTGGCGGAGCAAAAATTATTTCAGTCGGTCTGGGTGTGGTGGAGGTTGGACGGAGAGGCGTACGTTGGGGTGTCCGGAGGACATGAAGCGGCTGGGGGCGGCGGTGCCGCGGCGGGCGACCTGGCGGAGGGCGTTGCGGGCGAGGAGGGACATGGTCGTGGTTGGGTGGAAAGCAAGAATGCGTTGGACGCGAGATCTCCCTCCAGCCAACCGGAGGGCGTCTCAGGCGTCTATCGAGCCCTTCCGGAAGCGTCCGGAGTGCCCGACGCCGTCGGAAAACAGTGATCCGCCGTCCAAATATGGACGGCGGGAGCGCGAGCCTCATGTTTGATGCGCCTCTCCTTGACCAATAAAATCGCGCGAATAGGAATCCGTGAAATGGCATGCAATTATTATCCAAGCTATGTATGAGTGCCGTGATGTAGACTAAGTATGCAGTTATGATGGACATGGAGGTTGTGCGTGATAAAGTCGTGCAAGGATGATCATTTATTTTTCTTGCGTAAACCGAGAGTTCGCGCGCAGACGTGCTCCGATGCGGTAGAATATGAATCTGCGGAATCCGCATTTAGCGACTTTGGGGCAGTGAGTAGCGTATGGACTCACGGAAGCGGTGCTGAAATGGTCGTGAGGCCTGCTAGCAGAGCGGTAGCTCCGACTGTACCTAGGCGGTCGTACATCTGTCCAGCGAACAGGGGGAACGCGGCTGCGAAGGACGTCCGCACAAAAGTGTTGGCAGCCATAGCCGAAGCAGCGATGGGCCTGTACGCGATCACGAGATAGGTGAACACCGACGTGAAGCAGAAAAAAATGCCTGCTCCGAACGGAACGGAGGCAATTATTGGCACAATCCAATGCACGCCGGAGTACGTCGTGAACGCGAGCCAGTAGAGGCTGGCTGGAACTAGGACACCACCAATCATGCCGGGAATGAGACGGATTTCTGGCTGTAATTCGCCTCCATTCTTGGCAGCCTCCCTACGCATCTGTCTAAAATGCAGGGTCAGTTCACAAGAGCTACGGCAGGCCGTCGGGAGACTGACCTGTTGAACAATGGTTGTGCAGCGAGCCCTAGCACCATTCCAAGACCAATGCCCAAGAATGTCAATCCCGTGGTTTGTAGGGAGAAATGATGCACTTGACCGAAGATGATGGGGAACGCCTGGAAGGTGAGGTATAGGATACCAAGCAGAAGAGCGCTCCACAAGTCCAATAGCAAAGCCATGGCATCAAGGGAAAGCAGCTCTGAAAACTCTTGTGAGGATACGTTTGGAGAGGTTTTGTAGGCGAACTTACGAAAAGGTACATAACAACTCTTCAGGATTGCTTGTGTCATCGTGTACGGTCTGTGTTCGATTGGTGCCCAATACCGGGAGTCTCCAGTGGTCTTGCGTAATCTGTCATGTCGTGGGTAAAAAGATCGACTGTACACGAAGTAAGCACATACCTTTGGGCTTTGCATTTGAGGATAAAAGGAACATAGGTTTCCGGGACAATCTAAATACTATATTAGTCCCGGTCCGAGAATGAAACGTTGGCAACTGCATACCACAATCAGAAGAACCCAAGTGACGAAGGTCCATATAATCAAGACACGGAACGTCCACCTCCAATCGGCGTTCTGGGATAGATGATCAGTATTCAATCGCCCGGAGTGTGCGAATCAGCGCGACGTACTTGGTTTATAAATCTGGGGTCAAGCGGGTAAGCTCAGGCAAACGTGTAGCGACTCTCCACTTACCCTGCGATCAAAGGGCCAAGAACAGGTCCGATGAACGGTGAGCCGGTGTATACCGCCATAGGCCTGAGTCAAACGCGGTCAGCAAACGGCGATCGTGAGTGCACGAAGCGCGCGTCGCGCCACTCACGTAGCGATCTTCGCATTATCGAACATGTCGCTGACGGTCCCGCCTGCCACGCTCAGGAAAGCGGAGCTGCAGAAGCCCGTCAAGAACCGAAAGATTAGGTAGACGGCTGTGCCGAGAACCCTGTTAGACTCGCGCGTCTGCGTATCTAGATTATAACGGCATACCGATGTGGGGCGGAAACGCTACAGGCCACGAGAAGATGAAGAAGAGCCCGTAGGAGACCCGGTAGATGTTGTTGCGGCCATACACTTCGGATAATGGTCCCACGAGGAGCGGCCCAACGCCTGCAAGAGACCGGGATCAGATTTCGGCGAAGAGAGAGGAACAAGCGACGGCAGACCTAATCCAAGCACGAACAGACTGACACCGAGGATTGCGACCTCCTTGCTGACATGGAAGTCCGCAGCTATACCCCCTTCCGCGAGAGCAGCCTAAAATGTCAAATAAGCATCAGTATAATGATACTTGGGCGCGTCGACACGAAACTGACCATAGACGACGCGGAAGTGGCGCAAAGCGTTCCAACACACACAACAAACAGGATAGCCCATTTTCGCAGTGTGGTCAAGTTCTTGGGATCGTCTTCTGGTTCCAGAGTGACCTCAAATGAATCCGAGGGCTCTGGAGAGTCTTCAGTTTTTACCGTTCCCTTTTCCTTCGAGGACTCTGTTTCCATCCTCTCCGGGTCAGGTCCAGTGATACCATCAGCATTCGTCTCTCCTGGGATGAAGGTTTCGGACGTGTTTGATGACATTGGACGAGACGATAAGGCCCAGGTGATTCGAGGTGGTCTGGGGAGCCCGCTGTGAGCTGAGGGAAGGGGGAAACCGAGGAGCTGCTAGATGGATCAGTAGCGCGAACTATGCTTATATACCCACCAGGGGATGTCAGACCCTTGCACACCGCGCTTCGATCCCGGGCATAATGTTCCACCCGTACCATGACGCCCGGCGAGCGCCGGGGAGGGCATTTCCCAACATCGCAACATACGCGCGCCCGCCGCACAAGTTGGGTAAGCGGATGACAAAACTCACCGCCGAATGAGTCAATTTGTCAAGATCTGGTTAGGCCTGATACTCAGACATGCCTCCTAACGAGTCTGACAAACATACTGGGGCGGTCGTCCTCGAACAGGAGGAAGCAGCCACAAAGTGCTATAGGCGCAATTGGCACGCGAGCCGCAAGGCACACAGTCCACTGAGGGAACGGGGAGAGCAAAAATAAGCAAGGCTATACTGATAGGTTAACAACGGGCAAACAACCCAAAGACATCTATGCGACCTGTCCAGGGATAACCTGGTTCGGCGCGTCCGCGAGCACGAGGTTCTGCAGCTTCCTGCGCATCCTGTCCGCCTTGCGTGCTTTCCGGGCCTTGCGGTTCTGCATGCGAGCCTCAGCTCCGCGGTTGACCCATCTCCTCATCACCTCCGCCTTGCGCTCCTCGATCAGCCTGTTCTTCCACTTCCAGGTCGCCTCGGCTTTCGCGTCTTTCCTGCTGCGGCCAGCGAGGTTCGCGTACTCCTCCTTGATCATCTCGTCAAGCAGCGTCCGCTTGTACACCTTCTGGGCCTGCCAGCGCGCCTGCTTCTTCGCTCGTGAATGAGGGTTGGACAGCTCTTTCTGAAGGTACAGTTCCACTGGCGCTGCTAGGTCGAACGCGCTACGCTTCGATAGGCTTTTGATGTACTCTTTCTCCGACGGAACGCGTGGCAGAGGTGCCTTCGGGTCGGATGGCAGCGTGGGTGGTACGTAGGTGACTTCTGCGACGGCATCGCCAGTTGTGTCATACAGACCAGCTAAACAGGAATCAACGATTCGTGCGAACGTGCAGCTGATGTAGCAACTCACGTTTGAGCTTCATGGGAGGCGTATGCTCTGGCCATGGAATGGCTATTCGCTCTTTCGAGCCTCTTTCCCAGGCAGGCAAGCGCGGCACGGTGCCCACCGCGAAACGACCCCATTCGTACCGGTGCTGTGGAGGGAGCCAGAACGGCTTTGACGTGGACAACCGAGTAGCAAACACGCTACATACAGAGCGAGACGATGAGCTCTGGCGAGATACAAACGGGGGCGACTCACGGAAGATTTCGCAACTCAGTCGACCCAGGTAATGGCGGGAAGGTGAAGCGGCCGACCAAGAGCTGGCACTTGGAGTAGTGCACATTTTTTATTCTTGGTTGCTTAGTCGCCTCGGCAGGTTGTGCCTAGCGCACCAACTGTGAGCCAAAGTCTCCGACCGACAGGCTAATACTCACGTTTTGGGTCTTCAAGTACACCCGGTTGGTGTACTTGTTAATACCACTGACTTCGTGCACTAGACCCTCCGCGTCGCCCATCACGCGAACCTGGTCCCCGGGTACGATGTTCCAGTACTTGATGCGGTCCTTGGGCTTGACGTCCTTGACGCGGGGCATGTAGAACGTTGTGCGGTCCTTGCGCCAGGCTCGGGGAATGACAGCAGAGACATGGCGAAAGTCCTTCGTGAAAGGCGAATGCGACGCAATAAGCACTTGCACCCGACCTACTTGGGCCGCCATGGTGAACACTGCCCTGCAGGTAGGACAAGTGTCAGAGAATGGGTGTGGAGGACAAGTCGGAGGTGCAGCAAAGCAGCCCGACCCGAAACGGTAGAGACGCCAGAAATTCTGCTGACGTAAGCGCTCAAGCGCCACCCAAGTCGTGACAATGATATTCGAGCTCTGGAAATAAATCATACATAACATTCTATGTCATTAAGTAGCAGTCATACATGTCCCAATCATTCATTCTCGTTTCATCGAAGGTAGACGAAGCTGCCCACATCCTTACCAGCGTCACGCAATGCTTGTCGCTTGCGGTTCTCCCAAGTAACACCGAGGAAGTACAGCGTAGCCGACAGTGCTGAAAGACATACAAAGCCCAAGGATATCCCAAACCCTGGGATGTTCTTTGGGGCGTCCTTCGCAAGGAAGGTGTAAGACGCAACAATGCCGCCACCTTTCCATATTAAATTGGTCAGCTATTCCAACACCGTTTGAAAATGACTCACAGCCTGCAAAGCCGATCTGGAATGCAGATGCGGCAGCTCTTCCACCGTGTCCTTGCGCTGGACCCCAGAGTCAGCTGCTACCAAAGAGAAACAGAGTGGAATGTGTACACACCATTCATAGTAATCCAACATACGGAGAGCGACATTGCGGGGAATGCGCCCATAGACACCAAAAACAGCGCCGCATATTGAAGATGTGTGTTGTCATGGACCGAAATGAGGATTCCGTAGCCAGCGATCGCAAGTGCCAGGGCGATCATGAGGAATGTATAGCGGTGGCGCATGCGGTCGGAGATAGTTGAGATAGTGATGTTGAAGACGAATGAACACATATATGGCGGGACAGATAGAAGCTGAGTTCTAATAGGTGAGTAGCCATAGCCCAGTAGAATTCCTGGAACAAAGTATGCTACGTTGGGTGTGAGTACAGAGTCCTGGATGACTTCTTCGAGAATAACTTGAACTCACCGAAACTGTAGGCGATCACAATGAGACTGAAGTACATGATGCCTCCGAGGTAAGACTTGTCTGTCCGTCCGGTTAGCATGTCCAGAGCAGCTCAAGAAATCCAGCGTACAATCGGTGAGGACCGCTATAACGTGGGCTAGGGTCATCTTGCCCTGCTCGTCTCTCGTATCGGAGTCGCGCTCGATGCGAACTTTCATCAACTCCTTCTCTGCCGGTGTCAACCATTTGGCGTCCTCTGGGAAGTCTGATATCAAGAAGAAGAGTACAAAAGACACCGCGCATGTTGCCAGGCCCTCTAGATAGGAAGATCAGCCAACGCCACTTGCTACTGGAGTAGTCTGCTAATACGCACCAATGATGAACACCCATCGCCATCCACGATATCCCTTAGCACCGTCCATGTGCCCGATTGCGTAGCCAAGAAGGCCTGCAAATGAGCTCGCTAGCGTTGCAGCTGAAAAGAAGAACGTAAAGCGTTTCTGTGCCTCATCGCGCTTGTACCACCTGGAAATAATATTGAGCATTGATGCCCACGACTTGCAACCTTGAGTGTCAGGAACTTACATCGACAGAAGGTATATGCATCCCGGGAACATTCCAGACTCGAAGAAACCTGCGAACGCATTCGTTAGAGCCCGCGGTCGGCATAAATAAATCGTCCGTACCCAAGAAGAATCTGGCCGCCACAATTCCACTGAAGGAATGCGTAAACCCTTGCAACATCCCCACGAAGCCAAAGGAGAACATCGTGAATGACACTAAGAGACGGTCGTTGTCAGTGATTTTCTCGAACATGACAGCATAGACTAAATAAAACGCACGCCATACGTGTGGTTTGAGCTTTTTGAGCAGGGCATTCGAGGGAAGTTCGAACAGAATGTACGGAACGAAGCTAGTTTAAACGCATGAGCACCACCAGAAACGTTATCGAAGGTAATGTCCACAACTCACAAGACGATAAGAGCAGTGTTGTACTGATTCGCGTGGAGATGGAGATCCTCTTTCATTCCAAACACTGCAGCACTTGATATATTGACCCTGTACAGGAGAAAGGAGGTCAACATTCACTCCATTCAACAGCAGGGTTACAACATACCGATCGAGGAACGACATGAAATGGAGGATGCAAATGAAAGGAACGACCCTCATGTCGATCTTGCGGACCAACCGCCGCTCATCTACGCCGCCCAGAGAGTCCTGCTGCGCCTTTTCAACGACAGGCAAGGCATAGTCCAGCTTCTCCTTCGAAAGAGACTCGAAATCCTTGACAGACTCTGACGGTGCCCGCGCAAGGGGCGCGCCTAGATCGAAGGGAGGTCAGTACGCCAAAATACCAGGGTGTCGATCGCGATCCGCGCACCGTTGTTCGCGTCTTGGGTGCTCATGGTGTCTCGGGGGGCGCAAGGAGGCGTCGAACATCCTGGGCCACCTCCCGCACCTTATCAACGAAAGCGAGGATGTGCGCTGGTGCCTAGAGTTGTTCCTGGATATGGGAACGGCTAGATGTAGCTGCCACACCAGCGAGCGCAGATGTGTCTGGTGATGATCTTTGATGTCGCATAAACGAGCGGAGGCGCGAGTGAAACGCACGCAACGGCGCCCAGCGGCCACAGGAGCGAATCAGCGGGAGGGTATCATGCTTTTAGCGTGCTCGGGCAGCGGAGAGACGGAAAGCACGGTCTGTGTCGGAGCATGCTGTGTTCAGGGCGTGCGTCCGAGTCGACGCGCCGCCGCCTCCTCGCAAACGTCGGGGCGTTTGATGGCTGGTGATCGGCAACATCTACAAAGCAAGACCAGATGAAACCAGATACAACATTCCAAGTTATTACAACATATCGGTGCGTACAGTAATTGCAAAACGAGGCCAATCCACGTCATCGCAGATATTCAAACGACCCTTCGTCCTCGGCCTTCCCTGAGTCTCGCGCAACTCTGCGCTTGCGATTTTCCCAGGAAATACCGAAGAAATAGATCACGCTCGCCAGTGCTGAGAGACATATGAATGCCAGACTTAGGCCGAAGCCGCGGAGGTACTTCGGTGCGTCGTTCGGGAGGAACGTGTATGAAGCGACGATGCCACCACCTGCAAAGAATACTCATCAGTTCAAGGAGGGTGAGGCCTAGGCTCGGTCGACTCACAGTTTCCAAAGCCTATCTGGAATGCTGTCGCGGCAGCGCGCCCACCGTGTCCTTGCGCTACACGCATTACATGGCTGATCAGTCGAATGCCAACAAATACTGGGCAACACTTACCGTTCATAGCGATCCAGCATACAGACAACGACATGGCCGTGAAGGCACCCATAGCACACAGGAACAGTGCGCCATACTGGAGGTGTGTATTATCGTGCACCGAGATGAGTATGCCGAACCCGGCGATTGCGACCATCAGGGAGAAGATCATGAACGAGAATCTGTGGCGCAGACGATCGGATAGAGTTGAGACGATCATGCTGAACACGAGCGCAGCGAAGTATGGTGCAATGGAGAGCAGTTGGGTGTTGATAGCTGAGTAGCCATAGCCCACGAGTATTGAGGGGACGAAATAGGCTGCGTGGAGAGTTAGATGATATGTTCACAGAGTAGAATATTGTGGCCTACCGAAGCTGTACGCCGGCACGATCAAGCTGAAGTACATGATACCTCCAAGGTAGGCCTTGTCTGTCACTCACGTTAGCGGGGGTTTGCCTACCGGATTATAGATGATGAACGTACAATCCGTCAGGACCGCTACGACGTGAGAAAGTGTCATCTTGCTATCCTGGTCCTTCCACGCGGAATCGCGCTCAATGCGGGCCTTCATCATCGCCTTTTCCTTCGGTGTCAACCATGTCACGTCTTCAGGGAAGTCGGAAATGAAAAAGAACAGGGTGGAGGAGATCACGCATGTCGCCAAGCCCTCTAAAGACCAATTTAGTTTTGCCAAATTGCAACGACACGCGAAATTACGAACCGAGAATGAAAATCCAACGCCACCCTCTGTAGCCACGGATACCGTCCATATGACCAATTCCGTACCCGAGGAGTCCGGCGAACGACCCTGCTAGAACTGCAGCCGCAAAGAAGAACGTGAATCGCTTCTGGGCCTCTTCGCGCTTGTACCACCTGTGGAAAGAGTTGGGTCACTGCCTTTCAATGGTTGGGCGCCGAGAACGTACATGGAGAGCAAGTAAATGCATCCCGGGAACATGCCGGCCTCGAAGAAACCTGAGGTATATCCCGTCAGCACCACCCTCTCATTATTGTCTCTGGACAGACTCACCCAAGAAGAATCTAGCGGCGACGAGCCCGCTGAAGTTGTGCGTAAACCCTTGCATCATCGTTAGGAAGCCGAAACCAAACATCGTCGCCGATACTGCAATGGATAGACCGGTCATGTTCAGTAAGTTTCCTTCAAGAAGGTCGACATGCGAGCAGCTTACGCCATACGTGCGGCTTGAACTTCTTCAGCAGAGCATTCGAGGGTATTTCGAAGATAATGTACGGCACAAAACTATGAGTCCATGTCAGGTCCCAGTGTAGCGACACATGAATAATAGCTACTCACAAGACAACAAGAGCAGTGTTGTATTCATCTCCTTTCAGTTTCAGATCTTGCCGTAGCCCGAACACCGCCGCGCTTGAGATATTGACGCTAGACGTGCGTAGGCGTTGTTAACGCGTCATCTATTCCAGGAGGAACGGCACCGCGTACCGGTCAAGGAAAGACAAGAAATAGAGGATGGCGATGAACGGAACGACTTTCAAGTCGACCTTACGCACAAGCCTACGTTCCTCTTCCTCTGAAAGGTCATCGTGATTCACGGTCTCGGCAACAGGGGAGCTGAATCCCAATTTCTCCTTGGACAGAGACTCGACGTCCCTGCTAGAGTCAGTAGGGGCCCGTGCGAGGGGCGCACCTATGGCCAACAAGCTTAGCACAGGCGCTTCACCGAGAAATGGCAGACATACCATTCGATTCTTGCTGGGAGCTCATGGGTGCTCAGGGGGACACAAGGAGGACGTCGAAACCATCCGTACGATAACCCGCACCTTATCAATGACCTGTGAGGGGATGCAGGGGTTCTCATGTGCCTGAGGCCGTTCCCGACGATTGAAAAGAAGGAAGATGGGATAGATGGACGTCTAACAAGCCGCAGGTGGTCCGAGGGGACGCCAGACAGGTCTGGTGATGATCTTTGATGTTGTGAGGATGAGGAGTACTGCGTAGTGATGCCCGCCCCAGGGAGCAACGTCTCCGGCCATGGGGAAGGGTTGTCTATGATCAGCGTGATGCTATCAGCCCGTCCAACGTGAGCAGCGGTGGAAAACCGGAAGACGGGACCAAGAGAGAGGGTGCACTGAATGAATGGGAAGCTGCATATCAGCCCGAGCCGCAAAATGAATGCCTTGCGAAGTCGACGGAGTGATGCTCAGGCACTTGGTTAATGGCGAGGGCTCCGTGAATTCACGTTCCGCGCGCGTATTCTGAGCGAGGCAATTTGACGCCACAAAGCTTGAGAAGGGACGAGGCTCGTCGCTGTCCGTGCCTGGGAATTTTGAGGAGCGGTCATAGAAACGTACCCGTGGATCAGCGTCTGAGTGCAGCGCCCACCTCCCCGCAAATTGAGCATCAGTCCCAGACACACGGTCCACCGGGCTCGAGCACAGAGAGTATGATCCTCCTTCAAAAAAGCACGTTCGTATATCTTACACAGCATCCGCTCCTTGTGACGGTCGAACGGTCACCGTAGATACCTGTAGTCTGGATTCAGGTCTCCCAACTCCTGTTTCTCCTCCCATGACAGGTGCACAGCTTCATCTCCCGCGCGGTCCCTTCTCCGATTCTCGTGAGTGAGATGGAGGAAGTACGCGATGCAGGAGACGGCCGACAGACAGATGAACGACAGACAGATACTGTAGCCGGGCTTATACTGGGGCGCGTCCTTCGCCAGGAACGAGAATGCAGCGATGATCCCTCCGACTTCGGCGGGAAGTTAGCACAGCATGAACTCTCTAGCGAAGTGAAATAACGCACTGTTTCCAAAGCCGACCTGCCATCCTGTGCCGACGGCTCTCCTGGAGTGACCGCCCACTGCGACAGATGTCAGCGTTGCCTCAATTGAGCTAGGGACGCGCTTACAGTTCGTGGCAAACCAACACACTATCACCGGCATGCTAGAATAGGTTCCAGCGGCAGCCAGGAACAGGGCAGCGTATTGAAGGTTGGCGTTGTGGTGGACATTGTAGAGGATGGCAAAGCCGGTTAGCGCGACGGCTTGCGGTATGAGTGCGAATATGAAGCGGTGCCCGATCTTGTCCGATACTGTAGCAATGAACATTGCGAATACGAAGGCGCACGCCCAGGGAGGAACAGAGAGTAACTGAGTCCTGATGCTAGAGTGTCCCAGCGATTGAATGATAGCAGGTGCGAAGTATGCTGGAAGTGCCTCAGTATCTCGATTATACGAGTCAAAGAACCGGACTCACCATAACCATAGGCGGGCACGATGAGACCGAAGTACATGAAGCCACCGAGGATGATATTCCCTGATGACATTGCGTTAGGCTCGCTCATGAAATCAGAATGATATAGCTGACATTCTTTCAGGATACTGAATACACCCTTGACGGTTAACGGCTTGTGGCGTTGAGAGCCGCCGACATCTTCTTGTAGTCGTGCCTTGACAAATTGACGTTCTTCCGCTGTCAGCCATTTGGCCTCCTCCGGGAAATCCGAGATGACGAAGTAAAACACAAAGGCGACAACGCAGGTCAACAAGCCCTCTGGTGGAATCGTCAGTCTTGTTTTGTCCTTTGAGAAGCCATTGCTTAGGCATACCGAGTATAAAAACCCATCGCCAGCCACGATAGCCACGAATGCCGTCCATCTTTCCAATAGCGGTTGCGAGAAGACCTGCAGAATATATCAGAAAATGTATCTACTGCCAAGTTTAACAACTCACCGCCGAAGGCTCCAGCTAGCGTTGTTGAAGAAAAGAAGAACGAATAACGTTTCTGCGACTCTGAGCGCTTGTACCACCTGTACCAATGTCAGCTGGTGGCACGATGGTTTCGCGCAGATCCTCGTACATAGCCAGAAGGTAGAAGCATCCTGGGAACATGCCACTCTCAAACGTGCCTGAAGGTCCGATTAGTACCGGTGCCTTACGTATGAAGTTATTGCTCACCCAAGAAGAATCGCGTTGCAATGATGCCGCTGTAATTTTGCACCAAACCTTGCAAGCAAGTGGTGAGTCCGAACAAGAACATGCATACGGACACTGCCTCTCACGTCAGCTGCATCGCAAGATGAAAAATGGTATCTAGACGCACGCCAGACGTGGGGCTTGAAGCGCTTCATTAAGGTGTTGGAAGGAATCTCGAACAGCACGTATGGCGCAAAGCTATGTGCGGACATTCGGCGGTCAGGAGACGAGTTCAGAGTAAAAATAGGACGAGTACTCACAATACGACCAATGCCGTGTTGTACTCATTCCCGCCAAGATGGAGATCCTCTTTTAGACCGAACAATGACGCGTTGGATATGTTCACACTGCAAGTATCGATGTGAGTGCTGGAGGATGACGCGTCGAGGATGTCACGCACCGGTCGAGGAAAGCCAGCAGGTAGAGGATACAGAGGACGGGGACGAGACGAAAGTCGATTTTTCTGAGCAGCTTTCCTTCGTCAATGTTCGGGAACTGCGCCTTGTAGTCCACGACCTCCCGCGTTTCGTAGGCCCGCTTCTCGTCGTCGACGCTACTTGGCGACGCGTCTCGCGTCGGCTGCTGTGCCACTACGATACCCACTTCAATACGCGGGCAATTCACAGACCGAAAAGAAACGTACGCTGAGACATTTTCGAGACGACGAAGGAGGCGAAAGAGAGAGCTCGAGCGGGTCTGGCGGGGCGGGTAGATATTTGTAGAACTAGTCACGGCTGAACGGACCCCGCTTGCAGAAACGCCCGGCTGGCCCTTGATGGAGAAGTCAGCTGTGAGATCGGAAGCGCGATCGAGGAACGGAGAGGGTGTAGGCCTCCCGTTGGCCAATGAATGTTTGTCCTTAGAGTTGATGAACTGTGTCAGGCGACTCGCTGCAGCCCTAAGCTGGAGATCATCGCCAGAGACCCTGCAATACTACCAAGTTCTTGTGCAGGCTCAGCTCGTGTCGACGTCGACGGCGGTGCGCCATGTCGGTCGTAGGGAGAATGAAACATACAGGATAAACTGCTCTTGTCGGTGCAGCATAAAGTTTTGATCGCAGCCAAGGAGAATTGCGGGGTCAGTTCCGGCGCTTGTGCAACTTCCATGTGGGAACCGGGGAACTAGAGGCCCGCCGTCAGTCAAAGCGTCGGCTTTGCGGTTTGCCTTGCCAGTCTGACTCGTTTAGCGGCCTCGACTCTCAGGTTACCTCGTAAGCAAAAAGCGTTGAGGCGTCGCTCGTCCGATGTTCCGAAGATACAGAACGTTTTCATAGTTCATGCAGAAACAGAACGAGTCACTGTAGATTATAAACGAGAACGCTTCGGCCGACGGTCAGATAATGCGCAATAATGAGAAACAGAGAGCGTAATATACAGGAATGAGACATACGCCTTGTCATTCTGGGACAACCGACATACGCGACGCGCTCTCGTGTGGACTGATCGGGGACTCGTCCATCGCGCTCCCTTCGTCATCGGACAAGGCTTTTGTCTCCGTATCGACTTGCAATGTTGGTTTCGACGCGTCTTGAGTGGAAGGCTGTGGAGGCGTCGCCGTTGGGATAGTGGGCGCTGATCCCGGGATTGCAGGCGATGCATTAGACGGAGTTGGCTGGAACGGAGTCGGCGGGGGACGCGTTTGCGGCGTGTTCGTGTTCGATCTGGCTGCTGTGGTCGCTGCAGTGGCCCAGCGTAAGCTCAACACACCCACGGCACAGCATAAATACGCACTCGACGAGGCCCCTCCGTTCCGATCGTCCCTCAGCATCTGGGTAAGCTGCTGCCGGATGGCGACGCGAAAGTCCGGATCTCTGAGCGACGGAACCTCGGATATTGCGCGGTCGACGATTGGGTACCTGTTGAGTTCCTGGTGCAGCTCGCGATTCATTGCGGTCTCGGCCAGGTAAAGCAGCCTCTGATCTTGCTGCAGCTTGCGCCGGGTGATGTCCTCGACCCGGGTCACGAACGGCGCGAGGCCGTCCTGTGAGAGCGGCGGCGGATTAGAGCTGGCTGAACCCGCGTCGAGGAGCAGCCACGTACACCATCGCGGAACTGCGCGAGGAGCTCACGCCGGAGCCGGTCGAACTCGCCGGACTTTTTGAATCTGTGCAGCGGGACGAATGAGTGCCAGGGGTTTTGACTTCAGGACGAGGGGCGCGCGCACTCGTCGACGAGCTGGGTGGGATTTTGGATAGGCATGGGTTACTCGGAGGCTCCCCACGGCTGGTCGTCGCGGACGAAGCGCGGGAAACTCATGAGAGTCGGGCGAAAAGCGTGTTCACGCGTTTGCGCGTACCGGGGAGTTGCCGCCACCATCTCCCAAGCCATGCACCTGCACAGTTCCTCTCCCGCACTCCACGTCCTCCTCCCCCTCCCCCGTACGCCTTTCGTCTCTTAAAAGGGCACAGTAACCTCCAAAGGTACCCCCCCTGCATCGCTGCAAGTATTATTACTATACTGAAAGGCTCCTTAAGATCCTATCCTTCGCGATGTCCGATTTCGCGCCTCTCAAGAACGATCTCCTGCTGAGGGCAGCTCGAGGTGCGCTTCAAAAGTATTTTACTGCTCATCTACTAACTATTCTCTAGGTGAAGCCACAGAGCGTGCACCGGTATGGGTTATGCGGCAAGCAGGACGCTACCTCCCTGGTACATCCCTGTCTTCTTCTCTATGCTACCCCGCTAACCCTTCTCAGAATTCCGAAAACTGCGCGAGCACCACGAGTTCTTTGAGATCTGCAGGACACCCACGCTCGCGACAGAGATCACGGTGCAGCCCGTCCGGCGGTTCACCGGGCTGCTCGACGCCGCGATTATCTTCAGCGACATCCTCGTCGTGCCGCAGGCGATGGGCATGGAGGTGCTCATGAACCCGGGCCCGCAGTTCCCCGCGCCGCTCGACACGCCCGCGGACGTCGCGCGACTGACCGCGCAGGTCGACGTGGACAAGGAGCTAGGCTACGTCTTCGACGCGATCACCATGACGCGCCGCGCGCTCGCGGGTGAGGTGCCCCTCATTGGCTTCTGCGGCGCGCCGTGGACGCTGTTCGCGTACATGGTCGAGGGCGGCGGGAGCAAGACGTTCCAAAAGAGCAAGTCGTGGCTGTTCAAGTGGCCCGAGGATTCGAAGGCGCTGCTCCAGCGCATTGCCGACGTCTGTGTCGACTTCCTCGTCGGACAGGTCAAGGCCGGTGCCCAGGCATGTCTGCCCCTTCATCTTACCCCCTGCATGTTTAACTGACGCGAAAAAAAAACGACAGCTCCTGCAAGTCTTCGATTCATGGGCGGGTGAACTCAGCCCGCACGACTTCGCGACGTTCTCCCTCCCCACACTCCAACACATCGCCGCCGGCGTGCGTGCCAAACTCGCAGCGGCGAACATCCCCGCCGTTCCGATGACGCTCTTCGCCAAGGGCGCGAACCAGTCGCTTGACGTCCTCGCAGACGCCGGATACGATGTACTCGGGCTCGACTGGTGTATTGAGGCGCGCACTGCGCGCGGTATCGTCGGCGACAAGGTGGCGCTGCAGGGCAACATGGACCCGAATGTGCTGTACGGGGGCAAGGCTGCGATTGAGGCGGCGGTGCAGCGGATGGCGGAGAGCTTCAAGGGTGACAGTGGGAAGACCAAGGCGTGGATTGCTAACCTTGGGCATGGTATCACCCCTGGTGTTGATCCTGAGGACCTCCGCTGGTTCTTCGAATGCGTACACAAGTACTCCGCCACCAAGTCCACATAGAAATTGTATTACTCGGACAACTGAAGCGTGTATCTGTAGAACAAAAACCAGAATGTATCATTCCTTCCAACGTGCAGTTCTGGGCAGGACGTTGAGATTATCAGGCTCGTCTACCAATAAATCAAGGCGGCATGTATCTAAGGCTGACTCGATAGATAATACAACGACGAATGGGTCGTCAACAGACAAAAAACATAGTCAAAGGATTGTGTACGTTCGCGAGCCACGGTCGCGGAACCAAGAGTAGTCGTCGAAGGGAGAAGGACCTAAAGAAACGGCCGGGGTAACGGAATCGCACCGGTATATACAACGACGAATGGGCAACATGCCGCGAATATATCTGACATGAGAAATGGGATAGGGGCATATAAATGATGACAGTCATTGTACATTGCAGATGAGAGCTGAAATGATGAATGCGGATGTATGGTGGGATGAGTCGTCTCAGAGCCGGCTGAGAATGAGCAGAGGAGCCCAGGACTAGCGTCATGCGACCACGTCTGCAGCACTGAAGCTACTCCGTCTCCGACGGATAGGCCGCAGATTAGGTCGTTCTGACTTGTTTCCAGGTTTAACAACCGAGGCGGCGGCGTTGTTCGACATCCAGTCCGAGGACTGCGCAGCCTTAACGACGGCAGCGATAGTGGCGGGCGACTCTTGCACAGATGCCGCTGACTGATGAGCCGCTCGTCTCGTATGCGCGAATGTTGGTAGTCGTGAGGGAATAGGCGATGGTGGACATCTGAGTCTCCGGGTGGTTGTCGCATTTGTTACAGCGGCCGCTGTACTTCTTGCGGTCGTTGTGTTGGCTAGTCGAGGAATCTTGTTCGGAGCCTGTCCATTCGCGCGCGTCGTTCGTGTCGTAGTAGTCGTGGTCGTCGTGGTCGAGACTGTGGGCACTCTTCTGCTAGCGGCGGCCACAGTTGACCTGGTTACGCGGGTTGGCCTCTGTTCAGAGGCGGTAATGCCACGAGAGCCCGCCACCCTAGCGGAAGCAGGCTTCGTCTTCGTTGTCCTCCGCACTGGTGGGGCAATGTTGAGCGCTGGAAGGACATCATCAGCCTCGTCTTCGTCCGAGTCTTCCACCGCGATAGACGGCCGTTTTGCTGCAGGCGTCTTTCGTGGCTGTCCTGGAGGAGACATCGCCTTGGCTTTGGATGCAGCGGCAGCAACATGCCGACTGGGCGTCACAGGTGGAACCAACACCGGGGGTGGTGTCCTCGGTACTGGTACTGACGTCGTGCTCGCGGTGGTAGTTGTAGTCAAGGCAGTCAAGTCCGTCACCATGTTCTCGTCTTCGGAGTCGCCAGGTGGTGTCACGGGAGTGGCGGTGGTCGTTCGATGTTTGACGACAGTGGCTTCCTGGGTCCTCTTCACTTCATCCACGGCAGCCCATTTGATCCACTCCAGCTGTTTGAGATACAGATACTGCTGCTGGGGGCCAACGACGCTACCTGGCCGCACAATCCTCATGAACGCAATAGCCTCGTTTGCCGTGAATCCGTACTTCCAAACGAGGTAGGCACCGATAAGGGTACCAGTCCGACCAAGACCGGCCTTACACTAGTTCATTCTGACAGTGAGTTCCAAGAATGCATAAGTTAGACATGACTTACGTGGACGGCGACAACGCCTCCACCCTCAATGACCTCGTCCGCCATCTCGATGAACTTCCTCACAATCTCGTCCGTGGGATTTGTGCCGTCGTCGAAATAGAGCTCAGCGTGGTTGATGCCACGATCCAAGAACAGCTCTCGGTCGTACAGCGGATTGTTCAGCCGAACAACTAGCTTGATGTTCCTCTTCTCGAAGTACTCCAAACAATTTTGGAAGGGGGTGGATAGTTTCCGCTGTAACGCCAAGTCACCTTTGACCGGGGAGGGAGGCCCATTGCCCTCCTGGAGCCGCTTCTCCTTTTCCCTCTTGATCCATATCGGGTCCACAGGCGATGCGAAGGCGATGAAATTTGGCGTCAACCAATTCCAATCCCCATTCTCGACTTTCTCGTAGAATTCGTAGTCTTCCACGTCGAACTCGTTCATGTCGAGGAGGCCGTTTTGGGTAGCCTTGTATATACCCCATAGACAGTCCTGGATGCTGAGGTTGAAATCGGACTTGCCTCTGCCTGCGTCCCTAAACGGCATGAATTCCATCTCGGCGATGGGGTGAAAGGCTTCCCAAGGTGGACGGTGTTGTACGATAAGCTGCGGTTAGAATGTTAAGAAAGTGGTATCAAACGAGGTGGCCATGTACATACAACATAGAGCGCCATCAACAAGGCCGCGTTTGCCTTTCGACGTGGGTCGCTGGAGCTGTACAGCACTATCCGGTGCGAGGATAAGTCGACATCCTGCGCGGAAATGAGCTCGGGCGTCGCTAGGGTGGTCAACACAACGCACCTGAAGGAGTTCGTGAATCAGGATACAAGCCTTGTAGACCATCGCGAGGTTGAGCGGACCCCAATCCTGGAAAAAGGAGAGGTAGAGGAGGTGGTCGTCGATGATGAAGTAGTAGTACTTGGCGTCATCGTCGGGTGTCGCAGATTGGGTGGAATGGGGACCGCGAATTTGGGGATGGTGATCTGGCGCGTCCGCCTCGCGGTTGAGGACTTCTGGTCGCGGCGGAGGGTGCGGGAAGGACGTGAAGTACAGCCTGGGCGATGGTTGGGTTTGACGGGGGCGCCTTGGGGGTGAAGCGTGAAACGTACCTTCCGCCGAAATGACAGAGGGGCTCGCAGGCGGGGGCCATGTCGAGAGCGGTGGCCGAGCGGGCTAGCTTGAGGGGAAGATGGCGGTCGGTGGAAGAGCTCAGAGACTCGGACTCTGGGGTGCTGCTGCCGCGTGGTCTCGTGACGCGCACGCGGCTGAGCACAGGCGCGCGCATGACCGTGTCGGCCTCATGTTATTGTGCCCTCCTCGAGGGAAACACGTTGTGGACAAACGAGTGCGCTTTCTAGCTCGGCGGAAAACACTCGAGGACCAGGTCATTTTGTGCTGCAACCCTGCGAGAACGAGCGACGGCCGCGCCCACATCCCCGCTGGGCCATAACCGTGTATGGTATTGCCCCGAGGATCGTCGCTCTGCATATTCTCGGTATATCGTCTGCTCCGTCCGCAGCTGCAGACGACGCGTTCGCGGCGCGAGTGAGAGCGAAAGGTCGCATCCTGCGCGTCGAGCCCGCCGTCGCGACGCCGCCCGCGGGCCAAGGGGCGGCCAGGAGCGGATGGCTCAATTGGGCAGCGGCATCCTTGTACTCCCGACGACGACCACCCCGGCAAAACACAACGTTTCCTCCTACGCCCACCGTCCTGAGACAGCAATTTCCTATTTCTTTTTTGTGCCACGCGAGAGCTCGCGCGTCGAGCGCGTCACTTCCTCACGCGTCTCCCATCACCGACCTCCGCCTGCTACCACCACGGCGACCCCCGTCGCCTTTCGCTCCCGCTCGCCGCCGCCGCGACCACCCAGCAGCTATCCGCCATGCCGGAGAGTCAGATATTCAAGGTAAGCCGACTCTGCAGCGCAGCTGCCGCCCTTCTCGTCGCTGACTCCGCACGTAGGCCACGTACAGTGGGATCCCCGTCTACGAGATGTAGGTCACGCTTTTCGCGCTTTGTCTCAGCAGCTAAGCGACATGCAGGATGTGCAAAAGTGTCGCGGTCATGCGACGACGCTCCGACTCCTGGCTGAACGCTACTCAAATCCTCAAAGTCGCCGGTTTCGACAAGCCGCAGCGGACGCGGATTCTCGAGAGGGAAGTGCAGAAGGGGACACACGAGAAGGTGCAGGGCGGTTATGGGAAATACCAAGGTATGTGCACCCTTTGTCCGTCCCTCGGCTGCATGCCAATCCGCGTCAGGTACCTGGATTCCTCTCGAGCGGGGTATCTCTTTGTGTCAACAGTACAACTGCGACAATCTCCTCCGCCCCATCCTCGAGTTCCAGCCGGAGGCCAGCGACAAGAGCCCACCTCTCGCCCCTAAACACCTTGTCGCCGCTCCTCACGTCGCCAAGGCCGCCCCCGCGCGACGCGCGGAGCAACACGCTTCCACGCCCACCGTCAGCACGCGCTCGTCGCGACGAGCAGCCGTCGATGTCGAGGACTCCGAACGCGAGACCTTCTCCGTCAAGGGGTCTGACGACGACTCGATGTCTTCCACTCCGACCGAGCTGGGGTCCTCTAGCTCGCGTACTCCATCCCCCATCCGGACAAGCTTGTCTCCCGCGGGCTCCATGGCTGTTGATGGCAAGACAGGCACGCCCTCGTCTCGAAAACGCAAATACGCTGAAGACGATGAGTTCTATCCGGAAGAGGTCGACGCGTTGTCATATGGGGATCTCATTCTCGAATACTTCATCTCCGATACTGCGGCAGTACCCGCCGTCCTCCTCGATCCACCAAGAAGCTTCGATCCCGATATCCCCATCGATGACGACGGCCACACTGCATTACACTGGGCATGCGCTATGGGTCGCGTCCGCATTGTCAAGTTACTTTTGACCGCAGGAGCGAGCATCTTTGTCACGAATCGCGCGGGCCAAACTCCACTCATGCGCAGTGTTATGTTTGCGAACAACTACGACGTACGCAAGTTCCCCGAGGTGTATCAACTCCTGCATCGTTCAACCCTCAACATTGACAACAACAATCGCACGGTCTTCCACCACATCGTCGACGTCGCCATGTCCAAGGGGAAAACGCACGCTGCGCGCTACTACCTCGAGACTGTGCTTGTCCATCTACGCCAGTACCCCAACGAACTTACAGATATCATCAACTGGCGCGACGAGGACGGTGAAACCGCGCTCACCCTGGCCGCGCGCTGTCGTAGCAAACGCGTCGTCAAGATGCTCATAGATCATGGCGCCGACCCCAAGATTAGGAATCGCGATGGCAAGAGCACCGAGGATTATATCCTCGAAGATGAACGCTTCCGATCCTCTCCCATCATACCCAATAGGGCTCTGGCCATGTCGTTCCGCAACGCCCAAGCTGCCAATCCACCTGCACAATCCTCGGCGCCAAACGCAGCCAATGCACCACCTTCCGCGGCACCACTATATGGCTACGCGCCTTCTAATGGGGACCGTCCACCCTTGCATTATTCACAAACTGGTCAGAAGGCTGCGACACGCGTACTCAACGACGTCACAGTACTCCTCGACAGCCTTGCAGCTTCATACGACCAGGAACTCAGAGACAAAGAACGCGATACGAACCAAGCGAACGCGGTATTATCATCGATGCAGGGCGAAATACTCGAAAGCCAGCGAACCGTCACGTCCCTACGGACCCAGGCACAGGCCCTCCCACACGCGAAGGAGCGCCTCGCCCAACTAGAAAGCGAACTTCGCGCAAAGATGGGGCAGCGGTACCGTCTTGGATGGGAGAAATGGATCAAGGACGAAGAGGAACGTGAGAAGAACATACGCGACATATCAGGCGGGCAGTTGCGCGCTATGATGGACGGTGGCGTGTATCGTGCCGCCAACGGGGAAGACATCACGGATCTGCTCGCCCTCCATTCCGACTTGCCCACGGACCCGGACGCGATACGAAAGCAATGCGAACAACTTCGCGAGGAACTAGCGGACCGTAAGAAACGGCGCGCCGGGACGTTCGAAACTCTAGTGCAGGCGCAAGCTGAGGCTGGTACGGGCGGGAGAATGAGCAAGTACCGTAGACTTATTGGCGCGGGCTGTGGGGGCGTATCGCCTGATGATGTGGACAGTGTCGTGAAGATGCTTCTTGAGGTATGAAGGAACCTGCATCTGCTGTGGAATTTTGCCTGAATTTCTCCTTCAGACTTTGGAATCCGAAGAATCGAGTTCATCGGGCTAGTGGTCTGGAAACACTGCTCCTGCGAACGCATGAGGCGGGCACTATAGACTGCACATGTATTCTACCCACATATTACCTCACGTACAGCATGTATTACTAGTCGGCCGTTGTATCCATGGACCATCTTCTTTGGTTTGAGGACACTCGGGCTGGGCGGTACTATGACTAGGCGCTTATTCGTCGCCCTCAGACAAACGCGCTCAAGCTCAAGTTCGGGTTTGTACACCGGCCACGACATCTCCGCCGACGTAATCTGCATTCTGGTTGCCGCAGGGGGTCCAGAAACTAAGTAGGACCTTCACCAAATCGGCCAGCGCCGATGCTGTCGCATAACCTTCGTGAAACAGCCACTGCTAACCGTGTTTGATAGGACTATTCAGTCGCACTCGTTTAGTGCACCTCGGCGCAGGGACGGCGAGGAAATGCGCTTTCGACTCGGAACGAATAGGTCGATTTGTGCCTGGCGCGTCGTTCACGCTATACGGTGCAGGGTAGAAGCCAGCACACGTAATGCACTCACGCTCGCGTCGCCTCCGTCCTGGGTCCCATGCTATTTTGGACGAAGCCTTCTTCCGTCACTCAATACCCACAGTCTCCGCAAAGCTGACCATCTCTGGTTCTAATGTTCATTAGCGTTCGTTCGCCTTGACCAGCTGACAGTGGTGTTCGAAGGGGGCGGTGGACTGTTTTGCCTCAGTTAGTCGGCTACTCTCATGCGCTGAACGCGACGTGGCGGCCGTCTCAGCGGCTGCATATGGCCAAGCTGGCCAACCTGCGGTGCGTTCTCATCTACGATATAGTCGAGGCTGATCTCAATATTCTTCCCTAACTACAATTAGGTCCAGTGGCCTTCTCTCGCTTCTCTGTGATCTCTTGGGCGGTTGGTCGCACACTGGTGGAGACCGCCCTCTGAAACGCGCTACGCTCTGAGGCGGAATGCTATCTCAAAGAGAGCAAAACATGCTGCTTGAGTACCAGTCCTTGTTGACCGAAGCTTTGGCGGGTCCGACTCGGAAGCAGCTAGCGATACGCCGGAGGCACACCACCACCAGGCGCCTATCGCTTATAGTACCAACGAATGGAGAAACGCATCGCATCGAAACCTACTTTTAAGATCCAGACCTTTTCCCTTCGCAACACTGCGTGACTAGGAACGCTCTGATTTCGCACACCCGTGGACGCCACCATACAATATAAGGCGCATCGGAGCTAGAGCAATGGGAAGGCTCCTTTCCCTCCGGCTCCGCTCGTCGTTTGTACAGAAAGCGTTCGTGCTATCCAGAATGGCCAGCACCACGCTCCAACGTATGTACCCTTCCTATGACCACGGAGAAGGCCTAGCTGACATATGTGCACTAGCGATTGCGTCTACCAGCTCCGTCGAGAAGGACGGTTCCGCCAGCTTGGAGGAGAAAGCATCATATGAGTCGTCAGAGCCGGGAGGCTATAGGGCTCTCTGGCCGCATATCAAGGAGAGCGCCATCGTGCGCAAAATTGACCTGCGCGTCGTTCCCTTCGTCTTTATATCCAACTTCTTTACGTTCCTTGACCGGTAAGTTACGACGTTATCAGTTGTTGCATTTTATTTGACGACACGAGGCAGCGTCAACATCTCAAATGCCGCACTATTTGGCCTCAAGACCGACTTGAAACTGCAGGGCGACCAATACAACACGGCGCTGCTGATTTAGTGAGTCGTTAAGCCTCTGCCCGTAGCGCCTTCCTGAAGAAGCTATCGCCAGCTTCGTGCCGTATATTCTATGCGAGATTCCCTCGAATATGATATTGAAGCATCTCAAGCCGCACGTCTGGCGTAAGTTTTGTAAAGGAAGATCTCCACCCCACTAACTCGGTACGCAGTATCGATCTGCGTGTTTGGATTTGGCTTCGTGACGATCATGGAAGGCTTGACACAGAGCTACGGGGGCTTACTTGCGGCGCGCTTCTTCTTGGGTATGTCAACGGCGATTGACTATCTAACATGTTGATCGTGAACCCCCGACAGGCTTCTTCGAAAGTGGCATTTTCCCTGGATGTCTCTATGTCATTTCAATGTCAGTCATTGATTCGGAAGGCGATCGACCGTGCTGACATACATCCTATAGGTGGTATCGCCGCCCGGAAGCACAAAAACGATTCACGTTCTTCTTCTCGTCAAATAGTCTTGCTGGATCATTCGCAGGTGAGTTGCACTGCTCATTCTGGGTTGTATTTGGCTCAATGGTATGTCACTTTCAGGCTTGTTGGGCTATGCCATTGGCCATATGGACGGTACGCGCAACATGAGAGGCTGGAGATGGATCTTTATACTTGGTGTGTGTTCCGGGACGTCGTTCAAGCTCCATGCTCATTTCTTCGCCCAGAGGGCACACTTACATGTGTCGTCGCATGCATCCTCTTCTTCTTCATATCCGATTTCCCGGAAGAAGCGAAGTGGCTGAATGACGACGAAAAGGCTTTCGTGAAAGCCAGACTCCAAGACGACGTGGGGCAGTCTGGGCGGGAGGAAAGCACGAAACTAACCGATATCCTGAGGCCTTTCAGAGATTGTGAGGTTTTCGCACTTCGAGTAGGCATCAGAAACTAAGAAATATCCAGGGAAGAGCTACGTCGCTGGGTTCATGTACTTTGGCCTTATCGTCCCAGCTTACAGCTTTGGTACGTCACAATTTGCCTCCTTCCCTCCGCGGTCCTAAAGTAAACGCCTACAGCGTACTTCGTACCAAGCATCATTCAAAGCTATGGCCATACCGCTATTATCACACAGCTCCTCGCCATCCCGCCGTACTTCAGCGCATTTGTTTTCGGCATGACGATATCCGCCATCTCAGATCGCATGCGACATCGATTCCTCTTTGCAGTCTTCAGTAGCTGCATAGGTTTGGCAGGATTCGCTATCCTGCTTCTGGTGCATTCAAACACGAATGTGCAGTATGGTGCTCTATACCTTGCAGCGGTGGGCACCTACACTGCGATGCCGCTCGTCCTCTGTTGGTTCAGCATGAACGGTACGTCGAGCGGATTCGACCTCAACGACAGACACGCCTAACATTTCTTGTACGCTCCTCAGTCCAAGGACACAAACAAAGATCTGTCGCCACTGCGTTCCAGGTCGGTGCAGGGAACTGTGAGTGCTAAATAACGTCCGTACGCCGGAGCCAGCTCTCTGATAATGTCACAATAGTGGGTGGTATCGTCGCAGCGTACGCGTTCCTCCAAAAGGACGCGCCCAAGTATCTCCCGGGCTACGGCATTTGCGTGGGCTTTACATGCCTCGCCCTCTTGGCATGCAGTCTCTACTACTGGGGTCTGACGAGGGCCAACGCCCGGCAAAAAGACTCCGACCAACACGAGGACGGGCGCCCCGTCATGCGTTTCCTCACGTAGTGGGGCAAGAGTCTCTGGATTCGTCAGACTACTTTCCCTTTTTCGATACTCCTGTGGGTACCTGGGCTTTTGACCCTTTCAGTCTATCTACGTCTGGCTATACCATCACTATCAGCGGAGGTCCAGCCCAGTGCTCGAAAGTCCGTGGGTGTAAATGTATCCCAACTAGAGCAGTGAGTTCCTGATAGCAGCGGTACAATGGAATCCTGAGTCTCCTTCGGTGTACGATCATTACCATCGCACCTGGCAGCGCACACTGGTTACTGTCTCGAGACGTGACCGTCCGCATATATACTTGCCTAGTTTTCACCCGGAATCGTATCTACTCTTCGTCTCCGTCTACTACGATGCAGCCCGCCGAACCTGTCTCTCCTCTTGGTCGTTACCGTAAGCTGTCGCCGAAAGCCGGGGTGCTCGTTTCACCTCTACAGCTTGGCACCATGAGCCTGGGATCCTCTGGGGACGCGGCTGGTACGACGAGTAAGGAGGCTGCATTTGAGTATCTGGATACGTTTTTCGAGGCCGGAGGAAACTTCATCGATAGTGCCAACTACTAGTGAGTCTGTTGTTTCCTGTAATTCTCGAAATCGTGCTGAGCCGGTATAGCCAAGGTGGCGAGTCCGAGGAGTGGCTCGGGGAATGGATGGAGACCAGGGGGATTCGAGATCAAGTCATCCTTGCCACGAAGGTTCGTCGTCACCTTACTTGCCTGCCAAATATGTGGACAAACTGTGGTGTGTAGTATACCGGGCCGTGGGCTGCAACCTCAGCCAAGAACATCGCAGGGCTTATGGGGAACAACGCCAGATCTATGAAGCTCAGCGTCGAAGCAAGCCTCCAGAAGCTTCGTACAACGTACATCGATATCTTGTATGTCCATTGGTGGGACTATACAACCTCCGTTGAGGAGCTCATGGATGCCCTAAACAACCTGGTTGTGCAAGGAAAGGTCATATACCTGGTGGGTTCTCCTATAGTCACGGAAGTTTCGAAGTTGAATTGAGCGAAGGGTGCGAGCAACTTTCCGGCGTTCCGTGTTGCGCACTGCAATCAGTATGCCAGAAATTATGGCAAGCAGCAGTTCGCCATCTATCAGGGGGAGTGGAACGTCCTATCACGCGACGTCGAGAGAGAGATCCTTCCACTCTGCCAAGCGGATGGTATGGCCTTCGCACCATGGAACATCTTCTGCCAGGGCAAGCTCAGGACCGACGCTGAAGAAGAGGAACGCGAGAGACAAGGTACCTTGGGACGTAACAACTTCTCGGCCGATTGGAAACGAAATGAAAAGGAAAAGAATGCATGTGCCGCACTGGAGAAGGTGGGCAATGAGGTCGGTACGAATGATATCCGTGCAGGTATAGTTGAGCATTGCTAAGTTGAGATGAAGATGACTAACGGCATAGCAGTTGCAATCGCGTACCTGATCCAGAAACAACCCTATGTGTTCCCAATCCTTGGGGGTAACAAAATTAGCCAGCTCAAGGATAACATTCAGGCTCTGAAAATCAAACTCAGCGACGCGCAGATCAAGGACATTGAAGATGCAGTTCCATTTGAACTCGGATTCCCTTTCAAACATATTGTGAGTCAGATCTTCATCATTTACCTCAAAATATGTCGTGACAATTCAACAGGGTACAGCTAACGTTCCAAACCGAGGCTTGTTGTTGTCTGTTCCGTATGATGTTGTCGGTGCGGAACGGGCTATACGCTCGCAGTGAGGTCCGGTACCGAGATTTTCGAGATCCTTACTGTATCAGATCACGGTCCTACATGTTAGCAATAGAACACATAGAAAAATTTCTGATTATGGACTGCATACCAAGACATACTCAGCTGAAGAACATATCAGACACGAAGGGTGCGAAGGCGTCTAATTCGGAGGACACGGTTACCGGAAACGGAAGGTGCGCCAAATAGACGCAAGCATATTTTCTAGTGTCCTCCGCTAATTGCCGCGCACGTTCACCTCACAGCAACTATGGCGGTCAGCGTCCACAACTCCTCCTAGTCCGCGCTCGTACTCACCCGCCGTCTTGAATACAGAGTCGGTGTTCCTTTGCTTTGCGCGCAGCGTGCCGGGCACGTCCAGCATCCAGGTGCGCGTCGAATCGCCTCGCGAGACCCGTCGTGCGCACCTAACACGCAGGACGCTTCACAGGTCACTCGCAGGCCCGTCGCGATGGCTCGCGACTGCCGCAGCGGAGGCATCGACCTCGGCACCACCCCCGCCGCCCGCCAACGCTGACCCGAAGATCTCCAAGATTGTGGACGACATCTCCGGGCTCACACTCCTGCAGGCGTCCGACCTCGTGACGTTGCTCAAGGTGCGTGCTTTGTTCGTCCCCGGGGTGCTTGGTTGTTGAGTTTCTGCGTTGGGTAGTCGCGGCTAAACATCCAGGAGATCGCTATGCCCTCTGCAGCGCCCGCGGCTGCCCCGGCCGCCGCCGCCGAGGAGGCTGCTGTCGAGGAGAAGCCCAAGGAGAAGACGGTCTTCAACGTGAAGCTTGAGTCGTTCGACACGTCTGCGAAGCCCAAGATCATCCGGGAGGTCAAGGCCATGATCCCCAACCTGACACTCATCGACGTACGTACCTTTGCGCCGCTTTACCGCAGAGCGGCTCTTTGACCCATCTTGAAACAGGCCAAGAAGTTCGTCGAGTCGCTACCAAAAGTCTTGAAAGAGAATCTTTCCAAGGACGACGCCGAGAAGATGAAGAAGACCTTCACGGACCTCGGCGCTATCGTCGTTCTCGAGTAGACGGTTCAGATGCTAGACTTTACACGTACTACGACCCTCTTAATGCATCAGGGCTCCTCCAGGGACACCTATTCAACAAGTTAATGTTCACTTCGTGGTCAATTGTTCGGTAGGTTCGGTACGTATGTCGAGTACAATACTGCACAATAGGCGGAGGAATGAGTGGAAGACCCAACGGTCTTTGATATCGAACATGCAAAGAGAGAAAATTAGCTCGATGGACGAAGGAATAAGTAACGAGAGTGCAATAGGAGGTCGTGAGTTTAGTCCTCCGAGAGATATCGGTATTCAAAGCGGAAGTCGCTCTTCTTGCGCTGGCACCACGAGCCTTCCCAGTCGAAGTAGACGTAAACGCCTTGCTCGTACTCCTCCGTGATCGCCTGCGGCTCGGAGTGGCGCTGGAACCAGGTCAAATACTTGACATGGAACCGCCATGATTGCCTTTTGAGCTCTTTCGCCGCCAGATATCTACCATGAGGTGAGTGCGGAACAAGAATAAAGATCATTGGGGGACATACTGTTGGTACGTGCCCGGGTGGAAGTAGAACACGTAGAACAACGTCTCGACGTCAAGTTGCGAGAAGATCCCAGGCGTGCTCAGGATGGGGTTCGGCGACTGTGGGTAGTACGACGGTGTCTGGAACGGGTTGCGAGGAACGTAGTACTTGGGCCTGACGGAACAACATGGTAAACACGACGTGACACAAAGGATGGAAGATTGAAACTGACTTCTCCGTGTCCTGTGGCTGTGGCATGCTCGAATAGCTTCCCTCCAACAGCTTGTGCAGCTGGTCGAGGTTAGACATGCGGTGCGGCGCTGTGAGGATACATCATGGCAGCGTTAATGTCGCTTGTCGCCAGAGCCACGTCATAGATGTACGTACCTCGTTGTTTCACGTTCTCAAACGACGTGACTAGATCTGACAAAGAGCCGGGGAACGCGTTGGGTCCGCCTTGCCTCGGTTGTTGTTGTGGAAGCATCTGCTGAGCTGCAGCGGATGGCGGCCTCGTGCCGCCCTGCAACTGTTGCGGCGCGCCAATCATGCCTGGCGGCGGCTGGTCAACACCGGGAGGGAATTGAAGTGCTTGAGAGCTTGGTGGTGTAGGCGACGAGCCATTCGGCATGACGGTAGAAGCCTGCGAAAAGGTCGAAGGGTTGTTCTCCTGCTGCAACATTGCTCCGTTCGTTGATAGTGGTGGGAGGTTTTGCGACTCGTTCGTTTGTAGCTATAAGAAGTATCGGAATGAACAATGGTAGCGATGAAATACCGCAGGAAACCCTCACCGTCGAAATCGGTGGCAATGACGCGATAGGTGAAGCGTCTAGTCGAGACAATGTAAGACTCTGTGTGTTACTAATGACGGAAGTTTACTGACCAGCCCGGAGCCTCCGTGGCGATGACGCTGCACTAGGCCCGCTAGGCACAGCTTCCGAAAAGGCAGGTGAATCATACGACGACCCGTCTATCGGCGCCGCGGAAGTTGACGCAGTAGAAGATACCACAGGGCTCATTAGCGAAGGATGGCTGAGGCTAGGTGACGATGATGCCTGGTCTACTGTCGTTGTTGTTGTCGATGGTGATATTGACAACGCAGTAGATGCAGAAGGTGCTATTGATGACGACGCTGACGCCGACGTCGAAGTTGGTGGGGGTGGATGTGATACAGTTGGCGCAGCGCTGGATGGTGCAACGGCTGCCGCTGCCGCCGCGGCATAACGAACAGGAAGTGGTGCGGGTTTTGCTGCTGGTTTCTCGAGCCCCGCCTTCAATATGCTCGCCATCGGTTTCTGTTCGAAGTTTGGATTTGGCGGTGGTTTTGAGGCTGAATAATGAGTGAGCAAAGGCTCAAGACTCGACATACGTACGACATACTTTCCGCTGCTATTGAGGTTTCTGAGACAGTTTGGTTTCAGTCAAGTCCGCACATCATTGCGCATCCAACGTACTTCGTAACTGTATTGTTGCCACTGCCTTCTTCATTATTGGACTGCCTTCCCGTTTGCTTGGAAGCTCATCGTCGTGATGCGCTTTCTTGCTTGGCGTTCGTGGAGGCATGTCTGGAAGAACTTGAATACAACTTGGACGACGTGCCTCACCTGAGACGTACCTTCGCTCTCGTCCTCTGACTCGTCCGTCTCGCCATCATCGTTGGCCAGGCCGAACTTCTCTTCCTCCTCGTCAAGGTTGAGTTCATCATAGATGCCCTCGTCCTCGTCGAATTCTTCCTCCTGTACTCGGTGTTTGTGCCGGGTAAGCCGCAAGAGAAAACGAAGGAACGAACCGAATTGCTCTCCACGAAGTAGCTCACGTCCTCTTTCAGTTCATTTACCCGATCCGTCGACAGCGAGCCGTTGTCCAATAACCGCAGAATGAGCTCGAGACGGCTGATGTGCCATTTCCTCCGCTCGTTCAGCCTCTCCAATGTCTCTAGCCGCTCTGCCGTTTGGCCCCCACGGCCCTTCTTCTTTGCTCCCCCCTGCAGTGTCTCGACTTCTGCTTCCGCTTGCTCAACCTGCAGCAGCAGTTCTTCCACTTGGTTCTGCAACCAGTGGGTCGTCTCCATCTTCTCCTGCTGTTTCGGATCGAGCTTCGCAGACTGGATGAGCCCCTCTTTCGAGAATGCCTTCGTCTTCATCTCCTTCTCACACGCTTTGAACTTCTCCATTTGCTGTGTGGTAGAACGCGCCGAGACATTCCCAGGGAGAGACGATGGTCAGCCGGGTAGACGTCGAGGGGACGGTGCTGGGCAGGACGTTGAGACCCACGACGGGGGCGGAACGCCAGGCAAGCAAGTCCCCCCTGTACACGGAGGCGACGTACCGTTTCGATGAGTCTCCGGTTCTCCAATAGGACGGTCTTGTCCTTGATGTCGTTACTCGCGACCCAGGTCTTAATCTGGTCGCGGAGCCGTTGCAGCTTCTTGATTTGTGTCTTCAAGTCTGTCTCGAGCTTCTCCTTCTGCGTCTGGTTGGTCGACGCCTGCATCTTGTCGTATATGCTCTCGAAGAGCTCGACGCCCTCGGTCACCTTCTTGAGGGTTCTGTCGATCTCGGCTGCACGCGCGCAGAAATGTCAACGAAGGGGTGTATTTTCAGGACGCTGGGCGTACTTTGTAGCTTCCGTGCCGCCATGGTGGACACTGGAGGATTTACAGAGTGAACAGGAGAGGTCGAGTAATTAGACGCGTAGTAACGGCTACGTTTATTTGGCTGTGCTTGGCATGTTCGCACGCTTTGCTTATACGAGGCGCCCATAAAGGTATGACGTTGGACGCGCGTCAAGGACCCTCGTGACAGTCACATCATCACACCATGTAAACCGCAACATTGACCTCGAGGACCATCCTCGAGTATTGCAAAGCACGAACGTCCGCTTCTCAGCAAGGTATTAAGCTCACGATATTAGTATGGAAATGATTGGTGCTTTAGACCCGTTTTGAGGCTTGCTGGCGGGCGCTATAGCGTCCTGCCGAGAACCCGTAGTCTTCAAAAAAAAAAAAAAGAGAAGAAAAGAGAACAAGGGCCCCTGCATCGGTTTGGGCTCGAATATGCGCTACGGGGCATATTGTATGATTTCACTGTCTTTCAAGCAAACATCTGCCACAACTATCCTACAGAACTACACACATTGGATACATATGGAAGCTGCGTACCGTTAAGATACATGCGTAGTCGAAGCTCTGCGAAGAGCCTCTACAATAAACTGTAAATACAAGGGTAAAATAGAAGGGGATTAGATGTGGCAAATGACCGTGCACTCGAGGCGAATGCTTAAAGTGAGACAGGTGCCGAGTGAGTAGTCTGCTTCGGCCACTCCTTGGTAATTGATGTTGGGGTGCGCAGTGTCATGCTCCTCAAGAGAATCTAGGGATTCAGTGTCCCCCTCGGCCGGCATATTTCGCCACTCGTTGAGGATTTTAATCACAAGGGGGCCTTGTTCTCGAGCCCGGGACGTACTGTGACCATCCCGCCGTCACGCGTCGGGACGCCGCCTGTCACAGAGACCCTTGGCGCTCGCGAAATGCGAGTGCTCACAAGATCCATTCGAAGATTTGGGACTCTCCTCGGCTCTTTCGTGAGGTGAGAGCTGTATAATGCCGTGGAGACGAGATTGTTTGACTTCGGAGGACTGTGGCAGCAGCGAGTGCCGAACTCTGCATACCGCGGCAACTGCAACTCGAGGAACTGCGCGACTTGGAACCCGGCATGCTGTGTGCTTCTGGCTTTGTCCGCCGTGGCGTCTCGTCTGCCGCGCCGTGTCCCCGAGAGCGTTCGCCGAGCGTCGTGTGCACCTCAGCAGCTGGAGTGTGCGCTAGCGTGCACGGCGCAGGCCCTAAAACGGGAAGATCCTCATGGGTTCCCAAGAGTTGATCGAGCAATATGGTGATCGTTTCTGCAGCGGCGGACTAGCTCGGACTAGCCGCACTGCGCGCCATCACACGGTTGGAATCTGTCCAAACAACGTTGCTATGGACAGATTGTATCTGGATCAGCGTCAGGTTGGCAGTGTGCAGCCACATCCCCGCAAGCACGGTCGCGAGCAAATCGCTGAAGATTGTCGTCGTCGTGATAGACGGCAGGCCGAACGACGTCGACGTCCAGCACAGGCAGGACCGCTGCACAATAAGCCGAAACGGGCACCCGTATTGTTTTGAGGCGTGGGAGCATCCTTTGGCGCCCGGCTGTGAGGGAGAAAGTATCGGGCGAGGTTAGTCTCAACGACCTCGGACTCTTTCACGACCTTCACGACTCCTCTACTTGTACAGCCCCCTAGTTGCATATTTCCGTCATGAAGAGTCTACGCAAGTCGCTTAATGCACATGGCCACAGAGAAAAGGATCCCCACATCTCTAGTCCCCTCCCCCCGCTCTCCAAACCGCTCACCGCCATCCAACCCCCCAAGAAAGTCATTCGCGCCCTCGGCCCCTACCGTGCGTCGGCACCCCAGGAGCTGTCTTTCGACAAGGGTGACTTCTTCCACGTTGCCAACGACGCCGTACAGGCCGGCCAGTGGTATGAAGCGCACAACCCTATCTCCGGCGCACGAGGGCTGGTCCCAGTCGCCTTGTTCGAAGAGTTTACCAAGGGGGCACCCACGTACGTCTTCAATCTCATAAACCGTGACCCCGATGTCGCTCACGTCGCCCAGACCGAAGACCCCCAGCCTGCCTCCGTCGCGCGCCTCGTCGCCTAAACCACAGGCATTCTACGCAATCGTTCTCCATGATTTCGAGGCCGAACGCGCAGACGAGCTCGAAGCCAAAGCAGGAGAAGCCATCACCGTTGTCGCACAGTCGAATCGCGAATGGTTTGTCGCGAAGCCGATAGGCAAACTTGGCAGGCCAGGCCTCATCCCCGTTTCCTTCGTCGAAATTCGAGATCCCTCTACCGGAGAGGCGGTCGAGGATGTCAACGCCCTTATTGATGGCGGTGGACTCCCTCCGGTCGATGAATGGAAGCGCCAGATAATGAGCTACAAGATGAACAGTATCTCCCTCGGTGTCCTCGATGACAACAAGGCTCAGATCGCCTCGTTCGCGTCTGCAGGCCAGCAGCTCTCTGCACCAGTCCCAACTCCATCGATCCAAGCTCCGACGCCATCCCCTTACACATACCAACAGCCTCCACCTGTAAACGACGTACCTCCGCGTGCTCAGAGTCTGCCAGAGGGCATCCTCCTTGCTGCTGGGGTGAACTCCTTCCACTTCGAGATGGACGATTACTGGTTCCGCGTAAACGCTACATTCCAGCCATACAGCCAGGATACGCTCCCTCCTGCGAAAGAGCTTGTGCTATTCCGTGCCTACAACGACTTCTACGACTTTCAAGTCCAACTCCTGGAGCTCTTCCCAAGTGAAGCTGGACGAGACGGGTCCGAGCGCATTCTACCCTACATGCCCGGACCTGCTCCGCATGTCGACGAAGAGATCACAGCTACGAGAACACAGGAGTTGGACGAGTACCTCAACCACCTTTGCGGGCTCCGCTTCTCCGCACGGCACATCGTCGAACACCGGTTGATACGGGAGTTCCTCGCGCTCAAACCGGGCGATGCGGAACAGGAGACGGATCCACGGGTAGACGAGATTGCAGCGCTCAGGCCGGCCGCGGCGCAGGAGGACGTCAACGTCCGACTCTCCAGCATGCGTCTATCGAACGCGCCTGACTCGGGTTATGAGGAAAACGACTATGACCCGCGGGGGTACGACTCCCGGAACTCAGTCGACCGACATAACCGCGCAGACTCCGTCGCTTCTGCATACAAGCAACCCGCGGTGGCGCGGCTCACACATTCTCGGTCCAGCTCGCGAACAAACTCCTACGCCGACCGGATCGACGGAAATCGGAGCCAATCGTCCCTGGAGATCGACCCGTACAACGCAAACGCGTACTCACGCTCATCACTGGCTTCTTCCCACCCTTCCCCTATCCGTTCATCTCACGCCCCGTCCATGTCCACCTCTGCCTCGGGTCGCTCGCGCGCTCACTCCACTGTCAATACCCCTCAAATATCCGCGTCGGTACCACAAACGGCGTTCATCAAGATCAAGATATTCGACAAGATGACCGACGATCTTGTGGCCATCCGTGTGCACCCTCGCGTTACCCATGCGCAGCTGATGGACAAGGTTCAGCAGCGCTTGGGAAACGTGCAGAATCTACGTTACCGCGACAGCATGAGCAACGAGCTTGTCTACCTCGACAACGACGATGAGCTTCGGTCATGGCTCGACAGCACCGAACGCCACATACTGTACGCGGAGTGACAGGGAGTTTGCAACTCCCCGTCGCGTTGGATTTATTATCTGCTCTTGCGTCTTCTATCCCCAGTTTGTCTCTCTACGTGTGTCACTGGACCCTATTTTATTACCATCCCGCATTTCGCATTTCGATGTAATCATTTTTTGTTATGTCCGTCTCTCTGCCCAACTGGAACTGTACCTTTGACCATACGAATAGTTGTATGTTCGTCACGAAGCCCTGTATCATTTGGTAGAATAAATTGAACCAGCCATGCGCCAAATGTAGTTTACTCTCAAACCGCGCGTGATTTTTAAGCGCGCGCCTTCTCTCTTTGTTTCCACCACCACCCAACTATGACCACCCTGGTCTCTGCGACATTTGTAGCTACTGAACACTTCCTCCCAAGACTCCCCACGATAGCGGAGCAGGATGGTGTTTGCCTCTCGCTGCTAGCGTAGTCTTACACGTCGACGGCCTCGTGGATCGCGGCGTCCTCCCCATCGCCGGCATCGTGTGCAAGATCCGCACGTCTCTCCTTCTACAATGGCTGTGAATTGTATCAGATCCTAGTGGTTGAGGCAAGTCTCCATCCCAATTGTCCTTGACAGTGTGCGGTCAATACTTTTCAGGGAGGCAAGTTACGCGTGAAGGGTCGTGCGTCTGAAGCTTACGATGCCTAAATCGCTCCAACCACTCCGGCCCCCCTGGACGATTGCATTGCCCACGTAATGCGGCTTTTGTCTCCCGGCTCATACAGACTCGGATGCTCGTGTGTCGAATGCCGCAGTGCGCATGGTTACTACTCGCCAGGAACACCTTACCTCGCTCAGCCCGATCCCACTTTCGCAGTCGACCAAATACTCTACGTCAGCCAATGTCTTGGCCCTTGGCTGCACTCAGGGGCCTTCGATCTTATCCACAACTGCACGCCGACGCGCCTCCTCCGTGGTCGACACCCGGCCAGAGTAGCTTCCATATCGGGACGCCCGCCATCATCTGGATGAAATAGACGCCTGTCTCTTCTTGCGCTTTGCTCCGCGGTACACGCCACAGCCAATTCTGCATCGATACCCACGGTATACATAAGCGACAACTCCAGTTACGAATTTTGGAAATGCCTCCACGCTCTATACGACTGGCCTCGCGCGGATGTTGGATGCACTCTCCTCGGAGAGCAGACGTCAAGAGCACCCAAGTGTTCATACTATGCGTTGATCCCACGGTTTCCTCGGCGCGGTCATCCTGCTTTGGATCTCGAACGGCTGGGTCTGGTGTTATTTCATCTCCTCCTACCCAACGCACCTTATATGTTTGCATCCGCTTCCGCTCCCCGGAACTTCAGAGAACCACTTCCTGTTCCAATGCAGTGTGTTTATTCAGAATACAAATACTTCAATTTTATGTCCCTTTCCTGAGTAAAGCGTATCCCGTCCCACGCTCAGAGAGTAGACTCGCCGTCGTGAAGGTGATCTCGAACATTGCAATATTGTCGAGGCGAATTAAGTTGGCCGCCGTGGCACGTGGGATTATAAACCGCACGGCCATTCCAGGCGAATCCGCCCTGTCTGCGCCAATGTTGCCGCTTTACTCTCTCCCACCAATCTTTTGTCCCGCCCTTCCAGCCTGGTAAGATGGCCGGTGTGGGGGATCCTTTACCACGGCCAGGCGGCTATTCCCATTCACAATCAACCTCGGCAGAATGTGACCAGAGGGCAGGTGCGCCGGCTCTCTCCTCGAATCGAGATTCGCCAGCCCTAACCGCAACAATTAAGGGTCTCACCTCCGCCCAGCCATCCCTCGCCGCGAGACAGACCTCATCCTCTCCTATTACCACTCCGAGCACGCTGGTCGGCCGTACGCCAACGACGCTGAGGAGCACGCTGCCCCCGGCGCTGCGCTGAGACGCACAGACTCTCGCTCGTCCTCTAAATACTCGTCGGAATCCTTCAAGGACGCACACAGCAGCGGCCTCACGCTCGCCGAAGATCCAGGCGCAAGCACCAGCGCACCGCCACCGAGACAGAGCCTCCATACACGGCGACCAAGCGTGCCGACACAGGAGGGCGCAGACAGACGCCGGCTTGCCATCGTCGAACTCGACTCTCTCGGTCCGTCGTTCACGCGCAGAGGCAGCAATCGGGCGTCAGACTCTGGTGTGTCTTCCTCTTCGCTCCTTTCACGCCGCGGCATACACGTCGACGGCCTCGCCTTCATCGCGCCCCCAGACGCGTCGCCGTCCACCTACACCAACCTCACCCCACCACCGACCGCCCCTGTCTTCCCGCTCAACCGACACAGCGACTTCACGCATCCGCCAACTGCGTTCACTCACGCGCGCTCGGCATCTGACACTGTTGGCACCTGGTCTCACCTCCGCCGCAAGACTTCACGCGACGTGGGCATTGTAGGCGCCGTCCCGACCATAACAGAAACAAGTGTCTTGTCGACCCCGCAACGAGAGAGCTGTCAGATGTTCCTTGGTTCCACCGGGTTGCAGGCACCCATCTTCCAGACCCCTTCCAAGTCGCGAACACCTTCCCCTGGCGTACTCACGCCAGAGCTCTCGAACTCTTCGACGGTATCCTACGGCGGCGAGTCGTTCTTCATGTCTCCCACAAAGGACAACGACAGCAATCCACAGTTGACACCTGCCATTGGTGAGGGAAAGGACATCCAACAGCCCGTAGTGGGTCCCATCGTGGTAGGCTTGGACTCCGAGCGCGTTTACCGACAGCCAATGCAGCCCGTTAACAACAGTGCGCAGCTCTCCACGTCACCCACATCATACCTCATGTACCAGCCGGGGGTACACTCTACTGCTGGACCTCTTCCACCACCACCCATGTTCGAGCCTGCACGACCTGCCTCGCTATCACCTCCGCCTCGCCCCCCACGTCTACGGACGCCGTTACCTCTTGCCTCAACACCACAGCCGTCACTGTCTACGACGCCGCAGCGACTGGACGCGCTCAAGGAGGCGCTGCAGCTGCCACCGTCGGTGTCCTCCGCGCTAGAGTCGAAGACGCGAGAACGACCTGTCCCCACGAGGCAGAGCACAGATGGTTCGGTGTATTCCACGCAGTCAGACGGCAGTAGCAGTTCAGTGGGTAGCAGAACCTCGAGGTGCGTTCTCTGAGATTGTGCTATGTCAAGATGTTGACCATGCATGACAGGCCATCTGACACTGCCGTTGACGCGAAGCGATCCCGATCAATACATCGTCGTGAAGGGGCTTTTCCTCCCTCGACTTCGGCAAGCACGCCCGCGTCTAGTCCTCAGGTCGATTCCAAGGAGACAAATGAGAAGCGTACCCTGTCCGCCTCACCGAAGAAGAAGGATCTACCCATACAAGAGGATAACGATGATACGTCGTCATTTCGTAGGGGTGGAATAGAGATACATCGCGAGAAGAGTTGGATTAGCTTGAAGGAGTCAAATATCTTGTCTTCGCCGAACGGCAAAGCTCAACAACTCGAGGATAATCGTAGTATATCAAGATCGCCGTCTTTCAAGTCGCCGCCCCTTCCTCCGCCGAAGACAAAGGGTCTGGGAATAGATGACTTGCGAACACCGTCCAGCGGCAGCAGTAGCAGCAACCCTTTTAGGGCCACTCTCACGAACTTGAAACGATTCTCTGCTTTACCACGAACACCGTCTTCCCTGTCCATCAGGTCGTACAAGACCGCGTCGACACCTAAGACGTCTCGCACACCCTCTCCATCTCCAGCTCGGACGCCGCGAAATCGACAACGTCCACAGATCGTCAACGCAAATCCTGACGCGCTAATGTTCGGAGACATTGCAACGCTCAAGAGTCCGGTCGAGCGCGCCGATGCGTATGCACAGAAGATCAATGATCTTTGTATGTACGACAGCGGTTTGAGGGAGTGGATGTCGGCGACATTACATAGAGGTCAGTCGCTCCCTACCCTCGCGAACCGTGTCGATGACAGCTCAATCTCTAGGCACGCAAAAGGCGTCTGCACGTAATAGTCGCACCCACTTGGTAGATGCCCCGTCACTACCCTCTGCCCTCCAAAACCGTGAGCAGCCGCGCCACGTATCGCATGGCTCCGTCGACTCTGAGCTCACATTTCCAATACGACCTGACGCGTACACGGCGGCGGATCTCACCATGCGGCCTAATGACGACATTGTACTAACACGAACCCCACCCATCGCCCTTCCTTACCCTTCCCTCGCCCTTAGTCCGGCAACTCGCACTAGTGTCCTTCCTTCCGCTTCACGAAGTTATCAAATCCCCCTCGCCAGCGGCCCTCCACGATCCAAAACAGGCTTCTTCGCTTCAATTGGGCGCAAAGCCAGTCTACGCGGACAGGGCAGCCCTTCTTCACCTGCACGAGTCCTGACGAAGCGTGCGCCAGACCCTACTCCCCCAACTCGCCCGGTCCAACTCCCGAGTGCGCCTCTCGTACGCGGCGGACCACGTGCTCCACCACATCGTATGCAGAGGGCACAGACAATCTCCGTCGCGCCAGCACCAGCGCCGACTCCGCAGCCAGAGGAGGAACCATATGCCCCACCAGTAGCTCTGACGCGGAGCGATACAACATCGACGCACCGCCAAAGCACCGCCAGCCGGCGTCCGTCGTTGTTCCATCGCTCACTCGCCAGCCACGCCCCGCCTCCGCCACGCTCGGGTCCCGACTTCGAGAGACAAGTCGACAAGCTTTCGGACCTGCTCCCGCATGCGGACAGGGATGTCCTCGCTGGATATCTCCGTCGGTCCGGTCAGGACATCCTAGCGATAGGGCAGTACCTGGAGGACGAGAAGAACGGCGCCATCCGTCGCGACTGAAATCGCATCCCCTTGGCACCTGTCTTGGTTTGTTTTGTTTTGCTCTAGCACTGGAATATGGGATGTCCAACCTATTCACGTACACATCTGACGACCGTTATTTTTTTGTTCACCCCGCATGACCCATGTTTTACTAGTTTTCGTTTCTTGCATCGGACTGATAGACTGACAGACACATATACATGCTTCGCCTCCGTAATATAACAGTTCGTATTGTAGCAATACCCCTCTCCACATATCGTTCATGACACGTACACTTTTCGTTCTACAATCTCACGAGGGTTCTCGCGGAATGAGCGGAGGCTAGCCCATCATTTGTCCACCTCCAGCGGGTCTGAAGTTGCCACTGGATCTCCCCGGTGTTGCCTGTGGAAAGGCCGGTCGTCCTTGCGTAGTTTTCCGCTGTCGAGGCGCCGCCCATCCTTGCTGCGGCGCGTTCGCGTGCTGTCGACGCACTGGGTGATTGCCAAGCGAGTTCTCAACTTCGTTCGCGCTGTCGGAGTGGTCGGACAGCGTCGTGTTGGAGCGGAAGGACCGGTCGCCGGCGTTGGAGCGGAAAGATTGGTCCCCGGGGTTCGCGTTTGCGTTGAAGGGCTGGCGTTGGAACTGGTGGCGCGATTGTGTTGCGCCTGCGTTGGTGTTTGTCGCGACGCCGCGCCAGGCTCCGCTCTGGGGTAGCTGCATTGTACGGTTCACGATTGGTGTGCGTTGAATCTAAAGGGTGGGAAGATGAGAAGGAGCATGTGGAGAGGAGCGTGTATGTACCCCGCTGGCTTCCATCCCTCCTACAACCGCATTCATGTCAACACCCATAGCACGAGTTCTAGAACCAGAGTCGACTTGAATATCCATTCCGCGATCATGTTGACCGAGTCCGGGAGCTGCGACGTTGTCAGCCATGCTGGGGTTGAGAACCGTTCTGCGTTTCATCTTGTCGAGTTGTGACTGTCGCGTGCGCCCATCTAGATAAACGACCACGGGCAGATGTGAGGAGTAGAGTCTATACCTTGAGTTTCTGGTATTCTTTCTCCCGTTCTTTCAATGTGTCTTGGACTGTCTGAGACTTCCGCCGTTCCAACTCGAGATCTCGTTGTAGCTCTAGGACGAAATCAAGAATGAACGGCAGATTCAACGAAAGGACGCACCAGTGATTTTGTTATTGAGTAAACTGATCTCTCCATTTGCTACGTTGGAAGAAAGTGAAGATCATCGCATATAGTCATCGAATTAGTGAGCGGCGTGAAGATATACCTTCCCTGACGACATTGTTCAGTTCTTTTTGCATCTGAGCATTCTTTTCGTTCACGTTGCGAATGACGGCTTGTTGGAACGAGCTACCAGATTTTCAGCTCGTGGCGTTCCTCCCGATGACACGCAAACGCACTGCTCCTGGTGAACCTGATATTGCCAGAAAGATAATGCCCTGTATCGCGAGTCAGATCTGGCGCTGGCTTGCGGCCAGTCTACACACCTTCCGCAAATTTCCACGATAATTGCCGGGTTGAGTCCAGACATCACCGACTGTGCCCACTCTTTGTCAAGAATGCAGGGTTAAATGAGCGCATATACCCACCGTTTTATAGTCATTTGAGGGATGCAAGGAGCACACCTTGAACAAATACATTTGTTAGCTGCCACCGATATGTCACGAAAGACTCACCACAACGTCATCTCTTGTGTATAAGTCAGAGAGTGATCATCGATGTAGCTGAGAGGAAACCGAGAACACTTACGGCTCCGTCAACGACGTGTCACAGGCTAGAGTCTAGTCAAGCGCAAGCAAGAGGAGAGAAGAAAGCAGAAGGATCAACCTGGACATAACCTTGAAGCGTTGAAGAGCTCGTTTGCGCAGTCGACTGAGAGTTGCACCCGTGTATCTTATCAACAAGCGCGGCGTAAAATTTGGGCGTACCACAGAATATATGCGAGCCTGAGATACCATTGGATCGTGAAGGACCAAGAAAGACGCGGTTCTCTCACATGTAGTCTAGAGAACGGTCAGGGCAAAAGACGTCACAAGACAAGGGAGCACTCACCACGACGGCCTTCTCGGTGAGTGCCCGGCGGCAAGTTAGCCTGTTACATCTGAGGTTGTCCATCTGCAAATCTGTACAAGAGGTGAGCGTGGTGGTGGTACGAAAGAGAGGAGGGAGTCGTCGGGAAAGCGGCGCGTCATTTGTGACAGTCGCGTTACGCGCGCGTCGAGGAATTGTCACATTTGTTTGCATTGTCAGTATTGTAGTACGAAAGCAGCTGTTGGCTATGAGAGATGTCCGAATGAGACGAGAAAAGCTACAGAATGACAACATTACAGGACAGATAGGAATAAACAAGGCTGTCCCGTGTTCTTTTATATAACCCAATAATATGTTCTAAATAGATCGAGAGTCCATTAACGAGCGAAGATGATCAGCAAAGCGACAGAAAGCATTGGGACATGAAGAAAGAGAAATCAAGGCCGCCATGCGGGGGCTCGGGGGGTATTTGTGCGCGTCGATGCGCGCGTCACCGAACGTGGCGGCTTGGTTGGAGTCTCGGGCCTGACGAGCGCCGGGGATTCACGATCCGCGCGTCGTATAAACTGGATGGGCTGTAGTCGTGGAGAGCCAGGGGAAGTACTCGTGAGGGATCGTGGGCTGTTGCCGCTCGGAGTTGATAAGGCGAAGGAGGGTATATCGACATCAGGTTCTGGAGTCGTTGGGGGCATGGGCGGGCTCTTCATTATTCCTTCTGCCAAGGTCGCTGAACTGATCCATTTCTCTTCACGCGCGCCCATTGCTGGTGGCGATTCTGGTACAAGCCGGAAAGCATCGGCAAAATGTTCTTTAATGAATCTGCGTCACGAAGGTTAGTTTATGATGCAAGGGAAGGAAGTCCAGCAGCCTACCTTGATAACTCGCTCCAACCACCACCAACTCGAACCATCACAGTTTGCGAACGCAAGATACGGCAGAAACATAGCTTCGGGTCTTCGTCGCCAATCCAATATTTTCCGCTCTGGTCTTTCCAGGTTTCCGCCACAACCTCGATGCTGATGTTTACAGGTAGACTGTTCACGACATCTCCGACAGCAACATCGAGCTTGTTCTTCGGGTTGGCTATATAGGGCTTCTTCTCTGAGCTTGGTGTTTTCCGGATAGGAGGTGAAGCCTTAGGTACGTTGGGGAATGATTGTCGTGGTGCTCGTGACCAGGTGGATTTGGATGTCGATGTTCCGTTGGACGTGCCAGTTGATCGAGACAGATTGAGGCTAGAGCGAGAGCGCGCGGCCTCCGACAACGCAGGGGAAGCGACACGTTCTGTGCGGCCATAGCTCTGACCCGTTCGCGCTCGAGGCCTAGTTACGACAGTGCGTGGCGGAGGGGATGTTATGGGAGGTGTACCACGCCTATCGGTATTCATGACAGAGGAGATACTTGAAGATATACTGGACGACCTTTGCCGCGATGCGAAAGTCGAGGTGAAGAGTCGTGACGCAGCTGCCGGTGGTGTGTTGATCGGCCCGGAGACGGAGCGGGTCGAAGTCGAAGCCATCGACGCTCGACTCGAAGCCCGCGATGGTGCTTGACTCGGTGGGCGACTGCCCGAAGAGCTATTTGACACAGTGCGCCTAGGATGGACAGGAGGAGGGGCGAGATACTTTCCGGAACCAGACCCCGGACCTCGCGCAAGTTGGCCGAACATCGAGTTCTTCCGCACAGTGGTCATGTTCTTCGGTCCGGAAACTGGAGCTGGCGGGGCAGGTGTAGCTCGGCCATTGACAGAGCTCATTGCACTGGTTGGGCGAGACTTGTCTCCGCTAACCCGATCCATACCCATCGCGTTGAGTTCGTCCCAGGTTTGCGTGATACGCTGCACCTCGGCGACAACGCGGGTATCACTAGAAAGCTTTGCAGCCCGAGCGCTGAGAGCATCCACCAGATTCTTGGTGAACACAAGACGGTCCGACATTTGATCTTCGGGAGGTAGGTTGACGTCGGAGTGGTGGGATGAGGAGAGAACGCCGGCAGGTGGGGCAGGGTAGCTGTCGATGTGCTCGAGTAGGTCGCTCAGCGCGTTGTCACATTCCCTAACGGCCGCAGAGACCTCCACGAGCCGGTGAGCAGTACGCAGATGCCCGACGGCGGCCTCCAAGTCAGAGCGTAGAGAACGTAACTCCGTATCGGCCTTGCTCGACTGAGGGACAGAGTTGGGGAGCGCGTTGATCTCGTCTGCCAGAATGTCGAAGTCCTTCTGGGATCTGTCCACATATTCTTCCGTGGGGAGTGAATCCGTGCCCCTGGAATTTGGTCGTGTGAGATCGCCCAGGTGAAGGGCAGCTAAGCGTTTTCTGAGCCCGATGATACGGCTATACAGGATCGACAATTCTCGCGAAGGACCGTCAGCCCGCGCGGCCAACACAGCGTTCGTTCCAAAGACGTCGTCTGGCACACACATACTCAGCGACCGCCACAGGACGATTGATTGAGAACTCACCTTCGTCATCCAAGTCAAAGCATTCCGGCTCACTGAGAGCCGCCGCGCTTTGCCGCGCAGCCTCCAAAGCCTCCAAAGCTGCTCGTTCTCTCTCCAGCTTCGCCTGAGCTTCTTGTCGCAGACGCTCCTCTTCTTCCCTTGCCCGCATCTCTTGCTGCAGACGTTCCTCCTCCTTCGCCCGCATCTCCACCGCCAAGCTTTCCACTTCAGCCTTCTCCTGTGCGAGTCTTTCAGCCTCCAGCCTGTCTAACTCTGCTTGACGTGCGGCTTCTAGTCTGTCCAACTCTGCCTGACGTTCGGCCTCGATTCTGTTCAGTTCGGCCTGACGTTCTGCTTCGATTCTGTCAAGTTCTGCTTGACGCTCTGCTTCAAGTCTGTCGAGTTCTGCTTGGCGGTCGGCCTCAATTCTCTGCCTCTCCGCTTCCTCCCTCCGCCTCTCTTCGTCGATCCTTTGCCTCTCCGCCTCCTCTCGCGCTCGTTTCTCTTCCGCGAGACGCACCTGCTCAAGATGCCGCATGTCTGATATCCGTTCAGACAGCACCTCCAGGCACTCTCGCCAAGCGAATACTTGTTGTTCGACATCTTCCATGACCCCGTGCCGTGGGGCGGAAAGTGCGACATTGGAAGCGTGGTCATGTCCGACGAGACCTTGGTCGAGGCGCTCGAGGAGGGCGCGAAGTTTAGGGCATTGAGTCGTCAACAGCGGGTCATGATCCTTCAGCAGTTGATCCACTTGGTCGGATAATGCAGAAAGGACGTCAAGGGAGTGTTGTTCCGCAGCTTCGTCCACGGATTGAGTCAAGGAATCAGCGGCTTCGCAAACATGTCGGACGGTTTCCTTTATGGAGGCGGCGACGTCGTCAAACGACCTTGCGACCTGCGTGAGACGGCAGTAGTCCACCTTCAACGAGAGGTCTTCGAGCTCTCCGGCCAAGAGCATGCTGAAGCGGTTGGAGTCGGAACGGACACCTTTATCGAGTGACGCTGGGTCGATTGGTAGCCCCACCGCTGCAGCCTGCTTGATAGCGTCCAGACTGAACCCGCTCGAAAGAGAAACCCGTCGCTGTCCTTGAGTGGCTATAGGGACGCCGGCAACACTTGAAGCCACGAAGGGCACTCGTCGAGGAAGACTGTCCTGGAACTGCTCTACCTCCTCGCGAATTTGATCGAGCTCTGTGTTGAACGCGACCATGATGTCCTCCACTTCGTCTTCAGGAAGCTGCTCGCTGAGAACGCGTTGAGCATCCTCCTCGCAGCGCGATCTTAGCTCCTCGATCCGAAGCTGCAAGCGGCTTGTATCGTCTTGAACAAGACCCATCTCGCTAGCTTGTCGCTGCACGGCAGCGCAAAACTCAGCAATGCGTCGGGTGTTTCTGACCGCAATCTGCAGTCCCGAGGTACACTGAGAAAGATAATCGCGGAGGGGCGGGCCTATCTTCGAGGAGATGTTGTCGAGCATAGTGACCGCATCGTCGCGTAGGGCTGACTCGATGGGATCAAGCTTGGTAGTCAACTCTTGCGGCGCAGAGACCGGTTCGGGGAGCACGGATGCGGGGCTTTCAGGAGTGAGGAGGGCGGCATCTTCTTGCTTCTCTGGTTTCCACGCATCACGATGGATAGCTTCGAGTACGTCCGTCTGAACACCGTCAAGCTTGTCGTAGATTTCCGCCATAGTTGTCCATAGACGTCTGACAATATCCAAGCTCTCCACTTTCCCCGTGACAGCGGCATGAGTTGCTTCAGAAGAGGCGAGAACCTCCGCAAGAGAGTCGACCGATGAAGATGATTTCTTAACGAAATTTTCATCGATACCAGGAAAGGTTAGACCTTCGAGGGCTCTCTCAGCGACTGTTAAGAGCTCCTTCGCCTCCGCCTGGGCCTTCTGTAACTTGTCCAGAGTGGACGGAAGGAAAGCAAGATAGACGCGGTGAGAGGATGATGGGAGGCATGCAGGGGTTGAGAGATCTGGTGGCGACCCATCTCCGGCCGTTGAATCGCTGCCTTCTGTAAGCAACGTTATAACAGACTGAAGTGACTCTGCGAGCACAGAGGCCGTCTGGGTAAGGCCCTCGACTTTCTTGACAGCGTCGAACATAGAAAGGTACTCCTTAGCCGCCGTCTCCGCCTCCATGGCATGAACTTTTGTCTGAGCGATCTCCGACGCGAGGAGCTGGACAATCTCCTCGTTGGAGCTCTCTTGTTCAGGAAAGAGGTGATGGGTTGGACGTGGGAAGAAGCTACTTGGCAGTGCTGGGTTGCCTCTCATCTCGAGTCGCTTCACGACAGCGGTGGAACGAGCGGCGAACGAGGCCGCCTGGCGGGCATTTGGGTGGTGGAGCTTGGCAATCTCGATCTCTTCCAGAAGTGTTTCAGCAGCGACCTTGTCCTTGACGGTCTCAACGTATATATCATCTGCCCTATCTATTCGTTAGCAGAGAGAAGTGGTAAAAGACGAGCGAATAATACTTTTTCCATTGCATAACGATACTCATGATGAACTTGCCGATGTCCTCTAGCTCATTGATCGCCTTGTCCTCGAGCTTGTCTTGCTCGTCTAGGAGTTCATCCGGGACGGGTCTGCGACTTTCGTCGATGAGCTTGTCAAGTGCTTTGCCAGCCACGGTAACTTTGGAATGCTTGAGCGAGGAAACCCGACCGGAGAATAACGCGGCGTCGCGGGACAGGACTTCGGCGAGCTTGAAACGGTCCCCACGGGAGAGCCCTAACGATGGAATAATGGAGTCTGACGCTGCGGACGCCAATGAAACGGCAGAGCCGCGTCGGCGTAACGTGGGCATGAAAGGTGGGGAGATGGTGTTGACGGGGGTGGGCGGTGCGGGTTCTTCGTCATTCTCTGAGCGTTCGTAAACGGCGGGTGACCACCTTGCGCGAGTCTTCAGGAAGGTGTCGAGGTCGCCAATGATACTTCGGAGCTCGGTCCACGAGGCGATTCGCTTTTCCTCCCATGTAAGGCGGATGCGCAACAATTCCAGATTGTCGGACCTGTCTCGTAGTAGGTGGAGAAGCTTGTCGAGCTCGAAGATCGTGGTCAAGGTCAACTCAATCAGATCCGTATCCGCCGGGGACAAGTGACGTTGCGCGGCCGCTGTGAATGGTCAGACACCAATTAGCGAAGCGCGGACGACGTACTTTCCAGCACTGACCTTTGGTGAACTTCCGTAGCTTGTTCAGCTCGCCGGAATCAAATATCTCGGTCTCCTTCTCGATCCTGTCGTGCTCTACGAACCACTCGTCGAGCTCCTTCCGCGTCGGGAGCCCGGGTACCACTGTGGACGACGCCCGAATGGCATCGAGACCGACGAACACCTGGATCGGCGGCAGGGTGCCTAGAAACTGGCAGGGTCATCGTACAGGACACCAGCAAGCGAAAGGGCACGCGACCGTACCTTGGCCTTCTCCTCGATCCACGCCTTCCGCTCGCTGAAAGCCTGCAGCTCGATGACTTCATGCCATTCCAGTGCCTCCTCGGCGTCTTCGTCTGGCGATTCGTGGGTGCGTGGTGTCTCCCCAGGTGCTGCGGGCTGGCCGTCTTGCGTCTGGGGCGTGTGCATTACGCGTGCATGGGCGGGCGGAGGGTGCGTGGTGGAAACGGACGGCGTAGGGTCTGCGGGCGGATTGCCGAGGGCGGAATCCTCACCGGAGGACATTGGGAAGAGGGCAGCAGCTCAAGAGATCCTGGAAGCGTCTAGTGTTGCGCGCAGCTGCGTGGGCATGGCGAGGGTGAGGCAGACTGTAATTGTCGTCCGCCGGACACAACGAGGTAGGGAAACGCGGTCCCCGGCGCCAATTCGATCGCCCTCGCTAAAAGTTTTGGCGCCGACAGTCTGTCCACCAATCACAGCGTACAATTACAACGGCTATGGACTACGACATACAACGGCTTCCTGGCAACCAACGAGACTGTCTTGTATACATTTTAAACGGACGCGGCCCCTTTACCAGTCCATCTTTTTCGTCTGCCTCTTCGGCGTAATGGGGATCTTTCCCTTGTACCCGAACCCGTCCAACCACGGCCAGACCTGACTCCTCCGCGCCTCAAACGCCTCGATCGCCGGGGCCTTCTGGAGAGTCAACGCAATGTCGTCCAGACCGTTCAACAAGCAGTGTCTCCGGAAGGGGTCGACATCGAAGGGGATCGGTGGCTTGCCGTTCTCTCGACGGACCTCCTTCTTCTCGAGGTCGACTGCGAGCTCGAGACCGGCCTCCGCATCTTGCGTCAGCTCCTTGCACACGTCCTGAGGAAGGGCAATCGGAAGCATGCCATTCTGCATGCAGTTGTTACGGAAGATGTCCGCGAAGCTTGGGGCGATGATGCAACGAATACCAAAATCGTTCCTGAAAGCGAGGCGTCAGTCCTCCGACGCGAATAAAAGGCGACGCTCAACTCACAAGCTCCATGGCGCGTGCTCACGAGAGCTACCGCAGCCGAAGTTCTTTCCGTCGCAAACAAGGATCTTGGCTTGGGTATATGGCTCGCGGTTGAGCACAAAATCGGTGTCGGCGCCGGTGGCAGGGTCCTTGCGCAAAGTGAAGAAAAGAGCTTTTGCGAGACCTGTGCGCTTCAAGGTCTTCAGGAACTGTTTGGGGATGATCATGTCCGTGTCGACGTTCTCGATGTGCAGAGGGGCGGCGATACCCTTGACGACGATGAACTTCTGCACACTCGAGGGTGCCTCGGCGGGTGGAAGATCTCCCGACGCCGGCGCGACGTAGATGGGCTTCTCGGGCTCCGGGGGAGGGAGAACGGGGTCGGTCAAGAACTCAAACACGCTGACGAGCTTCAGCTTCGGGCCCGCAGCTGCCTGCGCCTGCGCCTCGGGGCTCAGGAAACGGCGCACGTCGGTGAGCTTGCCAGTGATGGCCGCCGCCGCCGCCATAGCAGGGCTGACCAAGTGGGTGCGACCGCCTGCGCCCTGGCGGCCCTCGAAGTTACGGTTGCTCGTGCTCGCGCAACGCTCGCCAGGTTCCAGCTGATCGGGGTTCATGCCCAGGCACATAGAACAACCAGCCTCTCGCCAATCGAAACCAGCCCGCTTGAAGATCACGTCGAGTCCTTCTGCTTCGGCCTGCTGCTTGATGAGCCCAGAGCCCGGAACGATCATGGCGTAAATGCCTTCCGCGACCCGTGCTCCAGGACCGGCAGCGAGAATGACCTTCACTGCGGCGCGGAGGTCCTCGATACGACTGTTGGTGCAGGATCCAATAAAGACCTTGTCGATCTTGACCTCTTGCATCGGGGTATTCGCGGTGAGGCCCATGTACTGTAGGGAACGCTCCACGGAGGACCGTTTGACGGGGTCGGCGATAGCGGAGGGGTCGGGGACGGAACCAGTAATAGCCACGACGTCTTGTGGCGAAGTTCCCCAGGTGACGGTCGGGACGATTTCCTCGGCGGGGATGTTGACCTCGATATCGAACTTGGCACCTTCGTCGGTCTGAAGAGTGCGCCAATACGCTTCGGCTTGGTCCCACTCCTCGCCCTTAGGCGCTAGAGGGCGATTACGCAGGTAGTTGAAGGTGATGTCGTCCGCAGCGATCATGCCTGCGCGCGCACCACCCTCGATGCTCATGTTGCAGATGCTCATGCGCGCCTCCATGGAGAAACTGCGGATGGCCGACCCAGCGAACTCGATGACGCAACCGGTGCCACCAGCGGTACCAATGACACCGATGATATGCAGCACAACGTCCTTGGAGGTGACACCTTCGTTGAGGGTGCCGTCGACCGTGATACGCATGTTTTTGGCCTTGCGTTGCATGAGAGTTTGAGTGGCCATGACATGCTCGACCTCGGATGTGCCAATGCCGAAAGCGAGGGCACCAAAGGCACCGTGTGCTGCACGATATAGGGTCAGAATTGCTCAGCGATAGATGGTACCGGGACTGACTAGAAGTATGCGAGTCTCCACAGACACAAGTAATTCCAGGGAGCTGGAGGTATTCATTTGGCGTAGTCAGGGGTTGAGAAGAGCACGACACTTACTGTGAAGCCCTGTTCTGGCCCGATTACGTGCACGATACCTGGAGAAGGTTCAGACACTCGAAAAGGGGCAGGGGGTGCGCAACACACCTTGACGCCTATCCGTCATCCCAAAATACGTGACACCGAACTCTTTCACATTCTCCTCGAGGGCCTGGCATTGCGCACGAGAGTCTGGCTCGTCTATGAATGCTTGTACGGTAGTGAAATTCTTGCGGGACGCGGTGCTAATAGGGAATTAGCATCTTCACAGATCGAGAAAACGCGTAGACGTACGGGACATTGTGGTCTACGGTTGCGAGAGTGCAGTCTGGTCTCCGGACTGGGCGCCCTGCATTCCGGCTGAGGAGACAGTAAGCGCAATCCATAATGCGCTCGTATGGAAGCGCGACGTACAGTCCTTCGAATGCTTGCGGACTAGTCACTTCATGGGTGAGATGACTAGATGATGATAAGAGAGTCAGCACATGGAGTTTTTAGCAGCTGTATAGACGTACCGGTCGATGTAGATCAGACTCAATCCGTCTTCCTGGACGTCTCTGGGATGGAAGTGAGGTCAGCACTTTGCACGCTTGGAAGTGCATACGCACATGACATGGTCGTCCCAGATTTTGTCGTAGAGGGTTCGTGGTTTGGAGACGGGCGCAGGCATGGTTGGGTGCGGTAAAGTGGGATACTGTAAAGCGTCCACTGTGATTCGACCAATCTAATACCCGTCCATACTGACTCGGTCGGCCGAATCTTGCCGATGGGATCTGAGTTGATGCGCCTTCTGGTGAGAGCGGCGTTATGTGCTTGCCTCTTACGGTCGCTGGATATGGCCTTTCGGACGTCGCTGGACACAGTCGTGACAGCGTTAGCACGAACTCACCCCCATGCCTTCGGATTTCGGCCCTTGCGCTCGCAGCAAATGGGACGATGGCGGTTTCACCGACGTTGCTACAACGTCAATCAGCCCCGACAACTCGGGATGTGGGGTGTTTCAGTCGTCTGGGGTCGCTCAGAGAGTATACACTCCAACACCGAGAGAGTTATAATATTTCTGAGCACAGATACACGGCCCGCAAACACACCCAGCCAACACCCAATCTAAACATAGCCTGGCAGCCATACAATACCGTGACGGAACGTGTGGCCACACAGTCCAACTTCGTCCCTGGGAAACAATCTCCGAGTCTCATGAGAAGCGCGAACGGCCACGGGGAGTGATTGCGTTTGAGAAGATGATGCTCGCCGCGATTCGCGAATGGGAGTATTATACGATCTCACTTGCACAGTTGCACTGTGGTCGGACACGAAGGATGAAGTATCATTACTCGGTCACAGAATGAGCACTTGCGCATTGATAAACGGCCGACGCTCAGTGGCCCGAACGACATGAATCGCACACAACGCCTGAACTTGAACCCCAGGAAGCACCGAGCATCATCCCTGCCAGGATACGGCCTAACTGTGCTAGTGCCCGAGGGAAAGGGAAGCCGCATACTTGTTGAATGTTTCTTGGGTCGAGACTCGATGAAGGTGGTTGCCGAGGCGAAAGACGTTGGACATCTTCGACGATCGTGCCCACATAGAGAACAAGGAGAGATAGGGGCCGTAGAGTGCCGAGAGGTCCACTACGCAGGTGGAGAGACAGGCTCGACAAGACTCGTCATGGCCAACAGTGCGAGGCAGTGCGTCGTGGTGAGGGATGCGAAGAATAAATAAATGGTGCTGGTAAGGCACACCTCAAGCGTTAGTCATCGACGAAAAATAAATGGTGCAGAAACTGGGCCATCATTGGAACGGAATGACGTCGCGGCGATGATGACGCCATGGCAGTGAGGAGGAGCAGGAGGCTCCCGAAGAGGGTTAATAGGCAAAATCGAGCCTGTCATCTTCCGCCTCGAATTATCCTCCGCCCTCGTCCTCGCTCTTCATCCCACCATGCCCACCACCGGCGGCGTCGTCGACGCTTTCAAGAGTTCGTCCGCTCGCTGTCCTGCGCGTCCCCGCCGCAGCCGACGCTCACCCCTGTTCCACAGACCTCATCCGACACGGCAAGAACCACAACAACGCCAGGCACACCAATGACGACCCTCACCCCCAGTACACCCCGCCCCCGCAACAGCAGCAGCAGTCCCAGCAACAGCAGCCTCGGCAGACGCGCGACCACGCGCGTGAACCACCGCGTGAACCGCAACAACCGCAAACACAGAAGACACAGTCGCCTAAATACAGAGACGAACTCGAACAAATCGTGCAAGAGGAACGCGAGGCCAAGAACAAGATGCCGACTTACAAGGGTCTCGAAAGCTTCAAGTTGATCGACAAGATGGGAGAGTACGTCGTTGCAACTGTCGCCTCAGCTGCCATCACAGGCGCTAACACGTCGCCTCTGCAGCGGCGCCTTCTCCAACGTTTACAAAGCGATCGACCTGCGAACAGGCGAGAAAGTCGCTGGTGAGTGCTATCTCGATCTCCGAGAACGAAATCTGCCTGACCGTTCGCCTCAGTCAAGGTCGTCCGCAAGTATGAACTCAGTGCTTCACAGGTTAGTAACCGCACGCCCGACTTTTTTCTTCTTATTCATTCTCTTTCGTTCTTCACGCGCGGCAGTCGGGAGAGAAACACCTTAATAAGGAGTTCAAAAAGAAGCCGCGCGTGACAGAGGTGCCTTTTTTTGCGAGACATCTCTCGATTATTTAGCTAACTTGGACCCGCCATGCGTACAGCGTGCGAATATCCTCAAAGGTGCCTGCGATCTCACATCGCGTACCAATTCGATATTGAGACCCTGTTTACAGAGGTTCAAATAATGCGAGGCATAAATCACCCGGCAATCGTGAAGCTCCTGTCTTTCTCGGAATCCAACGAGCACTACTTCTTGGTCCTAGAATGTAAGCGCTACTGGTCAGAATCCGTGCGTCATGCTGACCAGTGGCTCCACTCAGTGTTGGAAGGCGGCGAACTATTCCACCAAATCGTCAAGTTGACTTATTTCAGCGAGAACCTTACACGGCACGTCATTCTCCAGGTTGCGCAGGGCATTCGTCATCTCCACGAGGAGCGTGGGGTGGTCCACCGCGACATCAAACCCGAAAATCTCCTTTTCGAGCGGATACCGATTGTCCCATCCAAGAACCCACAGCCCAAACAGTTCGACGAGGACAAGGAGGATGAAGGCGAATTTATCCCCGGCGTCGGTGGTGGAGGTATCGGTCGCATCAAGATCGCCGATTTTGGTCTCAGTAAGGTAGTCTGGGACGAGCAGACTATGACACCTTGCGGAACAGTGGGTTACACAGCGCCGGAGATCGTCAAAGACGAGCGGTATAGTAAGAGCGTCGACATGTGGGCACTTGGATGCGTCCTATACACACTCCTTTGCGGTTTCCCCCCTTTCTACGACGAGAGCATCAACGTGCTCACCGAGAAGGTCGCCAAAGGTTACTATACCTTCCTGAGTCCTTGGTGGGATTCCATAAGCGCTTCAGGTAAGCACAATAACGAATTTTAGTTGCTTCTCATCGCTGATCTTGCCCTCGCAGCAAAGGACCTCATCACACACCTCCTTTGCGTTGACCCCGCCCAACGATACACCATTGACGAATTCCTCGATCACCCTTGGTGTAAGGCTGGCCCATCCCCGCCACCCCCACCGACTCCGGGTCCAGACCGTTACAACGAGCCCTTGGACTCCCCTCTCCTTGCCGCAGTCCGTGGTGGTGGCCGGGAAGCGCGGTCACCTGGTCTTGCGACGCTGAAAGAGGCGTTCGACATCACCTATGCAGTCCATCGAATGGAGGAGGAAGGTGCACGTCGTCGTGCCGCGAAAGGCGGTGCCAATCGTGGTTTCTTAGCCGGCTTGAACGAGGAGGATGAAGATGCGTCGTTCGACGAGGACGAGAATGTAGTTGCAGAGGCGAGACATCGACACGGAGAATCGCCAGAGGATCAGCGCGGCCGCACGCTGGGCCAGGCTTCGCAGGGTGTCGGCGCGAAGATGGCCGCAAAACGTGCGCTACAAGGCAACGCCCAACCCAAGCAAGGAGGAATACTCTACGACGGCCGCGCCGGTCAGCGCGATCGGGCGCGGAAGACCGGCAGTGCCCCCTTCGAGTTGCACATGGACGGAGCTACTCTGCTAGGCCGAAGGCATAAGCGGGGCGGCGTCGGTCAGACAACGTTCGGAGGAAGTCCTCTGGCTCAGGGTGGCTTTGGCCAAGAGCAAGAGCTTCCCGAGAATCCAGGAAGTCCTATGCGGATTGACTGACCCGAGTCTTATTCCAGTCGTCTCAATGTCCTTATTGTTCCCATCTATCGTCGCACCTCATCCCGCGACTCTCCTCCCGTCCAATACCACACCTCCCTCTCCTGTTCCGTTGTATCCCCGGTCCAATTGTATTCATAGTCTCGCTCTGTTATGATAGTTTGGGACCCACGCCCGGAAACCTTGCAGCAAGTTAGTCAGCGTAGTATTATCACACACGATTGTCCTGCATATCATTATGTAAACCGTTTCGATTTTTAGTGGCCCTCTCGATAATAGAAACACCTCTTGGAGTTTGGGATTATTGCAGTAGTGCAAAACGACGCACGTAAACTTATTTGGGTATAGCGCAGCGCTGAAAGGTAATCGACGACTTTGTGGCGTTGGTACACGTGGCAAAGCTGATCTCCGAGCCCGCCTTCGCATACACCGCCGTGGCACCAGCTGCTCTTTAAACCTCTACAGGCGATGTCGCAAGATGATCCTACACGCTCCCAGGACACTACCTCACTCGATGGCGCAGCGGGCTTCCTCTCTAACATCTTCACTCCCGGCTCGTCTCTCAACCCGACCTTCCTGCTCATGTTGGATGGCGCCTTTGCCCTCCTACTCTGCGTGTTCTTGGGTCTCTTGATCCTGACGCGGGGAAACTTCCACATCATAGCACTTATCGTCATCGAAGGGTGTTTGTGGGCGAGCGTTAAGTGGTATGTTCACGGTGCTTCTCCAACGTTGGGTCGCGCTGACGTGCACGCAGGTTTGTGGCTGAATTGCAACGGACGGTGGGACAGATGCCTGTACCGGATGCCGCAAAAGAGAAGGAGGAATAGTATACACGTACGGATACAGTTGAGTGCGATACACGCTCCCCAATACTAGGCGAGTTCTGACCCCGAATTGCAGGCCGTCATCTACGACCTCGCTCACTCATGTCGTACCACCGCTTCGTTCTCCGTGCGCTCTCTTGGGCTAGCGAAAACACTAAAGGCGGAGTTAGAGAGGAAGGAGGAATGATAGGGAAAGGCGTACGTTCGCGCTCTGTGCCGTCAAGACCCTCTCGGAACGCCAGCGTCCCGTCGCCTGCTCCTGCCCCACCTCCCGAAGCGTTGATGGATGCGAAGTGTTGTGCTTGATCTATGACCTCGGGTAGACGAGAGCGAAAGGTCTTGGGAGGGATATCATTCTACTGCGCTGGATTTCGAAGTGTTGTATCGCCTACCTTGCATAGAATCCTGGAGATTTCGTTTGCCGGCGCGTCATCGAGCCTGCGCGGGTTCAACAGCTGTCTAAGCACCATGGCAGAAATACGTACAGTTTCATGATCATACGTCCAAACCCATACCACAGCCCGCCCTGTCCTACGAGATTGGCCAGCTTCACGCTTCGGGCCTCCGCATTCAACGCGTTCCGCACCCGCGCTTGGAACGGTGGCGGGATGTTGAAGTCAGCGTAGTCACTGAGTGGGAGATGTCAGAGTGAGCCCCACGATGTGCCATCACGACGCACGAGTAGATGAGAATATACGCCATCCACATAGGCACTTGAATCTTGCTCAGAGGTTTGATCTACTCACAGCTCAGCCGCGGTGGGAAGACCAGCATGACTGAGGAACATACGTCGCGCTCATTGCCGCCGTCGAGATGACCCAGGTCGGGAATTTCGACCTTGAACGTGCACTGTATCTTCTGGTTCTCGGCGAGGATTGAGTCGATGGAGTAGTAGTCGTCGTCCATGGCGGAGGTGGGGAGGAGGTCAGTGTGCGGACGCGTTTGACGCGTGCCAAAGGTCGCGACTTTGATTCGACGCGCGAGCGGTGTTTCCCACGCACCCTCCTCTCGCTCCGTCACACCCATGTCCCTGCTCCGCGCCCTGTCTCTGCGCCGTCTACCAGCAGCATCGCTGCCTCGGCCATCCCATGTCCTGCCGCGCCATGTCCCACGCTGTTTCTCGACGACACCCGCGCGGGCGAACGCGGACGACAAGACTGGCGAGATGATGTCAGCTATCCGGGAGTCCAAGTTCTTCCAGGACCTTCAGTCCAAACCCGAGATTGCCAAGGTCATGATGGACACAGTGAAGGTGTTGAAGGAAGAGAGTGCGTGTGCTCTGTCCCACGTATCGTTACTAGCTGACTGAGGCGTATGTAGACTTTGACATGGAGAAGCCGTCCATGATGGCAATGCTCACAAATTCGCGGATACGGGAGCAGATGAAGATATTGTATTCCGCTATGCAGGAGGCGGGTGTAGACATGGAGAGTGCAAAGGTCCGTATTGGTTTCGGTGGATGCTGGCAGCGTACTCAAGATCCTTGCAGGAGACGGTGGACCTCCTCAGAAGCAAAATGCAGTCAGGAGACAAGTAATATACGACGCTGCGCCTTACATGCTGTTTATACGCCATACTGCACCCTCCATAATATTATTCACGGTACAATATTACTTCAACCGAACTCCGAACAAAGTCCACCTTCGAAGTCACCGTAATCCTGGGCGTCGCGGCTCCCACCCTGCCTGGCAGTGCAGCTATTTTCAAGCAAACAGCCTATACGAAACTAGATTCAAGTGTTCATCCCCTCGCCTTGCGTCAATCATTCCAGACGAGTCCAAAACAAACCAAGGGTGATACAAACGCGTACATTGTACACTGTGCGTTCTCGGAATGAATTAACTCCACTCACGGAGAACATGTGTGTACCAGGCTTTTATTTGTGCGTATCAGAAGCTACAAGTACAGTCGTTTGCGTGGTCGTATATGTTGTCATCGCATGGTAGAATCGTTACCAATCAAATGCCTCGGTGTGCAAAACCACCTCGCTTGCTGCGATACGTTCCTTCATGACGTCTACCTGGGCCCGTGTAACCGCCTTGCGCACATCTCGGGTAAGTGAGTCGGGCCCACACGCTATAATAGTGGCGCTCATTAACGTCTAGCGACGCTTACAGAGACTATGCACGTACCCGCAACAAGCATGCGTCCCTTGCAGGATTGTATGCGTGCACCGACGAGGGCTTGGACATCTGGACGACCCTCGCGCGCGCTGAAATCATCCATCGAGACGTCGCTTCCACTATCCTTGATGTCCTCATCATCAGACTCGTGTTTCTCGTTCTCCGCGGTGGTGTAGTGTAAGATGAGGGACGCAGCCTTGTGTGGCGCATCTGAAAGGGCCACTCGTACGTCCTTTTCGAAGGCATCGAGTATAGCTATGAGGTGTATGTAAGTATCAAGTCGGTCTGTATATGGGAGACAAACGCACCACGGTCCTTCGCAACCCACACAAGTTGTACTTGCTTACACCAAGAGAGGGGGTCCTGCATCGCCCGCGTCACTGCTTGTAGGACTGGCAGCCCGAATCCAATGCCCGTCCCGCCGACCACGATCAGCACGTCATTAAACGCGTCGACGTCAGGGATGCGACCGTATGGCCCGTCGACGATAGTGGACAGTACAGGCTCGCGACCATCGGCGATGAGTTCTTGAATACGCTCGTAGAGGCGGGCCGTGAACCCATCCTCTGCACGAACGAGCAAGGCCATCTCGTCTTTCTGTGCAAGCGCTTTCTCCGTGTCTTGAAGGCTGGGAGTGTTGAGCGGAGGAAGCGAGTAGATCGTAAAAGGGTGGCTCTCCATTGGACGACACCCAAGAACGCGCAAGAAGACGTGTTGACCTGGTTGCCAGTATAGCCGTGATCCCGTTACGGTAAGACGCATGAGGCGATCCGGAAGGAGCTCGGCGCGCATTTGAGGGAAGCTCTTGTACGCAAGTCGGGTCCGGAAAACTGCGTACAGAACCGCGCCATACCTCCAAATGGCGGCAGCAGACCAGACGGCGATGGTTGCGTAACAATAATATTGCGATCCAGCATGGCGAGCGACTAGACACGTGCTATTAGCCAAGTAACAAACGAGAGCGAGATTACGCCTACCATGGTCCGTCATCCACCCAATAAACGCAGCCGCGGCGACGAAGTGCACCACGAAGAACGCCTCGTAGTAACGCCGACGAATTTGAGGAAGAGAGAAGAAACAGAGTACGAAAAGCGGCACTAATGCGCCAACGCCACTCGGGAAGAAGGTATTCCTCTGCCATGTATACCACCACGGTTGTTGGCGTTGTGCGCGGATAGTCAAGGCGATCGTGTGAATCATGGCAAGGATGACTACATCGAAGTTAGAGACGGATTTGAATTTACAAAATTTTACTCACAGCACAACCAACCACCATACTGGTGCAAGACTTGCATCTTTGCATACGACACGGCTAGAGACGTGACTGTCAGCATTGGTGCAAAATATGGGTGAGCATGACCGACCTGTCATCGAGGTAAGGAGGTTCCGCTTGACGGCTAGAGTACTATTCTTTTTTGAGTGTCGGACGGCGAAGCTGTCAAAGCCTGCTTACTATAGCCAAGGCAGCATCGCTGTGGCGATCCACTCAGGACGCAGTCCGATTGGGTAACTCCCGAAGTTGGGTGGTCGAATGTAGGCGGTCACACCGAACGTGTAACCGGCACAAAAGACCGCGAAGGAAGCGAATACTAGCAGTGGCCCTGCGGGTGGTGCGTGCCTCGACTTGGGATAGGTCACGTAACGCGTCGCCGCAAGTGCTTTGCGGAAGACACTAAGTGGTGGTTAGGATGGACATACGTTTCAGCCAAATACAACTACTCACTAGCTGAGGGCGCTGTCGCGTTTTATCAGCCGGGCGAGTATGAAAGCGGCGGTAACAGCTGCAACAAAGTATGTCGTGTACAGCCCGTATCGATACTGCATGACTGTTGCGAGGTCAGTGGGCCCGAGAAAATTGGAGAGAATCTTTCGTACCCCATGGATCGTTGCCCACCTGGCACCAGGCCAATTCAGCGTCCGTTGGAACATAGTGTCCAAACCGTGAAGTGCCATTCCCGTAACGTGCACACTGCGGGTATCCCTCGGGGATCGAACTTGAGTCTCCCATGTCATGATTCATCGTGGCAGCCTACGGATGGCGTCGGGGGAACAAAGACGAGAAGTAGCCGAACTGTGAGGTCGTCGTAAAAAGCGAGAAGCGTAACATTTCACTTTTTATACGACCACAAGCGTGACTTCGCAGGTCACAGGAGCCAACTCGACCAATCAAGCCAAGTGAATATTGAGGGTGCGGGCTGTCGGAGGGCATGGCGAACTGGCTTGGGCCTCGAAACTACTCGAAGATAGGTAGGGTGGAACACCGTCCCGCCCCACACATCCTCCAGTAGATTTTTGGACCCTTGGCGCCCCCGCATTTTAAAAGTCCGTTCTGCTCGACTCCGCTGCCAGACAACAGCCAGCAGCAGTGTTGCCCTGTATGCAGAGACCACCAGGGCGGATGAATTCTCTTGGCTTGAGTGCTTCCAGCCGATAACGACCCGGACATTGCGCCATACGACTGCGAGGCTCGGACGCGAAGCTGGCAACGCCGTGCGCTGTAACGGGGCCCAGACACGGCATAGAGCGTGGGAATATCTTGATAACATCGATAAGGTACCTGAGGGTGGCGAACAGGACGAGAGGCAACGAGAGGTCAGAAGGGGACGCACCATTGACCATATGTTGCCCGTCGCCAATGAATGGCGAACTATAGAGTAGCACGACCGAGCTCATCGACCGCTGCACAACGTGGAGCGGGCATCATTGCAATGAATCGGAACGGCTGGAAACAGTGAGCAAAAGGTATGGCGGAGGCAGGTGGAAGCATACCCTGGACCGGGGCATGCCACTTTGACAGCTGAGCAAAGACGGTTTCTTAGTGAAGACAACTTGACATAGAGTGTTGGTACTGGGTTGAAAGATAGACATTAGGAGGGAGAGTCACAAGAGTGGGTGGGACGAGGGCGAGGTTGGGGTGAGGAGGGGGAGAAGAGGAGGGAAGAGTAACGCGAGACCGCGGTATTTATTCGCGGTGAGGCATTTTGGCGCCACAGGATGCCGAGGCTCGCCCGGCCCGAGGCATTTCTGCCCCAGTGACCAGCGGCTATTTGAAGTAAGCGTCCGTGTGTCCTTGTCCTTGCCTTTGCTTTGCCTCCTGCGACTTATTTTCGGAGGAGACGCATCGAACCCGCAGATCTCAAAGAAAATTCTCTCTGCGCTATGCTTCAATCCTCATTCTATCATCTCCCATTTCAAAATCAACAAGTTCCCTCCAGCAAGACATACAACGTTGACCGCCCCCGTATGCAAAGATGGTCGACTGCCACCTTCATCGTTCTTTGCACCATTTTGCAGGAAAGGTCACAAGTGGCTCTCTAAAACTTTAGCCAGATTGATATCAGGAGTACGTCTCAAAGGATTCCCTTCGTATCACGATAGCGCACGTACTTATGGAACAGAGTTAGGATCATGGAACATGGCTAGATGATAAGACTGTGAATCGCCTGCCCACCAAGGACCATTTTAGTAGTGAGAACTGCGCACATTAGCGCGGAAGTAGGTCTTGCTATCGTTCGTGCCGGCCTGATTGACTTGAAATAGCGTCTCCGGGTGCTTGTGACCACCTTGTGTGCTCCACTCGACTTCTGGGAGCTGTCAGACGCGGACTATTTCCACGCGTTGCACGCGCACCTCCGTATCGCCTTTGAAGCGGAAAGGGCGATCATCTCCGTGGGCTGCTTTAAAGCGTCGTCTGCAGTCGAGAGTGCGAGACCAGCCGAGCGCCATGTCCTCCTCACAGACGAACGACGTACTTGAGAAGAACGTGGATGCTTCGTTCACGGAATCACTCAGTCTCGGAGATAAGGATGAAGCTTTGAAGCTCGTTGGCTTGGAAAGGGTTGGTTCATTCACAGAGGAGCAGTACAGAAGGGTACGACTCAAATTGGTGCGTTTTCACCTGAACGTTTTCGGTTTTACTTGCTTATCGGACCGTTGTATAGGACCTAGTCATACCCCCGCTTTGTGCTGCGGTCTACTGCTCGCAATATCTGTAGGCCTTCCTCCATGATCGGAGTAGTGCGCCATGACCGATAGACACTTACAGGGACAAGAACGTACTGAATTATGCCAGGTGAGTCAGCAGATCGATAAATCACTCTTACGACTCAACACCATTCGTAGCATCATGGGCCTACCTATCACCGGACAGGTTTGGCCCGCAAACGATCGCCTCGATCATTTACGCTGACACTGTCATAGCACTACAATCTCAGTGCTCTCGCCTTTTACCTCGGTACGCGCCTATGCCATATCCGAGGTTCAGCATATTCAAGTATCATGCACAGGCTTCTTAATCTGGGTCTTTCCAAGCATGTATATCTCGCAGAAACTGAGACTAGGAAAATATCTGGGCTGCAACATCGTTCTGTGGGGTATCATCATGATGCTTCACTCAGTGCCACAGTCTTTTGGGCCGTTCTTCGTGTTGCGGCTACTTTTAGGTAAGAAATCGTGTTTGTATGGGCATGGGTTCATCTCAGCATTTTCCTAGGCATGCTCGAGAGCTGTGTCGCCCCAATCCTCATTCTCATCATATCTATGTTTTATACCAAGAACGAGCAGGTATGTCATGTCAATAAAGGTCTACGTCAGGAGAGCTCATCCATGCAGGGACGACGGATTTCGTGGTTCTACCTCATGGTGAGGGCACCATTTCCCCTCCCATTGCCTTCGAATGATCTTCATCCCGTGTACAGAACGGGGTCTCCGGTATCTTCGGCGGTTTTGTGGCATATGTGCGTATTCTAGACACCCCATCGCTTGGCATACTCAGCGGATGACAGGGTATTTCCTTCGACACAAACGCCAAGATCGCGCCGTACAAAATCATGTACCTGCTGACTGGCGCCCTGGCAATTTTGTGCGGAGTGGCTGTCGTTTTGTGGATGCCTGACTCACCTCTGCACGCAACCTTTCTCTCCCGAGAAGAACGTATCATCGCAATCGAACGTGTCCGAAACGACCAAGGTGGTACTGAGAACAAGACGATCAAACGATACCAGCTGGTCGAGGCCGTCACAGATATCCGGACTTGGCTGATCGTACTTTTGACACTCATGAGTGCGTCAGTTCATTTTTCTCTCCCCTCGTTGACCCTTACTGCGTTTGTAGCAAGTATTCCCAATGGATCACTGAGCAATTGTAAGGATCCCATTAGTATCGGTAAACATATGAAAGCTCACCATGTTACTTACAGTCGGTAATATCATCATCAAGGTGTGTTGCCTTTTTATGCATAGGACGAGATTCTAAAGTCGTCCCAGAGCTTCGGTTATACGTGAGATTCGTCTTCGTGTAAGGCGTTCCGGATGTCAGCTCAGCCATCTGCCACGACGCAGGTCACAGCAGGCGTTAGTATTGTCCGCCCCGATCGGAGCCGTAGGCATCTTCAGCGCCGTCTTTTGCGGATGGTTATCCGACCGAATGGTACGTCAACTCGTTCTCCTACGGCCATTGACGACAAAATTTACGCTTAGTACTGCAGGGCGATAGGATGATTCCTATCGTTGTCTCTCTCGTTCCCACTATCGTTGGCGCGGCACTCCTTGTCGGGCTTGACTCGACCCCTGCTCACAAAGGAGCGCTCTTGTTCGGTGCGATCAAATCTCTGGTACAGCTATGCCGTTATTCTGACCAGGGTCCAGCGAATTATGCCATCACGACATTTGGCAGTTCCTTGGCAATCATCTACGCGTACAACGCGAGCAATACAAGCGGCCATACAAAGAAAGTTACCATCAACGCCATGACACTCGCTACTTTCTGCGTGGGTAACATTGTAGGCACTGAGACCTTTTTGCCCAAGGATGCGCCAAATTATATTCCCGGGAAAACGGGAATCCTCATCCTCCTATGCATTTCATTTTTCTTATGCTTTGGAATTCGCTGGGTCAACGCCCGTCTGAATGCCAAGAAGAGAGAACTGATTCGCGAGTTGAAGGAGAGGAACGGTTGGACGGACGAAGATGTCGAACGGGAGAGGCAGCGGCACGCGTTCCTGGATATGACAGATAAAGAGTAGGTTCTGTCTCCCATAGTTTGGGTCTGCCTCAGCTGACTCGCACGTCTGTGCTTCCAGGAACCCGTACTTTGTCTATACACGCTGAGTGTGAGCACCACGAACTCGAATAATCACCGTTCTAGACTCTACGTGCCACGCTATGAGGTGAAGGATAACCTGTTGCAGTGCGTGTGAGGTAAGACTGGTTGCACGGAAAGAGAACGGGGAGTCAAAATAACGAACCCTCACATTGGTTCGGGGTCATCCGGCAACCGCAAACATTGATACGATAGTGGACATCGCTTCGTAGGCCAGAAGCCGAGCTCCTGCCTCGAGGTTTGCCGTCATCCCTCTCGCTTCCGTTGGCGAAGGCCCCTGGCCAACGTGTTCGGTGAGCTCTCATCTTCTCGAGCAACTCGCTCGTTGAAAGAGAGCTTCGATCTGTAGACTTACGGAACATTCTCCTCATGTACACCTTAAGGTTCACCGGGCCTTTTCCGCGCCAACACAACTGCAGGATTGTCCGAAGGAAGGTGGAGCCATTCACTCCTTTCATCTCGGGGGACGCTGCCTAGATGGAAGACTGCAAGACTGTGGCTGACGGATGATCATGATGAGGTGCTCGTAGGCGTCCCTTTCAACCCGCAGTGTGTGAACGCGGACTGACGGCAGACAGGTAGAATGACTTCCCGCGGACGCACCATATACGACAGGAGCGCAGATCCCGAGCTCATGTACGGGTAGCGCGCATCACAATGCAGCACTGCGTCTGCCTATCGTCCGTGCTGGGCTGATTGAGCGTTTCGCGAACCCACTTGTGACGTTGATTTGGTGAGGAGGCCCGGGTAGGCGATCTTTTCCTTCCATGCGTGCCAGGCACCCTTCAGCGTCGCGCTGGACGCGGGGAGTGGGAATGGCGGGATGGTATAAAGCTTCGAAGGTCTTAGCGAGACTGAACCTTCGGCATCCCCTCCGCTTCTTTCCCCTCGCACAAGATGTCGCATCATGCTCTCAGCGACGACACCGAGAAGAAAGCCGACTCTTCAACCCATGAGTCGGTAACGAGTATCGACAACAAAGATGAAGCTCTCAAGCTCGTTGGCCTGGAGCAGTCCGTCACGTTCACCAAGGAGCAGTATCGTCAACTCCGTTGGAAGTTGGTGCGTACCCGTCCACGGCCTCAATAGGTGCATACCTCAATGTTTTCGCAGGATATGGTTATCCCTCCGTTGTCTGCAGCGGTGTACTGCTCCCAATACTTGTGCGTGTCAATTTCATGGGCGCGATGCCGTCCAGATATTTACGCGTTCATGACGTAAAGGGACAAGAACACGTTGAATTATGCCAGGTAAGCTCATAGTTATATGCAAATGGATTCTATATACTGATTATCGCGAAACATAGCGTTATGGGTCTTCCAATCACTGGACAAGTATGCCGTATTTCATTGTATGGCTTCAGCCGCTGATCAGATCTCAGCATTATAACCTTTGCGCCCTAGCATTCTACCTCGGTGAGATTCCTTGACGTCTTTGGGATATGGAAAGTCTCACTTCTGACTTCTAGGCTTTCTCATTTGGATCTTCCCAACTATGTACATCTGCCAGAAGTTGCCACTGGCGAAGTATCTCGGGGTCAACGTCATACTCTGGGGCATCGTAATGATGTTACATGCGGTACCAAAGTCATGGGGTCCCTTCTTCGTCCTGCGTGTGTTGCTCGGTAAGTTGAACGTCACCTTCGCTGTTGCTCAAACTTATACCTGGTGCAGGGATGCTCGAGGCGTGTGTTGCTCCAATCCTGATCATTATGATCTCTATGTTCTACACAAAAAATGAGCAGGTAATCTTATATTTTTGTGAGCATCATTCATTCGCTCACGTGTGGTGATCTAGGCTCGCCGGATTTCTTGGTTCTACTTAACGGTAAGTCGTATGGCCGAGGATATACCAGCGCGATGCTGACAAACCCTAGAGCGGAGTGGCCGCTATATTCGGAGGTGGCGTTTCCTATGTGCGTACTCTCAGCCTTTATCTTCAGCGTGATAAACTTACTCGATACGTAGGGTATTTCGTATGCCACACACGCAGCCATCACACCATACAAGATCCTTTACCTCCTTACTGGCGCTTTGGCGATCTTGTGCGGCTTCGCGGTCCTGTTATGGATGCCCGACTCGCCCGTGAATGCTGCGTTCCTTACGCCGGAAGAACGTGTCATGGCGATTGAACGAGTGCGAGCCGACCAGGGAGGAATCGAGAACAAGACAATCAAGAAGTACCAAATTGTCGAGGCCTTACTGGATATTCGTACCTGGTTGATCGTGTTCTTGACCCTCGTCAGTACGTCACGTCGTTTCCGTTCTTCTGTCCCCTCGCTGATATGATTGTACGCAGCTAGTATTCCGATCGGGGGGCTGAGCAGTTGTGCGTTAATTTCGTTCTAGACATATTGATCAAATGTTTATCCTCTGTGACAGTCAGCAACCTGATTATCAAGGTACGTCTGAGTATACTATTCATTGAGATCATCTACCTAAGCACCCGATTTCACAGGGCTTTGGATATACGTATGCAAAACCCGTTTCTGGCGCAATCCGGAGCTAATCGCCTTTCGTGCACACAGGTCTCAGCAAGCATTGATTCTTTCTACTCCCGTCGGTGGGATGGAAATTGTCAGCGTATTGATCACGGGTTGGCTTTCCGATCGCTATGTGCGTGTACTTGATGTCATAGGAACTGCTACTGACCTTTGACTAGGCCGAGCGAATGCTGCCGATTGTAGTTGCCAATGTGCCTACCATAGTTGGAGCAGCGATGCTTATTGCGATTCCGGATACACCTTCGAACAAGGTCGCTCTTTTACTGGGTATGTTCATTGAGCTTGACTCTGGCCCGGCTCGGTGCTGATCTCATCCAGGAACTTACCTCGTCGTCACATACATTGCTTCCATCGGAATAATCTACGCGTGGAATGCTAGCAACACCAGCGGACATACGAAGAAGGTCACGCTCAACGCAATGACACTGGCCGCCTGGGCTATCGGCAACATCATCGGCGCGGAGGTGTTCCTTCCTAAAGATGCACCGCTTTATATCCCGGGAAAGACGGTCGTACTCGTTATGATATCGACATCACTCCTTACGTCGTTTGTCCTTCGCTGGATTAACAGAGATCTCAATATCAAGAAGAAGAAGGAACTCCTCCGCTTGAAGGAGGAGAACGACTGGACCGACGAAGATGTCGAGCGGGAGAGGCAGCGTCACGCGTTTTTGGATATGACAGATCGAGAGTAAGAGTGCAATATTTTTCAGTCTTCGCTTGCTGATCTCCCTCTCTGCACCACAGAAACCCGTACTTCGTATACACGTCGTGAATCAAACCGACCAACTTAGAGAGTTGCCAAATTTGGGATTTGGTGTAGAGCACCCTGTCCTGATTAGACGTTTTTGGACCTGTACCATGTGCATCTTCTTGTGACCGCGCTCCCTGTACTATTATCGTCGCTGTTCTATTCAACCATGAAGCCCGCGGATAACTCTTTCGAAACCAACACCTCGACGAGCGCGCTCACCTCTGACAACCTTCGCCTTGCGCCATTACTTGCTAAGATTGATAAATCTCAGCTCATCGGTTCGTACATCCGTACTCAGGCGGTGCATCGCACATTCTACGCACACGAAGGGAAGAAGACCGCGGAGAAATGGAACAAGACGGGGGCTACGAACACGATAGATGACGACGACGGTGTCGAAGAGGCGAACACGATGTTTGGCACCCCCATGCTGAAACCAAGAGTGCCAGAGGCACCACAGGAGAAGCCGAGGGCTGCCAATAGAGATGACGGAAGGCGTGAGATGAAAGAATCGCGCAAGGCATGCGGAGAACGAGCAGCGGTGGCGAGCACAGGCAAGCACGATTCCAGAGACAAGGCAGAGAAGAGTACGAAACGGAAAGCACCCGACAATTCAGACATGAAGCACAAGACACTCGACTCAACGAAGCACAAGTCTACGAACACCATGGATAAGTACGTCCAATCACTCAGAAAGAACGTGGACGTGGTCAAAAACAGAAAGCGTCCGAGGAGCCCAGATTCCGATCGCGAAGCTCGTAAGTACTCTCTGAGCTTGCTCGAGCTGCGTTTCCTCGGACTGATGTACAGACAGTATTAAGCGAGCGACGGGAGCGTCGCCGCGCGAAGAAGGCCATCATGGACCCATCCTCACGGGACGAGGATGATGAAGGGGGCAAGTCAAAGAAGAAGGGGAAGAAGAAAGGGAAGGCAAAGAACCTTGCTGCAGGCCTAGCCCTCATGCATGGTTTCTCCGCCACAAACGTGGGGGCTGGCAGACTGACGGTACGCTTTCTAACCATCTGTAACGCGATGACGATTCACCAACGTCCTGTAGATGAAGCCCACCTTTGGTGTTTTCCACAAGGGTAAGGCCTCGGATAAGACAAAAACCTCAAGCATACAAAGAAGTGAGTAAGTTTTTGTTTAGATCCCCCACCATGACCTTATCGTGGCGTAGAAACCGTGCTTACTGGATGGTCGGAAAACGATTTCCTCGGCAATACACCCCACGAGACAAGTAAAAATAAACCTAGGGGCCCCAACGTGGACGACGCCATGTCAGGCTCGGAAAATGTTGATTCTTCCGATGCTTCCTCGAGCCATGCATCCACCGCACCTCCGAAGCGCATCAAGATCAGCAACTACGATCGTAAGCAGCACCCAGCCAAAACAGACAGCCTCCGCGCGAAGACAAAGGCAAAACGTCCCAGGGATTCGGATAGTGATCATCCTCTTGCGAATGAAGGATGCGACTCGGAGGGCCATGACGAAAGCGAGTGTAGTATTCCGGCCCGAACTAGGCAAGCGTCGGTCGTATGGGACATCGAAATGGAGAACGAGGATGCAGGCAAGAAGGATGCCACGAGCGAGCCGACGCGTGGTCAAACGCCTTCGAATGTCGGGACGATGGCAGGCACGATCATCGTCGACACGCGAGCCTTGCGGTGGAGTGCTACCCGCGACAAAGACAGTGCTGACGACAGTGCTGGTTCAGGCCCCTCCGACGAGAGAACCCCCCACGAAATACCGCACGCCTTGGAAGGACAACCTCCAATGACGGAATGCAATGTGTCGTATCTATCGCTTTGCCCTTCTCATTCGGCCTCGCAGATCGGCAAACATCCCCCAGTTGCACTCGATACTAGCCTTCCACAACAGTCTTCGTACTTTGCTCGCCCAGTGCCGACACAGCCCGATATACAAGTGGCGACTTCTGGAAACCACATCTGTGACCCTTCTCGCTTCCCGACGGAGCTCCCTGCCCTTTCTGCTCCTATACCACGCTCGCCACGCACAGCCACACCTGTGGCGATTGAACCTGATTTCCCGGACATTCCGAATCCTCCTCATCCAATCCAGCTAGCACCGACGCCTAACGGCCGACGCCCAGGGCCCGAAAGATGTGGGACCCCTCGTTCTACCGTGTCCAGCATTACGATGGAGCTCTCTGCGCAAACCTCCTGTCGAACTTCGCGTGACACATTCTCCGCAAGACCTTGGACATTTCGGGCTCCACACTGGCTACCTCGTCAACTCCCTGGTCCACGAGCCGAGGAACCGTGGCCAGCAAATCAACACTCTGGCACGACTTCGGACGATATCAATTCCCTTGCTCTTTCCGAATTTCCGGATTACGCTACAGCCGACGATACTTGTCTCATGTCGAACTTCGTGGACGGCGCACGCGTCGAGAGACATCAGACCACGTCACCATTCCAGCAGGTTCTGGGACAGTTTATGGAACTTGCTCACCACGATGGCTCAGACGGCGATCTTTCCTATTGTCATGGCGACGAACTGTTTGCCCAGTATTCGCCTGTGGAGTCTTGCAACGAGGATGCCTATTCTATAGCTATGGCTGGAAACGATTCAACGTTGGATACCGCGGCTTTGGACAACCCCTCTGGATTTGACGCGGATGCGGCCTATGATACCTCCCCTCTTTGCTGGTCTGGTCTTGAGCTTGACACGACGGTCAACGACAGTCGACCCGAAACCTGGCCGGAGCAGTTTGAGCCCTTTGTCCAGGACGGGATCCTTTGTCCAGACGGCGGCGTAACTAATGACATGCTTCAAGACGAAGAGGAATACCTTCGTCATCCTCCCGATCAGTATGACGGCCAAGATGCGGACGAGATCGATGGGTTGTGGTGGTGCGAGCAAGCAACTCCATCGGATATCTCCGCTGTGGAGTCTGCTGTTACTGATGCGCCTCTGCCCAACACTCAGCCATTCTGTGAAGGTCGGGACCTGCTACGCAACATTACAAAGTTGGAGAGCGATGGCGGTATGGCGGAGGAGTATCCAACGGTATTCAGGGTCGAGGAGGATGTAGCGAGACAGTTACAGGATCATTGGCGTCCCCAGCGGCTCTAGAAATGTATTTTGTCCAGCTTCAGAGAGTGTACAAAGCGCGGCAATATAGAAAACACGTACAAACCACGCGAGCACGTGAGGGTCGCGCTCTGTTGATGCGTGACAGGGCCAGTGTCGACACGGTGTGACTGATGTGACCTCACGCGTAGCGTCTAATAGACGCCCTAAATGTGGCCCAATATTTGTCTTAAAAGGCGCGCCCGGTCGTCGTCGCCAGCCAACTTTTTCCCGACCACCCATCCCGCCACTCGCCGCTGAGCACCCCGCTACCTCCTCGAAGTCCTGCCATGGACTCGAAAGAAAACATTATCAGCGCCAACAACCCGCTTGTAAGTGCCTCAGCGCTCGATGCCCTCGCCGTGCGACTGGGCTCTAATTAACGTTATCCTCGTTCCCAGCACGCGCCCTTCGTCAAACCCGAGCCCCAAGATCAAACTTTCGCTCTGCTTGCTGCCGACCAACCATGGCACGGAGTTCCGGATGTAAAGTCTGGTATTAAGCCCGAGATTGACGCAGGCCCTGAGGTGAGTGTTCGACAAGTTGTATGATTCTGGTTGTAGGTGACACGCTTCGTTTTAGCCTTTTCCTGAAGCCCGCGCTTTCCACCATGACGCTGCGCAGAACGGTGCACAACCACACAAGAGAGAAGAATTCAACCCTGTCCCCGTACCACCGCGAGCCCCCGAGCGTCCCTTTTTTACTGCACACAACTCGGCTGCTGAAATTGAGTATGTTCCGGAAGACGCGCTGAAGGAAGGCTTGGGTATGGTCAAGGCCCTTAGCGCGAATATCAAGAAGTTGGAACTCGGTAGTAAGATGCGTCAAGACGTATGGCTCCGCGAGATTGAGAGGTGGGCACTTGCGCGCTCGGGGTCCCGGCGATTTCTGAAGAGTTCGCTTGTAGCCTTCAGAATCAAACGACGCCATCTACGATGATTGCAGTGTGCGGAGGTAAGTTGGCCAAATAGTCTCGAGCTTTAGGTTCCTAACCGACTATCCCAGCTACCGGCGCTGGGAAATCTTCGATCATGAATGCTATACTCGACGGTAAGTACTGACAAAGTCGATCGTCTACCTATACTGACGCGTATTGTCCGGCTAGATAACATTGTACCAACAAGTGGAATGCGAGGTATGCGGTCCCCAACCTCCAATTCTTGAGTGATGCTGACTGCAGCTTAGCTTGTACTGCTGTTGTAACGGAGATTGGATACCACAACAAGAAGACTATTGAAGGGTTCGTTTCCTTCTTGACCGAACACGAGTGGCGTCAAGAGCTCAGCGTTCTCCTCGACGACTTGGTCGACGAAGATGGGAACTTGAAGCGCATCACGAACGACATGCGCTCTGAAGCAAGCGTAGCATGGTCTAAGGTGAGGCAATCCGCGATAATCGTCTACTACAACTCACCGTATGCAGGTCCATGCGGTATATCCTACCATTACTCAAGAACAACTCGCAAAGATGTCTATAAACGCGATTATTGGCTCGGACATCAGTACGTACGGGGCTGGATTCCCTTGGCGCGATTTACTGACTCGCATTTTGCACTCCAGATATCGCGAAAATGCTTGGGACCACCAAGCATATTGTTGCGAATGACAGCAAACAGTTCGCCAAGGAGATTGCCAAATTCATCGACTCGAAAGACCAGAAGCGAGGTGACAAATCCAAAAAAGACAAAGCCAAAGAGAAAGACAAGGGAAAGAGCTTGATGGATCGTATCCGCGAGCAGAACAAGAAAGGTTCTGGCTCTGCAAGTGGTTCCAAGTCGAAAGACGACGATGAAAACGGTCCCGCCTACTGGCCGTTGATTCGGCAAGTTCAAGTCAAATGCAATTCTCGCGCTCTTTCCACAGGTTGTATTCTCGTCGACTTGCCAGGTGTCGCAGACGCGAACGCTGCTCGTAACAACATCGCCAAGGATTACATGAAGAAGTGTGACTGCATCTGGGTACTTGCCCCCATTACTCGTGCTGTCGACGACAAGACTGCGCGTGGTATGCTCTTTCGTAATCAACAGTATCCACTCATTGACTAACAGTCTGTTCTTTCAGATCTCATGGGCGACGCTTTCAAGATGCAATTAATGAGTGAGTACTCTCCTTTTACGCGGGGCAATTACTTCACTAATGTTTCAATCACAGTGGGTAAGCAAGCTGGATTGTGATTCAGTATGGAAGCTGATCAATGCGTGTCACGGTCGTTTACAGACGGAAAGTGAGTCTTTCCGAAGTTCTACTCTAATGATTTGAGTCTCATTGTGGTTTAGCTATGACGATAATGCCATCACTTTCATCGGTATGTAATACGCCTCTCACCTCTGTAATCGCGTAACCAACTTGTTTTCCAGCTACTAAATGTGACGACATATCTTGTACCGAGGTCATTCGTGCTCTCCAGCTCGAAGATGACCCCGAGTTAGAGCAGATCGAGGACGAAATAGATCAGTGCAAAACGGAAACGCAAGAGTGGCAAGAGAGGAAAGCAGAGGCAGAAGAAGCCGCCAAAGGTTCGTTGAGTCTTCGCATCCGCGAGGATATTTTGACAAGTATCATATTTCAGCTGCGAACGAGAACCTCCAGGAGATACGCCCTATCCTTGCCGAGTACCAAGCACATCTTAAAGCTCTCCAGAGGGGCGAGGATTTCACCCCCGAACTCACTGGCAAGTCCAAGAAGCAGAAGCAGAAGGAGAAATCCAAGCGCGGTGACGAGGACGAAGACATGTCGGAAGTGGAAGAGCTTGTTGGCGACGACATCCCCCGTGGGAAGAAACGCAAGCATTCACCCGCCCCCAAAGCCCGTTCTTCGAAGAAGCGACGTATCATTGACGATGACGACGACGATTTCCTCGTAGATGACGATGGCGAACTTATTTTCTCCGACGATGACGATGACGCGAAATCATCTGCGCACGGTCCTGACACCAGTGACCAGGGCTCTGATTCGGAGGCAGAGAAGGATGAAGACGAAGATATGAACAAATCAGACGATGAGGAGGAAGAGCCCGTCACCGAGGAGAGTCTCAAAGCCAAGATCAAGGAGGCCCAAGAGCTTGTGACCCAATTCCGAGCGGAGCTTTCTTCGTGCCGTGAGCAGAGAAAGACTGCCATGGACGCGCTTGCGACACTGAAGAAGCGCGAGGGTAAGGCGCAGCGACAGAAGAATGCTTTCTGCTCTCGCAAACGCTCTGAGGTACGTCCGACATATGTCCAAAATGCGCCGTACACTCATGCTAGTGGCCTTCTAGTTCTCCAAGGATGTCCTGAAGGAGGATTTCCGTGTTGGTCTCAAGGATCTCGATGGTAAGTCAAGTCCTATAATCGCATCGCTCTGGATGCTCAGACTTTCCTAGACGCTGCCGCCGAGCAGCGAGACCCAGATAACTTCGATCCCACAATCAACATCCGAAGTATGTCCAACTTTTGGTGCCTTGCACGTCAATCTCATTGCTCTGTCAGATTACGATGCAATTGATCTTCCCGTCTTCACTTGCTCCGCTCGTGATTACATTCGTATCAAGGGTAAGTGGCGTTATTCGGCTTTTACGGGTCCCTATTCAAACACTTTGGCAGGCCAAGCGAAGGGCGACGGTGATCCCAGCTGTTTCACGAAGACCGAGGATACCGGTGTCCCGGCTCTCCAAGAGTGGTGCCATCACCTCACTGTCTCTTCTCGCGAGCGTGCCGCACGCAACTTCCTTACTCATCTCAAGACGTTCGCCAACTCCGTCAAGACATACGTGGAGGGTGTTGGCGACGTCACTGCCGCAGACCGTGAATCTTTGCGTGCCAAATGGGAGTCAAATCTCGCGGACATGATGGATGTCGATGAGCCTATGGCGTACGATGGCGGATGGCCGGGCTCAGACGACCCGTTCAGTATCGAGGGACTCGCTATGCTTGCGGATCCCCGTGCACGGGCTGGTTTGTACGCCGTTGATAAGAAACCCAAGGTCAACAAGGGTGGTGATCTTGTCGGAGTCACTCCACGGCTCATCAAGGTCAGTAACGACGCCATAAACTTAGCGCAGAGAAATGTGCTAACAATAGTTTTCGTAGGAGTTTGCCAATGTTGTTGATGACTGCGTGCACGACCTACAGGAGAGGTTCAAGGACGGGCTCGAGGAGAAATGCCGCATCGGAGCTACGAACGTCAGTGCTTGATTATCTTAAAATTCATATTATAATGTGCTGACCGATGCGTGTACAGGCTGCCGCCGCTGCTGTTGAAACTCACGATACCTTCGCGTACAAGTCTGGCATTCACTGGGCAACGTATCGAGCCAGTACGTCAATGGCCTCTGTCCGTTGAACACTAGCATTGATTGTTATTCGTAGCTTTGCGCCGCCATGGCTGCTGGCGTGGGGACCTGAACGTCGAGCTTAGCAACCCCTTTACCCGACAGATTGCCAGCACCTGGTCCAAAGTCTTCGAGGGCGACCTCTTCGCTGCCTTCGAGCAGGGCACGAACGACGCCATCAGGCTCGTGCTCAAAGAGGTCGAGGACTCGGCTGCTCCGGGCCTCAAAGAGCGAGCACGCGGTACGGTGGATATGTCCCTGAACGAGGCGCGCACGGCCCTGAAGAAGACCATCGAGCTCGTGCGTGAAACCATCAACACCGAGCAGAAGGAGGTCAGCCGGCTTCTGTCGCCCCACGTCATGAACCAGCTGGCCGAGGGGTACGACTTGGCGATGATGGAGCGAGGCACAGGAAGCGTTGCTCGCCAGAAGGTCAGTCCGACCCCACTCTCTCCCAGGAACCAAACAACTGATCAGAGATCGTCTCTAGCGTCTGTTCAGCGAGTACATCGGGGATAAGTGCAAGAACGACCAGGACAACATGTTCGAGGGTGCCGCCGACATCATCCTTGAGCGCCTGGCCGGCGCTGCAGAGGCCGTGGGCAAGACCCTCGGCGACGCCCTCGAGAAGCTTGCTGAGAAAGTCGAAGTCAGTGTCGCCGTCCTCTGGGAGGGACACCGCGACGACCCGACCCAGGTCCGGGCTCGCGCCGAGGTCGTCACTAACGTCGCCGCAATCATCGAAGAGGTCCAGCGCTGGCAGCAAGCAGCGGAACTCAAAGCTGCGGCTGCCGAGCCTGTCGCACGACCAGCCGACGCCTGAAGAACTTCACAGACTACCCTAATAATCTTCACAGAAGCGTGTGCATAACGCGCCGCCTTTCTCTAATCTTCCTACCTTACTCGACGTCCACCACACCTCCACCTCTTGGTCCCAGCTTTATCTTCTTGTGACCCGTGCTTCTGCCCCCCTCTCGCGTTTGCTTATCATTTCATTCCATCCCGACTACTGTGTGTTTATTGTACTATTACATGAGAGGTTGCTAGAAGTATGATACTGTCTGTACGTAGTCGATCGGTATATACTTGTGTAATCGACAATTGGAGATCCTGTGTTCGTCTATATTGCGTTCCATGAAGATGCATGTGTGTGTGATGAGGTGTGTACATGAAGAAGCCAGTGAGAGTTTAATGTGTCGCAAATGGCGATTTCTCCCGCAATCGCGCGCCGATATGGGCGAAGACGAACCTGGGCATCGACATCAGCAGACAGCTCATTTCGCGAGCAAAGAAGGCGGAGAAGAGAGACACGTACGGAAGCGGAGCAGCGAGCGTCATGACCCCCGCCAACAACGCCGTCGCGCCCACCGTGCCCAGTCGCTCGTACATCTGGCCCGCAAACAGCGGGAACGCGCCCGCGAAGGCAGAGCGCACGAACGCGTTCGCGGCCATCGCGCTCGCCGCCATGGGGCGGTACGCGCTCACGAGGTACGTGAAGGTCGACGAGAAGCACAGGAGGAAGCCTGCGCCGAAGAATGAGGAGGCGATGATGGGCGCGATCCAGTGGACTTGGGGGTAGGTTGTGAAGGCGAGCCAGTATAGGCTGAGTGGGACCATCACTGCGCCGACTTGCCCCGTGAGGAGGCGGGCTTCTGGTGGTGGGTTGTCGTTGTGGATGCGTTGGGTGCGGCTAGGGAAGATGGGTTAGATGGGGTGTGTGCGAAGAGGGTGGGGACTAACATGATGAGCCAGACGTTGGTGGCGCAGCCGAAGACCATACCGACGCCTATGCCGATGAAAGCCATTCCAGTTTCCTGGAGTGTGAAGCCGTGTTTGACGACGAAGATGTATGGGAATGCTTGGAAAGCGAGGTATAGGATGCCAAAGAGGATCGCCGTCCTGTTGGATGCATTAGTTGGGGCCTCCGCAAGTTATGATTGGAGGGGTAGGGCGTACCATAGATCCAGTAGCAGGTTCATTCTGTCCAACGCGAGAAGCTCTGGATTGCCGTTAGCATTGAGAAACATACAGAAATGATAGAGCTCACCAAAAGGCCGATAGCAGCTGACAATAATGGAGCGTGTTAAACTGCCCACGCGTTTGTCCAGAGGCGCATAATATCTTTGGTCTCCCGTTGCCTTACGAAGTCTACGAACCCCACGATCGTAAGCACGTACTAAACCAATGGCAGTTGAACAGCGTACTTCTTAGCTTTTCTTTTGAGCAACGCGGGCTGATATGTCTCAGGAACGACCTATTCGCGATGAGGATAATTGGGTCATGGACGTACGGGAGGACTCACCAAGAAGATCAGTAGCGTCTCGACGAAAACCCAGATAAGAGCGACTCTGTACGTCCATCTCCAATCTAAATTCTACAACAAAAATATCAACAATCGTCCTTCACGAACCAAATACGTGTGAAATACCTGATTGATGAACCTTCGTACGCCGGCCATGAGAAATATGCGGACAGAGATAATTGGAATGCACATACCCACTGACAAGCGGACCAAGCATGGGGCCGAAAAACGGTGATAGCGTATATAGCGCGACTGGGCTATCAGGACGTCAGTCGGTCCGGAGAGGATCTTCGGGCAACTACTCACACTGCTGTTCTCTGTGGCGTGAAGATGTCACTCACGGTGCCTCCAGAGACGCTCAAGAACGCTGAGCTGCAGAAGCCAGTAAGGAACCGAAAAATGAGGAAGACGGCTGTAGAGGTTCTACGTCAGCTTAAGCCACTGTAAATTCCCGTCTTTTGTTCACGTACAGATGTCCGGCGGAAACGCCACTGGCCATGAGAACGCAAAAAATAACGAGTATGAGACGCGGTAGATGATGCTGCGACCATAAACCTCGGACAGCGGGCCGACCAATAATGGGCCGAATGCTAAGAAGTGTGAGAAAGAAGCATTTTCATCGCGACAAAACAATACCCACCTATGCCGACGACATACAGAGTGACGCCCAATATTGTGACCTGCTTGCTCACGTTAAAGTCGCGAGCTTCACCGGCCTCGGCAAACGCCGCCTGACAGAACACGTCGTAAGGAGTAGATATTGAAGCAAGAAGAATGGGGAACGTACTATAGACGAGCAAAACGTGCTACAAAGCGCACCAACGCTCATTACAATCATAATAATAACCTTCTTCGAAAAAGGGAAATTTTTGGGGTCCTCTTCTGCATCTAGGCTGTCCACGAGATATGGACACGAGCCTTCCTGGGGCTCAACCTCGAGTTTCTTCATGTCGTCGGACTGTCGCGATGATGCCTCCTTTTCAATATCACCCACGGCTGGTAATGTATCATTAGATGCGTTTCCCATGGGGGGCACGCGGCTTGGGCTTCGGGATAATTGGACGTGGTGGTATGGTCGGAAGGGCAGGGTAGAATGACCAGTCCGTTGTAGGTCTGAGGAGCGAGGATATATAGACGGTGCTAACGCTTATGAGCACGCCGGCTCGCGCAATAGCCGGTGATCAAGCGGCAGTGGTGTCCTTACAGAGAGGGATTAGAGACCAAGGGGCTTGCCGTTTTGGGGTTCGGCCTCGGGGTGTGTCAGGCTCGGGCGGAACGTTTCAGCAATGAGGAATGGTCTTGTGGCTTTATATGGGCATAAATACAGCGCTCCATTGTCGCTAGGGGCGGGGGTGAGTCGTGAACGATGACTGGGTCGCCAGCATTGCACGCGCAAAGGGTCCGTGTGTGTTCCGAGGAGAACGTGCATTTTTGTGCGAGCGCACCGTCAGTTTTCTAGCGGATGGCGATATAAGACCGAGTCGCGCTGGAGAACAAAAGGATCAATCAATATCATCCGCGCGGTCGGTGTTGGTGGTCGCTGTCCAAGGATAAGAAGCCCCGACACCCGCAGATGTTGCTGACACAGCTGATGCGCCCCGGATCGTGATGCGCATGATGGATCGGCGGGGCGGGTCGATCCCGAAGCCGATCTGACATATCGGCGCCTTCCCCGCTTCCCGCGAACCGCATGACGCAAACCTCATGCCAGCCTCGTTGCAAGAGGCTACAAGCTTCAAGAATTAGGGGTATATATTGTACCTGCCACTGTCGTAAAAGTACAGACACGGACCGCATATTGCACTACTGTACACAAACGTCCAGATCCGGGGGTACATAACATACTAGACGAGCGAGGGCGTATTAAGAGCGTAAGGTCCAAGAACAAGCGACGATGAGCGATATTATGCAGAGGGATGCTGATGCAAGGAATAAGTCAAGCAATACAGATCGGATGGGGGAAATACGGCGGGCCCCAGCTGGCTATCAAAGCCAAGTGGCGAGGAGCACGCCGCTGCGGGGTAGAGACTCAGACGCGATAGACAGGCCTTCCAGCCCTATCCACCGGTCGTCCGGAGCGTGCGTCGACGTACTCTGTGCCGCGCGAGCGGTGGTGGTGGTGCGAGGACGATCCAAGCCCAAACCAGCGCAGGAACCGGTCGCCGATAGAGTCGGAGTGGCGGCGGTGTCCAGAATCACTCTGTCGATGACGAGGGTCAATAGAGTTCGCAAAGGGGAACGAAATAGGGGCACGTACGTATGACACACTGGGTCGGCGGCTGCCGCTGCGACGGTGCGCGTCGACGTACTGGACGCTGCTGCTGCTCGGGCTGTGGTGGTGGCGCGTCGTCGAATGCGAGCGGCGGCCCGAGGAGCTCGGATAGTACGTGGGCGAGCGACTGCTGCTCCGGTGGGTGGTCGAGTGCCCGTGGGAGGAGGGGTAGACGTAGTGTCCGCCGTGTCCGACGCTGCTTGAGCGGCGCCGTCTCCCGGTGTCAGGGTAGGCATAGTCGCGCGAGGAGAGGTGGCGTCCGCTGCCGCTGGTGGTGTAGACGACCGGCTGGTGTTGGCCAGAGTGCGAGTAGGATCTCCCCCGGTGGTGGGAGTGCGAGGAGGGGTTGGACTGCACGTAGTAGGTCGGCATGGTCTGCTGCAGCGGGGGTTGTGAGATGGCGGGGAGCGAGTACGATGGGTAGACGGGGTGCTGGGGGTAGGAGGGGGTGGCTTGGTAGGAGTAGGAGGGCTGGAGGGGGGTGGTGTAGTGGGCCATGTTTTATGTGGGCACTGGTGGCGGTGAGAGGAGCAAGCTGAGGTTCGTCATGTCGCGCTGGAGTTCTTATGGAGTCCTGCCGAAGAGGCGGGCATGCATGGCGCTTGCTAGATCCTTCCTCATCCGGCGATTGTTCCGTCGATCGAGATCGTGCTCGGACCCTCCCCGACAGCCTGCAAGGCACCTCGTCACCCTGCACATCCTGCACCTTCACCGCCGCCATGTCCGTCCTCGCTGGATCCCTGCCTTGTCCATCGCGCAGCCCGACGCCCAGCTTACACCGCCCGCCCCGACCCTGCGCTCTTCGAGTCATGCACCTGAACTATCACCCTAGTATGTGGCACGCTCCGACGATCTCCGTCGCCGTAAATGCTCCCAAGGCCCGCCCGCTGCGCACTGCATTCCCCGACATTGCCTCGTGTCACTGCAGGCGGCTTTTCTCTCTCGCCACAGGCCACTAGGACCTCCACATCCTTCCTGATGCGCGTGGCTGCCGCGAGGCAGAGCGGGATCATCACTGTCCCAACCCCAGGGTCCAATCGGCCGCACCCACAGCTCTAAACAAAGCGCAAGCAACACCGCGTCTTTGTCCTCCCATCGGGATCGCGTCGCCGTCACCGCCCCCACCCTCTTTCCAGCCCTTCTCCGCAGACCCGCACGACGACGCGCAAGGCCCCAGGAACAGCGACGACCTCGCGAGCGTTGCAGGGGCGGGTGATACGGGGTCAGAAGATAGCAATACCCAGTGGCTTCTCTGTATCTCCCCCACCCACGAGTTGGGGTGTGATTGAACACTCCACACACATATCGCAGTGAACCTACCGTAACGTGAGTTCATCTCCCTCTCGGTCGCAATCCCCATTGCATATAGGCCGACATCCTTCCTTACGCAGCCTAGCACGCGCTTCGCCATCCTTTCCAAGACGTCCTTCCCTTCCCTGGCGATTGGATAGGTGGATCGTGCACGCCTTCGTGCAGAAAGCAGATGACCTTTCCAAAAGATTCAGACCGAACATCCTGCCTTACAAATGAACAAGACCCCGTTGTTGGTGGATTTCCCATTCCGTGCGCGGCAGGACAACAACATCAAGTCTAAACCACAGCTTCGACCGCATACTGGGCCGCTTGCTCCTAGTTTCGCCCGTACGCGCTAGCTCCCAACGACGCGGAAAGCGGCTTTAGGCTATGGCTACCTCCTTGTATGCTGTCTTCTTAGACAAACCCGATCGTGGGGCTCGTAGTCACCGCTGCGCCAACGCTAGTTTCTTCTAAACCTTCGCTTTTCCGCGCTTTTGCAGTTTTTCCAACGCAGACCATGACCAGTCTCCCCGCCCCACCACATGAACACCAAGGCTAGACCCTCCGAACGGCGTCATACCATTTACACTCTCTGTAGACGGTGTCGCAAAGCTAGGCGTATCGAAGTGGAGAGCTGCAGCGACGATATGGCGGCGGCGAATAGTCAGCGACACACTCAAATCTAGTTCAACCTCCGAGTACCGACCACCGCCGTAGGCGCTTATGCTTAGTTCAGCCAGCGCTCGCAGACGCAGCGTTCAAAGCCAAAAACTGGGTACAACTCTGGTCAAATGGTAAAATAAGAATGTCATTTACTCTGCAGGGTCGTCGCGACGATGTGTCAAGGGTGGCTGGGTATCATTCAGCGCAGCACCCCACCAAACGGGGCCGTCTCTCTGCCTCGTGATATTGGCCGCGCCTCCGCTGTCAGCAACGAGGGTGCCGCCCTGCCGTAAATGCAGCGCACAGCCCGCCCAAGGGTGCTCCGAGGTGCGCGCCCCGTGAAACCACCTCCAAACAAGAGTCACCCTCCTGGTACGCGGAATCATTCTCCAGCGTAGAGCGTCTCCTCGCTGACATCATGGGGACATGGGTACTTGTTTCACGTCTTCAGTGCGCCAGCTGGGGCAAGGTTCATGCAGTCACGCAGGGAGCATAAACCTTGGTCGTGTTCTGTTGTGATGTCGCGTATGGCCGAAACGGTGTGCCTGCGTCCAGGTCCTGCGGACGACCGTGGGACACTTTGCACAGCGACGCAGGGAGGCTTTGTTCTCCGCATTGACAACTCCACCGTCGCTTTTCTTAGACATATGATACATCCACGGCCCCGCTTGTTGCATCACGCATCTGGCAAAACCGAATACAACGGCGCGGATGCTTCTGCCCGCCGTCGTACAGCCCAGCAGCGACGAGGATACAGTAATATTTGCTCGGATCCATCGGCCTTCGCATATTTGACAAGGCATGACACTACGCAGAGCGAGCCGCGAAATGCGCGCAGGCCACAGCTTCTCCCCCGCCGCCACCTCTTCCTCCTACACGCCCCCAGGTCGCCCTTTTCCCTCGCCAGGTGGCAGCAAGCCACCAACACGCCACAGCAAAGCCTCATCCTCGCCCGACGTCCCAGGCCTCGTGTTTCCCGCTCCTGCGCACCGAAGTTACTACAAACGGTAAGCCTGCGGGGCAGCGCATCTGTCCAACGTTCGAACCTCCGACGCATACAAAGCTTGCTTCCCGTAGATATCAGTTGTACGTGGTCCAATGGCAATAACATTCAATGTTGGAACTGTAAAAGCCTCGAGGCGTGGCGTTGGTATGCGGGACACGTATCTATCTGTGCTAGCGTTTGTGTGGCTCTATTGCGCCACGTACTTGTGTGGCTGCGCACGCTTGGTTCTAGCAGCGGGATGGCGGGCTTCCGTGCGCATTGCGAGTGGACGATCTCCGAGTCAGGACTTGTGATGTTGCAGCGGCGTCCGCCACGACCACAATTGGACGAGGGCTGGTATACGCGTCCCTATTAACTTCGTTCTTTGACGACTTTCCGTAGCTATACCGCGCCGTGGGGTAATGAAACTAATGTTCGCGCTTTTCTTATTGATACGCGCCACATAGCATTTTATTGGATGATTCAGTTGAAAGCGAAAGCCTCTAGTACGGCAAGGGTGAGTGGCCCTTCCCAATGAATCTGCATCGAGCGCCTTTGGCGGTACGGTTGGATCCCTTCTCCTCTACAAATGGATTTGACATACAATTTACAAATTCAACTCTTCCTTCTATTTCCTCAGCTGCCTAATACGCAAAGTGTGCATTCTATAGACTTGAGACTGCAATTGCAAGTGTCCTCGGGAAAGTATGGTGACCGGCGTCAATGGTCAGGCTGCGGGCAGACGCGTCGTCGACTCTAAATCCAAGTTAACTCACGATGCGCTAAATGTCCCAGTACAATGGGTCTACAATGGGTTTGGACTTTGTAACAATGCTGGCATCCAGCAAAGCGTAACGCCGCATTGACACACACATACAGCTCATGCTGCTTCCAGCTTCAAGTGTATAAGCTTCAGAAGCTGGTTCCGAGATGGCGGATATCCCGACTTACCACTGAACGCGTCCCAAGACACGACGCGAACGCATGGATCTGCCAAATGCACTGCGCCACGGATATCTCACGCATAGACCCTGCAGATATCAAGTTCAGCGGGACCGCAGCGTCGTACAAAGTTCAGACGAAACCTTCGCTACGCCGCGTCGGACCAATGACAAGCAAATATGTGCCCATTCGCAGCAGCCAAAAAGGACATGGTACGTAAGCAGAAGCAAATATTACGGATTTCCGCACCAGCGGAGCATAGCGTATGAACAAACGAGTGTGGTAGCGTAGGACGTGGGGTCACGATCGAATAGGCGGCGCTGGTAAGGTACGAGTCTAGGTGCGTGTCGAGGGGGGCATGGACGGGTCGTGAAGGCGGGGTCGAGGGTCGATGAGACGCAAGAGAGTTCGTACAAGGGGGGCCAATACGCGGATTATAAAGTAAAGGAGAGGACACATTAACTTGGTACACCATAAAGTTGTGTGAATCAGAGAGTCCGTCGGAGCCGGCGACGGGCGAAATGTCCATATGTTCAGAAATGGGGTCACCATGTGGAATCATGAATGGGAGCATGCAGCATAAGAAATGTTGCGCATGCACACGCTTCTATGGGCTGGGTGCTGGCACCTCAGCCGAAGTAAGAGTCACCCTGGACCTCGCCGGGCGTTTCGAGCGGGGTCGGGTAGTCGTCCATGTCCATCGCATCGCTGTCGTCGCCATACACAGCACCGCGGGCACCCGAGGGCGACGAGAGCATCGAATCATCTCTCCCTGGTGTGTTGACGATCATCGGGATTGAGTCGGCTGTGTGTGCGCGACCGCTTATTGGGCGGCGAGGCGTCGAGGGAAGGGGGGACATGCCCGTCGTGTTGGTGGAAATCGTCAATTGTGGGACCTCGGGGAGAGGCGACGTGGGAGGCGGGGGCGCTGGGGCAGGGACACTAGCCTGTTTGCGAAGACGACGCGACGTGCTCCTACAGAGAAGAAACCACAACAGATGATCAGAACCCACGCGTGGGGCTATACCGGGGAAAGACACGAAGCGACATACCGGAGAGAGGTGCCGACGCTGCCGCTGCGTAACCTGCCCAGAAGACTGTTTGCCTGCGTCGCCTCGTTCGCACTGATGTTCATCGCCGCGCGGGACATAATCTCGGTGATGCTTCCTGAGCGCACGCGACCGACGGTGAGGACCCCCATGGAATTGCGCTGGAGGTGCACGGATGCACGTGGAATGGGCGCGGCGGATTTGAGTGCCGTGACCGGGGACGCGGACAAACTAAGGGATGAGCGTCTTCTGCGCATGCGGGGGAGACGGTCAGCGTTGGCGCTCGTTGGTATGGGATCGGTTACTTGCGACAGGAGCGACGGGAGCACATTGTTGGACGACATGGACGCGGGCAGCGCGAAGTCGCTGGGAGTGGGGGTGGTCTCGTCGGCCGTCTTGAATGCGCGCGGTGTAGAGGGGTCAGGCGTGCGCGGACGCGAAACGCGACCTTGCATTTCGGAGTCGGGGGCGCGCAGCCCAGAGTTGAAGAACGAGGAGTAGTAAGTGGCCATCGCAGAGGCAGTGGAATTATATCAGAGGGCAAGGGTGTGTTTCGGTCGGTGTGCAGGGTATATAAAGCAGCACGACGGATTGGAGTCGGAGGAGCTGATACCGCTGGCACTGAGTTGGAGCTTGATCGCTAGTGTGTCGTGGGGCTGGTACAAAGAGGCTGTGAGCCCAGAAACGGTGGCAAAAGGACCCAGACATACGTTCTAAAATACAAGGGAGCAAGCTAGACCAGAACAAAGAGGAGGAGGGGGCAGGGGAAGATGGCGAGGGCGAGTGGATGAGAGCAGAACGAGAAAAAGCGAGCAAACCGGGCATGTTCATATTTCGGCCGTTGCCGAGCCTGATACACGCGCCGGGCGCAAATCAACGCCACCATGTCTGCTGTAAACGCATTTAGTAAGCGGTAACCGAGCCCACGAACACAGCCTCGCAGTGATGCGGTCGCACAGAACCTCGACCATCCAACTGGCAAACACTCCAAAAACTCGAATCTTTAACCAAGTATGAAAATACATCGACCAGCAATAACCCTACAATCTCAAGCCCAATGTCCGGAACGTGATCCATTATATAATTCAGTACTCGTCCGCACCGTTCGCCGCCGGAGGCCCAATTTCACTCACGCGGGGCACGCCGACGCTCCAAAAGATATGCCGTTGAAATAGGGGCCAAGGTGGTTCGAGACCGAAGCGTGGAGGGCGGAGTTACCCTGGGCACATTTCTGCGAATCATGGCGCTTAGCGTCGATTGGTGCGGTTTACTGCGGCAACACGCACCTCATTTTCTTGTCCGGGACACGCAACAAGAGTCCCAGCGCCGGCGACGCTCACAGAGGTGATGTGTACCTCTCCCTGCGAGTGTTGATACGACAGGAAACGGGGCGGTACAATCGGCACTATGTCGTCTTGGTTGGTGACACGAGTGTAGTCGGGGAGCTACGAGAACGCGACGATTAACTATCATCAAGAGTCGGAGCAGCGAGGATTCTTTCTCACCATTCCGTCGATCATGTCGGCGAACTGTTGGTTGCCCACTCGAGGCTGACCGAACACGACAGATTCGACCGCAACATCCGAGGACAGCTGCATGCGCAGCATCGCAGCGTCGAGCAGTGCAACTGCAGCGCCCAGGGAATGACCTGACGTTCCATCGTGAGCGTCGCGCTCGGATATATCAAACGAGTCCATTACCTGTCGTAAGAACACGTTTGAAACCGGTGGAAGCTAGAGCGGACTTGACGGTCGACAACACCAAATCAGCGGTGCGTCCTTGAGTGTCTTGGAAGCCAGAGTGAACCAGTGCACCCTCTGGGAAAACAACTCAGACGGGCGGGTCAAAAACCGTGACATGGGAACGCACTGGCAGCTTTGGGGAAGAGCGTCGAGTTCATCGCATCTTGTGCGATGTCAGCGTCGTTCGCGATGGACATCAACTTTTGAGGGTCAGTGCCCTGGTGAGCAACCACGACGCTCTTCGAATCTGGGTCTTGCGCGATGAAGACTGAAATTCCAAGATCTTAGTATGCCATCAACCATGATGCGTAATAATAACATGACATACATCCAGGGATCGCCCCGTCGTCCCCACCAGCTTGGAGGACCTTGATAGTCTTGATGGCATCGCATGGGGCGCCACAAGATAGAGCTGTGACACTGGCCGCGGAGCAGTACGCGGCTCTTGAAAAGAGTGCAGGACGCAGAAGCGTACTGTCTATAGTAGACTGAGCTACCGGACTAGTGTTTCCATTGGCGATCTTTCCAGCGCCGATGTGAATACCAAATAATGGGATGGGGGATGCAGAAATAAGCGGAATGACCGCAGCAACAGAAAGAACGATGGTGAAAAGAGAGTAGACCATGGTGAATGGAAACGTTTGGTAAGGGGAGCTGTAATAAAAGCTCAATAAAGCCGACAAGGGATGGGTGAAGGAGACCGCCGGGGCGAGGAAACATCTTCGCAGGCGGTTGCCTTTAATACGTGTCGTCGTCGATCATCATCAGTCCTCGGGGTCATCGGGATCCTGCCCCTCGCGAAAGATTGGCTTGTCTTCGTGGACGACAGCTACAGTCCCACTGAACAAAACAGCGGGGACGCGGTTCTTGATCTCGGCTTGCCGGCGCGGTGGCAGTTCCAACCAAGGGGCGCATGCACCCGGGCTACTATCAGTGGACCTGGACAGGAATGAAAGACTTGGCCTGAGAAATGCGACGATATGTTGCCATTGATGGATGGCCAGTTACGGTGATTGGTTCTGCGAATGATTAGACCCTCGACGAAATGATTGACACCCGCCCTCGTGGCCCGTCGTGTAGGCTGAACCGCGCTGCATCCCGCGAACTGAGGTGCGCCGGGGGTCGTGAAAATGCCGAGTCGCGTTTCAAAGCGTCGGAGGGCTGCTTGAAGTGTGACGTTGCGGCACATAGTCTGAGATGCACATGATTAGAATACACTATGCGGACGTATCGATACATGTTTTAGGTTCTAGCGGTTCACTCCATGTCTGCAAAATCGCCTTCATCCAGGTCGTGTGGCTGGAAAGCGGGATGAATGAATTAGTGGCTATTCCGTGAAACCAAGGAAGTACGCACCTCCTTCGGCTCTTCATCCTCGCCATACTGCATGGTGTAGTCTATATGACTCAACACCGTCTCGATAGACTCAGGCTCTGTTAGGTTCAATGGTAGGAATGATACAAGAGGGTGGTCTTCGATCTAGAGGCACATGTTCAACATTTCGTTCCCAGAGACATGATGGGGTTCTCACCAGCTGCACTATGGCCCGGTTCAGTGAGTGGAACTTCGAATTCCTCTCGGTCTTCTCTTGTCGGCTTCCAGGGGCCGCAACAAGCAAGAGAGGGTCCGGTTCGAGATAACTAAAGTGTAATGAATCAGCGGTCAGCGCGAGGAAAGATTGTTCAACGGCTTACCGAGATATGTCTTTTCTCGCGCGGATACCGTTGCGACCACTTGCAGGATCTTCGGTGTTGCTGGTTACTAGGTCCATCTTTGACATGATGTTGATCCAGGGAATTTCAAGGTTGACCATAGCCGACATCGCAGAGAGTACGCCACTACAAAGCAACTCAGCAATCCGCGATAGGTGATAAAGCGAAGGGGACGCCACCTGAAAAATTTATACTTGTCCTCCATGAATTGTGACTCGATCAGATATGCTGCACATGTGCGAAGACCCATGCGGCCCAGTTGCCTGACCAATGTCGGCAGAAATGGGTGATGCGTGTAAAGCTCAATCTGGCCTGTTGTCGTAACTGAGCGTGTATTCATAGCAGGACTCGAGTAACGGCGCACCTGGGCAGTCGAAGATAAGATAGTCGTCGTCATAGCCTCCCAGTTCCTCCTCAAGCCAGTCCATATTTTCCATCAAATACCTACGATGTGAACAAAGCCATGAAGAGGAGTCGACACTAGCAAATGGGCGCACTCACTCACTCGAAGCAGTACACCAATCCACCGTTCGGACCGTACTCCAGCTCGGACATAACATCTTGCAGGGAGATGAGGTCGCGGATGTCGATGGCAGGTTCGTACTCGAACGCGTCCTGGTTGGCCGCTGGGTCGAGATTAACGAGGTGGCCGGTACGCTTCGCGGTGTGCAGGTGTGTCATGAGGGCATTGCAGAATGTCGATTTCCCCGCCCCTGCAGGGCCGGTGACGAGTACGGCGTAGCGCATTTTAGATTGTAAGGAGCGACTGAGGAGTTTCGACTTTGTACGACCAGGAGAGAGCGGGAGGCAGGAGACAAATTGCAGCCAATTGCAGCGCCCCGAACGGACGCCCATTTCGATCTTGGACCGTGCTGCGATCACCCTCCCTACTCCTGCGATACTCCGACTCTACTTCCTCTTGCTCACCCCTCACGACACCCATACGACCGACAATGTCGAAGCCAGATATCATCCCTCAGACCTCCACTGCCGGCATCGCGGTGAACCCGCGCACACTCGAGCGGGTCATTCCTGAATCACGTCGGTCGGATGGCACGTACGTCGTCTTTCAACACTCGTTCGACTAGCTTTGTCTTACTGTCCGCCTGGCTTTATCTATCCGCTGTTGCTACTATCCGATATACTGCTCGCCGCAACAATCCGCTGCACTCTAAACGCCAGGGTTCGCAAGGAGAAAAAGATCCGTCCAGGCTTCACGCCGCAGGAAGATGTCTCCCGTTTTAGGGGCTCACGACAGGCCCAGATGGACTCGAATAAATTGCCAAAGGGCCATATCATAGGCTGGGCACCCCCACCGACCGCAGCTGCCCCGAAAGCGGGCGCAGCGCTGAGCAAGAGCGCGAAGAAGAACGCGAAGAGAAAGGAGAAGCGAGAGGAGAAGAAGACAAGTGATGTGGTGGACAAGATCAAGGATAGCTGGGAGGATGACGATGAAGAGGATGTTGCGCCGGTGCAGGAGAAGGAGAAGAAGGAGGCGGGGGATGTTATAAAGGGATCGGAGGAAACCACCAAGGGTGCAGACTCGCTTGTGGACAAGATGGAGAAGCTTGACGTCCGGTGACGCTGTATACTTCAGTTTCTGTGCTTTAGCTGTATCGAGGGGCTTTCTAGGTGTGTATCAATAGAGATGCGATATGGTATGATGTGTATGTAACAAATACATGCTCCGACGAGACTTCGTGGAAAGAGTGTGTAAGCTATGCTCAAGCAAAGATATCCATACAATTAGGTTGCACCAACTGTGACGGTGCCTGTAGTCCAGCTCCAGGTGGAAGAATTCTCCAGTGCACAGTCTATGTTATGACATGTACGTCTCGCTTTCCACCTGGATAATTTCAGGCGGAGGCGGTTTCTTCTTCTTCTTCGGTGTCTCCTTCCAGCCGAGTAATTCCATGGACAAGACGATCACCAATAGGAACGCGCCCAACGCCACTATGATAGCGTATTAGCACGGATACAATGACGTCGCCGAAGTCTGTGTACTCACCGACTGATTTGCGCATATTATTCCACTTGACTTCTTCCATGAGAGTCCGGAGTTCTCCTAACGTGATCAGAGATTTGTTGTGAATGCCCTAGGGAGTGGTTAATGACCATACAGCCTGGTTAGATGCTTGTGATGACTTACCTCGATCTCTATGTCCATCTGCTTCAAGTCATTCTTTGCCTCATTCTTTCTACTGTCCAACTCCATCTGGATTCTGTGTGACAGTTAGACGTGTCTTTAAAAGTAGAGAGGCTACTACGTACTCGTGTTTGAGATTGCTAATATCCTCTTTCATCCTTCCGTCCACCACATCTACCTCCTTGCGTAGAGCAGTGGAGGCGGTCCGCATAGCGGCGGACTCATTGCGAGTTAGCAGCGTCAACTCCGTTCGTAACTCGGACAGAGCCGCTTTGAACAGGTATGCTTGCTGCAGAACGTTAATGGACGTATGGAAAGTGATATAGACAGAAACGTACACTCTCAAGGTCCTTCACGGTCAAAGCATCTCTCCGCACGCGTCCTATTCTGTCCACTAACAAGCCACGCGTGGCACGCATGAGATTCCGTGCCGTGGGTGTCGGGAAGGTCTTCTCCAACGCGGAGAAAAATCGGAATGTGTCAAATGGGGGGTTGGCACGGGGAGATGGCGAGACATGCTGCGGTGCAGGGAATTCGGATGATGGACCAGAAGAGTCATATGTCGGGTTGACAGGGACGGGCGGATGACTGAGCTCAGCCGTGTCGGATCCAGGGGGAGGGGGCTGTGGCGGAGGAGTCGAGTTCCCGGAGGTAGCATCAAAGGTCGACTGGTTGCTGTCTGAGGGCGTCGGTGGTGGTACGGTGAACTGAGAGGAGGGTCCTGGGTCTTTCGGATGGGGGTACAGATGGGCGGTGGGATGCGCGCCGCCGTGAGCAGGAGGGTCCATTATTGATTGGCTTGTAACATGGTAAACGCGTCGCGAGCGCAATGGAGGCTGAGGACGTGTGCGGCGGCAGAACCGAGGAATACTTCGCGGCTTGGGTATCATCCTAACAGATACCGAGGGGTGAGTATGATTTTTGTATCCCCACGCAGGCACAGGAAACTCACTATTTCGTGCAAGTTGGTGTAAGTAGTAAGACGTTAGCTGTATGAGATGGTAAGTATCAAGCAGGCCGGAGTCAGTATGCAGCCTGCATGCGGCGGCTATCTCCGGGGCTGCCGCGTTTGGAAAGCGCTGCGAATAATCATGCGCTTGCGTTGGTCAACATTCGACCGAGGGCCACATCCCGAAACCTTGGTCGTGGGCTCTTCCATCAATCATGTTTGAAGGAACGCTGCAAACTAATTTTTAAACTCGGGTTTTCGCTTGCGTCGTGCCCTGCAGGCTCGCAGACGAGGTTCGGGGTAGCGCCCAAGTATGACGAGCCTCCGAAGATCCTAATCGAGATCTGGTCGGTACGTAGGCGCGAGCCACGGTTGGACCGCGCTGCAGGCCCTTCGCCCCTTCGTTCCGTACCACCATCATGCCTGCCCTCGTTCAACAGCCAGCAGATGTCCCGCCTTCGTCTCCTCCACCAAATCAATCATCCACACAGGATCCCACCGCCCGAAAGGTATCAAATCAGTCCGTCAAGGCAAAGAAAGAGTCTTTGTCCAAGAGCCCTTTCCCTCCTAAGCAACCGCCTCAGTCATCTCCTCCCCAGCCCCAGATGAAGAAGCTCTCGAGAAAGTCCAGCAAGCCTATCATCAACTGGTTCCAGCGCAAGCTCGCTGGTACTGTACGTGCCAGACGGGCATCAGATGGAGACGCGTTACGGGCGTCGAGGGTCTCGGGCGTACGTCCCGCTACCCTGAAGGAGCACCGCCGTCGTTCCTCTATCCCGTCTGTGCCACCTCTTCCCACCTCGCAGCCTCAGAAGGCCAAGAACAACAAGTCCACAAATAACCCGCCACGCACACCTAACTCTGGAGTGAATATCAAGCGCAACACGATCTCCCTCGATGGCTCCGACGAGTTCAGCAGCATTCACGAACGCCAGACCGTCGAGTCTTCCGACTACCACTCCTCACTCGCGCGCGAGTCGTTGTGGTCGCCGAGAAGTCTCAGTGTTCGTGAGGCGGATGAGGATGCATCCGTACGTCCATTACCACCGAGCGTCCCCCCTTCGCCCTCTCCTTCACACTCCTCGTCTTCCTATCTATCCGATCCGCGGACCTTTGCGAGCATGGCTGCCAGCACCAAGCCGACTACTGTTCTCAGCGTCGACTTGAATGGCGGTATGGCGCATATTGCACAGGCTCCTCCTACACCCATTGCTCCGAACCACAGGTCGAGCACTCACACTCGCTCGCACTCCGCTGCCATGAGCACGGGCGGATCCATCACGTTCTCGGCTCTCCCCACGTCGACGTCACGACCGCCGTCCGCAGCAAACAGTCTGGCTCCTAACCAGGCTTCCATGGCCCACTATACGCCGCAACACACGTCGCACCACCCACGGAATAACCCCCGCCCGTCTTCTCCGCCTCTAGACAATGCATCAATGTTCACGCTCGCCTCCTCCGCGTTTGGCATGCCTGGTGCTAGAATCGGTGCCAACGCTTTCACAGGACGCCAGTCTACGGCGGACGACTCGGTATCCTACTTCAGTGGAGCTCCTGGAATCGGGGACAGTACCAGTCATTTCCCCCTTGGCGAACTCGATGGGGATGATGAGAGGCTGCTAGACGTCGATCGCGATGGCGACATCGATGCGAGTGTGCGTGCCTTGCGACCGCGTAGCTCCAGGAGGGGGAGTTGGGAAAGCGAGGCGAGCGGATGGAGCGCGCATTTCGGTGCTGGAGGTACTGGTACGCCGGGTACACCCAGCCTGGTGAGGGAGAGGAGCTTGTGGACGTCGGGCAGCATGCGGACAGGCACGAGGAGCATCAACCTCACCGAAGAGGAGCTCTCGCCGGAGAAATCCATCTCAGGCCGCACCGACGACATCTCGCTCAATGCACACAGTCAAAAGGATCACGAAGCAGCCTCGTTCGCGCCGTCTTCCGCCAACAGCGCGCAAGACCACTTGTCACTTCCCACCACCATCCATAGCAGCACCTCTTCCTCATCTGCGTCTACCTCTCACGGGGACGCAAACGGCTCTAGTACTCCGAAGAAGGACAAGGGTCTGGAAACCCCGAAGGTCTCGACCCTCAAGCTGGAAGATGCTTCACCCATTCCTAAAGTCGAGGTCCCCCATGTCCAGGAGGAACTCCCTCGAATTCAAGAAGACGGAGACGGAGTCAGCCCTCTCTCCGGCGCGGATGCGCACACGGACGTCTTTCTTTCCGTACCTTCAACTCCCGCTGCAATCTGAATTGACTTCCTGGTATGTTTCTAGCCCAACAAGATCGAAACGCCGCTCATCTTTTTCCACTTCGTCTCCAGCCTCGCACAGCCATGCTGCCCCTTTCCCACGACTTTCCATGTCTTCACTCTTTACGCCACACTCATGCTATGAATCACGTCCTTTGCTCACTTTTGGAAGTCCTGGGTTTGCCCTGTCATGTTGTATCCTATCCGACCTCTGCTCCCTTCATAGTCTTGATATATTCTCCACTACCGTACCGGCACGTTTCATCCATATTGGTCTATCATATAGTAGTCTCTGCAGTCTCGGACATCTTCCCGTTATATCGTTTGTTTCGTTTCCGCACCCTCCGTGTTACCGCTCCAGTAGTGCGGCGCTCAGACGCGCCGGAATTGGAACTCGTTGATCTTGACCGCGACCATCTCAACTTCGACGACGGTCACCTGCCCAGCCCCAGCTGCATGCTCGCAAGGGGCTGAACGTTTCAGCAGTGGTCAGCTACCGTCCTCGTGAACAGCGTGCAGCGTGACACCCTCGCAGGACGCGCCGCTCCCTGCCGGGCGAAGCTCATGTCATAATAGCGATCATGGGCACGATAATTGAGCTGGTGCTCGGTATCCTTCCCCCGTCTCTGCTCAATTTCTTCCCCCACAGCTTGGACTCTGCTCTGTCCGGTGTGCAACGCGTCGCAAGTATGAAGTTTGGCGTTGTTTCGCTTGGGGTGGCTGCTTCGCTTGGGGGCGTTGTGCACGCGCAATGTCCGGATTACACGACGTTCTCGCAGGTGTGTTCGGCTCTGGTTTGTACGCGATACTTGAGGCTTACAAAGGTTTCTGTCGAAAGAGTCCTCAGGGAAACAAGTCTCCGGGTCCTCTGGGACTGCCTTTCATGAGACCTGCTCCCGCTTGTCGAACCTTCAATAGCTCCTCAGTGGAGGTTCGTTAACATTTGTTCAACCATATCGTGTGAGGCTCATGTTAGTAAAATTTTCAGAAAGTCATTGTGGACATGAAGAGCCGTCTGAAGGACCCCGACTTGGCGCGTCTCTTCGAAAATACATTCCCCAATACCCTCGGTACGTCGTAACGAGGTGTGGGTGTTATCGTATATTTCTGTAATCATGGGGACCAAACAGACACCACCGTGAAATACTTCAACACTGTACGTTTCCCGAGGTTTGGTCCAGATAGTTCCAGGTGTTCATGAACTGCACTCGTTCCTGACAGACCGAGGATCTTGCATTCATCATTACTGGAGTGAGAATTCATCCTAATCAACTGTAGAGAAGAAGCTGACATTTCTCACAGGATATCACGTACGTTCCAGAATTCTTCGGATTACGCCTCCCGTTGACGTGCTTGCAGAGCTCAATGGCTTCGGGACACCGCCAATCAGGTGCGTATCGCTCAGGCTAGCAAACCGTTCCAATACTTGAACTGTGGGTGATTGCAGTTCGCACATTATCATACTCTCCTTGGGATGGACAAGGAGCTCGCCACGCTGGTCAAGGCCGTAATTCACAATGAAGCGCGATATGTGGCACAATACCCGTACTGTGGCGCATTCCAACCTCCCCCCGAGAGTGGTTTGGTTCCTACTCACAACGACTGGGCTGATGGTGTTACAGTCAATCCGTAAGTTGAATGCGACATATATCTCTGTGTTCTAACTTGATCTGTCCACAGACCTGTCAATAATCAGACAGTCTTCGAGTGCAAGGTAAGAAAGCTTTCAACCCAAAATCGAATCCAAATTGATCAGGTCGTTCAGTATGAATTGGATTCTCTGTGTGGGTTCCTCAAATTGTCGAGGTCGTACTATCAGGCTACGAAAGACAAGTCCTTCATGGGCGACGATTGTACGCGAACTCTCAGTATCTCTCGTTGAAACCGTTTGACGAGGTTGCGCAACAGGGCAGGCTGCCATTAGCCAGATATTCCGCGTTATTGAGGAACAGTCCCAGGGCACTTTCGACGATAACTTCAATCTCGTCTCGTTCTATAACTGGACAGGTGGTAATGGTGCTCTGTCGCCCGCAGTACCCAATGCAGGAAACGGGGAGCCAAAGGCATACACGGGCCTCGTCGGGACTCACCACAGGCCGTCGGATGATCTCAGCACGTTTGGTGAGCGACGCAATGATACTACTAGGGGACCGTTGCTGACTATTTGGTAGCATTTTTGACCCCTGCTAACGCGATGCTGAGTGTGGAACTCACCAATTTGGCCAATATACTCGGTGACGCGAAGATGCTTCCCCAAGTTCGTTCACAGGCGAAGAATTATAGCTCCAGGATAACCAAAGCGATCTGGGACACTACTGTGAGTTCCAAAGCACAAACGCCGATAGACATTTGTTGACCAGTCTCAATGCTTGGCAGGTCGAGAAGAACATCTTCGCATATGAGACAAATGGCTTCGGAGGCCGATACGTTATGGACGACGCGAACGTCCCTGTAAGTATACCCCTCCATATACTTTGCTCGGCGCTACTGACAGGCGGACCCAGTCACTGCTGTCGCTCCCGTACCTCGGGTTCCTGGACAAAAACAATTCTGCATATGTTGCGACCCGTAAGTTACTCCTTTCCCGCAAGAACCCGTACTTCTCGCAAGGCAAGACGTTCTTTGGGACTGGGTAAGTCAGGGTAATGTTTGCTACGTTTGCTTGGGGCTAAAGCAGTCAAATAGAGGTCCGCACGTTGACGCCTGGAATCCATGGTGCGTATCATTGTCCTTTGGTCCTTTCTACACAATCAACTGATAGCCTTGCAGGCCCATGTCGCTTATTTCTGCCATCTTCGGGACCGACAACGACAACGAGATCGTCGACTATTTGTACACCGTCGTGAATGTAAGCGCTACTGCATTGTCCTTCGCGTAATCGGCGCTGACTGTATGAATGGCGTGCAGAACACGGCCGGACTTGGTCTCATTCACGAGTCTATCAACATATACGACACTACGTCGTACACTCGCCCTTGGTTTGCGTGGGCGAACAGCTACTTCGCGGAGATGGTGCTTGACCTGGCGAGCCGCAAGCCGCACCTGATCTTCCGAGACAACAAGCCGTATGTCCCTGGACAGTAGAGTAGTTGTGCGCACGTGTGTAGCTGGTGTTCCGCACATTGTCCGGCGCGTGCGTCTGGTAAACAATCCGAATAACATTTGTTTGGACACGGCCGGTTTAGTTTGTCTGTGGCGCCAAGGCGTCTGGCCAGATTTGGATATGAATAAGTCGATCTATAGCAACTCGGTTGGACTTGTACAGCGTGGATCCGTGGCAGGCTGCGGCTCAGAGTCCCCTTAAATTCGAACCTCCACCATCCCTAGCGCAGTCCTCTCTCTCATCTCGCGCCATGGCGGCCTCTACTGAAATCGGGACGCTCATCGTCGTCGTTCTCAAGGCGGTGTGTGTATTGCTCTCGTCGCGGACGCCGCTCGGCCCCTAGCTCACTCCTTTCCCGCTGAGGATAGAGAAACCTCCCAAACAAACGGCACATCGGAAAGCAGGACCCTTACTGCCTTGTGTCCCTGAACGGCGAGAAACGCAGGACCAAGGCCATCAAACGTGGTGGGCAGCACCCCGAGTGGGACGAAGAGATCCGCTTCACGCTTCTCGAGGACGACACCGTCGAGCAGCCCCCACCAGCCTCACGGAATGGCTCCCCGCCGCCTCCGCCGCCAAAGAAAGAGAAGGGAATCATGAACATCAAGGGCGGCAAGTTCATGGGGTTGGCGTGTTACGCAGAGGACTTGAGGGAACCTGACCTCATCGGGGAAACGAAAGTTGATCTGACGGAGGTGTTGACCAAGGGCGAAACCGATGGTGAGTCTTACTGCGACGCTTCCAAATGGCAATTAAATCATTCACCCTCCTCCAGAATGGTTCACGCTCATGAGCAAGGACAAATACTGCGGGGAGGTCTACCTCGAACTCACCTTCTGGTCCAACGTGCGCAATTCATCCCTCCGCGCGTCTGCTTATACTCACGGCTCTCGTAGGAACCGGTACCAGCAAAGAAAGCACCTGCGAAGCACAAAACAAAGAAGAACTATGGCGGGCCCGGGTCGTTTGTATCCTCAGAGGGTCTTACGCACTCATCGTCAGAAAATCTCACGGAATATTCGCTCTCGTCGCGTCTTTCCTCGAGCAACTCCATTCAAGATCGCAGCAGGCATGAATCGTTGCCTCCGTCGCTGCGGTCGTCGAGTTCCATAGCGAAGATTGATCTTTACACCGCCCCGTACGAGACAAGCAGATCGCACAGTAGTGTTTCGACCTTCGATTCCCTCGCGAGTGAACTTGGACAGCTCAACGTCTCTGGTGATCTTTCCAGACGGACAAGCTATCCCGTAAGTTGACACATACCTACTGCGCATACTTACAACATCAATTAACGCCTGATCAAGCAGCCTGGATCCAGCGGTTTCCAACCTCGTCCGGCATCTGCCAATGGATATCCAACTTCACAGTCATCTCAGTTTGGGTACAATCAGCACTCGCAGTATTCGAACGAAGGAAGCTCGTACGACTATGATCAACAACCGGTCTCAGCGACAGCCACCGGTTTTTCGCAATACTCTCAGCAGAGCGCCCTTCCACCTCAACCAGCGAGTTATCACCCTCCTTACGAGACCCCTGGGAGGCCTAGTTCTGCTTACCCTGGCGCACGCGGCCCGAGACATAGCTTGCCATCGGCGTCATCCGGATTCATGCCAATCCCTCCGCCGCAGTCCTCAGGATTTGCTCCGGTTGCTCCACAGAACACTGGTTACTACCCACCTCCTGTACCAGCCACGCCTGCGCCATCAAACTACGGACCACCAGCCAGTCATACGCCACCGGGGCAAGCACCCCCGTCACATATGTACAACCAACACAGCCAATACAATCCATACCCGCCTGCGCCCACGCCTGCACCATCATCGTCTTTCTCAGCCATGCCACAGTACAACATGTCGCCTACGTATCCCCAGTCATATCAGCCAATGCCTCCGTCGCAGTCTACTTACTCATACCAGTACCCTAATGCGCATAATCAGGTCCAGCAGCAATATGCTCCGCCGCCCATGCCGCCACCTACGACTGTATCGGCGCCGCCTAGCATGAATGGTACAGGGCCGCCACAGTCGGTTCCTCCACCTCCGCCTCTACCTGTTCCCACTCACCAGCACACTGGCTCGCCTGAGCGTCTTCCCATGGGGTACGGGGAACAAATGCAGCACCCGCCACAGCCGCATATATCTGTTCCGCCACCACCTCCGCTTACACAAAACGTACCCTCGCCTGTAAGTGGGGGAGGTTCGCGACCTCTGCCCGTCCCCGGTCAGAGCCAGGTTCGCAGAAAACCTTCTAGTATTGGGCAACAGCAGCCGGGACCAATTAGTCCCAACGGCGTACAGCCAAACTACAATGCGTATGCTCAGGTTCCGCCGCCGCCTCCGTTGCCGATGAGCTCTTCTGTGACGTCGCTGCAACAACGACCGCCATCTACCGTCCCTCCACCTAGCGTGCTCTCCCAGCCGTATGCGCCTGTTGGGCATCAGATGTCAGCCGTCCCTGGCCCTCCGCCTCTCCCGCCGCCGCGTGCCCCTTCACGCGCCCCCTCGCAGTCTCAGGCGCAGCCACAGTACAACCATGTCGCTGTTAGGAGGCACAGTGTATCCCATACTTCGGCGATCTATGCACCACCTCCGCCGCAACCCATGCAGCCAGAACAACACCAGCAACAACAACAGCGCGCGTACCAAGCTGTTCCGCCACCACCACCTCTTACCTACGGTGGCACCACGAGCCATACGCTTGCTCTTGCTGCGTCGTCCTTGCAAGCCTCCCAACATCCGTATCCTGGACCTCTACCCGTACCACCGCAAATCCCGACAAGCCAGTCGATGCACAGTTACCCAGTTGCGAGCGGAAGCTGGCAGTAATAGAGTCACTTACAGTCCGTACGTTTTGTTCTCCACCATGAAAACGGACATCATTCGAATCCATACGCCGGACTTGCTCGCATCATCGTAATTTATCGTCCCATCCCGTCGTTCACAGCTTGTAACCTCGCTCAAAGTTGTCGTCGTGTAACGAACTCACGTTTGCATAATGCTATCTGTCGTCGCTCTAGAGTATAAATATATGGTGGGATTAAGTCTATTGTGAGGGTTCTCCGCTGGCCACTGCTGCTTCTTTTGCTGCTGCGAGCTCTTGCATGCGGTTCGCCTTCCACTGTGCGATGGCGGTCTCCGTGGGCACCATCCCCCGTCGGCTGAGGTCGAGGCGAGCTTCGCGCCGGACGAGGGACTCGCGGTGGCGTTCTTCGATCTCGAGGCTCTGCAGCGCACGCTCTGCGTATGTCACTAGGCCGAAGATGCAAACTTTGGAAGCGCACGACCGTGCAAAGATGATCAGCCATAGACGTCCGCTGACAGCACAGAAGGGGAGGGGAGTGAGAGATGTACTTACAACCCGAGACGAGAAACCCTTTGAAGGCCAGTGTTTGTTTTCTGTGGTGGTAGGGGTTAGAGAGGTGGGAGACGGAGTGCGGAAGGGGTGCGACCGCACCTGAAGGTCGGCCAGGTGTGGTGGGCGAGGATGGCGAGGCCAAGTCCGATGCTGGTGAACTTGAGAGAGCCCTCGAGACCGGCGCGGACCTGGACATCGTATGCGCGCTGGGCGTTTGCGGTCCTACTGACCCTGTCCATCCTTGCTGGTCGTTGTGCGACGGAGGACTCGGACGGCGGGGCGCGGGGTGCGCCGACAGGCGCCTAGATGGGAAATCAATATTGGTGGCCCGCCAGGAAAGGCAGGTACTGTGGAATGATCTGTTCCGTCCGATCCCGGGACACGCGTCTTTCCCTCTGACTCTCGCGTTCACAAGACAGCTACCGTCGTAGTATCTCCAACGCGTGGGGAGCACAGTCAACTATGCGGAAAGCGCGGATGAAGGAGAGTTGTTGACTCGAAGATCCCGCGGGGGTTTCCCACAGGAATCCAACGCCGGCTGTGATCACTTCTCTGGTCAGATCTCCGTGAACGGACAAGACGCCGCGAGGCCTCGTGGTGCGTAGGGCACACAGATCTGGGAAACCGCGCGCTCGCAACGACAGTCGGTGAGTAGTCCTCCCCTCATTCGCATGCTTGTGCGCCAGCGTCGTTGGTTTCATGCGATTCCGTGCTGTTGGTCCCCTGGGTGAAGAGGGGTATATAGACCCAATGCTACAATGTCATTTCTGCGCCGGGTCCCGTGATATCCCCGCCGTCCCCCGACTGCTATCTTTGTGCACACCTGACCTACGATGAGCGTCCACGCCACCATCGACAATACCCTCGGTGCGGTATTGTTGGGTGGGTTTTTCACGGCAATGTGCGCGCTACGCATCTACGGGAACTATTAGGGATGTGCTAACTTTCCTTTAGTCTATATGGGATCACTATTCTGCAGACTTTCATATTCTTCCAGGCGAGCAAGAAGGACGGACGCATGATCAAGTACACGGTACGTTCAAATTAGTTGGTTCCATGAAGGCAATGCTTACAGTGGCGTAGGTAGGCTTGCTGCTGTGAGTAGATTGCGCTGTGTGCTTTACCATGCTTATGGTCTACTAGCATCATTGACACGGCCCACATGGCCCTCGTCATGCAGCCGATTTATTGGTATGAACCATTATGGACTGGCCTTGGAGCGGCTCAATTGATATGCTCACAGGTTTTTAATCACAAACTTTTCAAACACAAAAATTTTGAACGCCGTCCCTTGGTGAGCTCCTCTCAACGCGACCGCAAGCCCATGCTAACATCCCAAGCAGGAGCATCGGTGTATGTCCTGACGTTTCTGACCATTCTCCGAGCTGACAATGCAATCAGTGTGTGATATTGCTGGCGGTACGCCCCGTGACTGAGTTGAAACATCTGAACTGATCGCAAATTTCAGGCAGCGAGCGACACCGTAGTTCGATGGTATGTAAATGCATCAATAATCATTGGCCTTGAGCAGTTGTCACGCAGGCTTTAGCTGGTTCACTTGGCGGGTCTATATCAGTATGTGGCTCGTGACGATATCGCATTCAAGGCAGCACTGACTGCATGTAACAGTGAGCGGGAAGAATCTATGGCTCACAGCCCCCCTGGTTCGCTATTCTGCCGCATTTCTTCACCAAATGTTGATGACAGCTCTTCCAGATGTTCTTTGTGACCACCATATGCGGTGAGTGTGCTGCGTTGACCTGTCCATGACGTTTTCTGATCATTTTGTATCTGCACACAAGTTCTTGACTTCTGTTCGTCCGATTCTTGCAATTTGTATGACCCACGCTGACAATTACTCTCAAATACAACAGTGATGGGCATCAGGGAGTGCGCACTTCTCTGAAGCCATTAAGCTGCTTTGTAACTCACGTTGTTCGATCTAGTTTTTTCATTACCGTCCTCGAACAGTTCGCACCTGATGCTGTAAGTGAATATTTGTGCCCACGGTTTGGCATCGCACTGAGCGCCACTCCGGATCGGACATAGTGGAACTTCTATCTCGTGCTCTCGATCGATGTGTTCACCGATTTCTATATCGCGGGGTCGCTCTGCTACTTTCTATACAGATTACGCGATACGTCCAACAGACGGTATGTGTCTGGCAGCCCCGACGTCTTGCTTTTTAGCATACTAATCAGTTTGCACGCAGAACATATTCTTTGGTCAACACCTTGATGGTATATAGTATCAACACGGGCCTCGTTACAAGGTATGAAAATCTCGAACAACCATATCCTCCTGTAATTAACGTTGTATGAAGCATGGTCTCGCTGACGATCTTCATTACCGTAAGACCGCTCTACTAGACGAAGTGCTCGGTGGCACTAACCATTACCACAGTATGCTGTAATGCCACACAACTTTGTCTTTCTCGCACGTAGGTACACTCGCTCTGCGCCCCACAACGCATCACTCACATTATCTACATCAGTATACTTCCCGTCTAACAAACGTAAGCGCAAACGCATGGTCTGACGCCCACCGCTCTTTTGACATACTTTCAAGTCTATCTGAACGCCCTACTTGCATCGTGAGTTCCATTCGTCGTTCTAGAATTAGAGGCACGACCCTTTCTAACATGCCTGCGTCCCAGGCTGAACGCGCGCGACTGGCTCAGGGGCGACTCGAGCTTCTACTCAGTGAACGTTCCCATGTCAGGAGTCACAGGCCCAAGTCGGCTGGTGTTTGCCAAGGCCTCCTCGTCTTCCGAGTCTACGACTGCCGGGGATTCGACAAAGGTGCGGGTTTCTGCTTTTCTTTTCTATTTGGAACTGTTCGTCCGACCATGTTAGTGAATCAGGGCGACATCGAAAAGCAGGTATCAGCACACGTGAATAAGGAGGAATCCAATGCTGTGGTATGACCTCAAGTCAACACACATACGGACCTGAACACCCCGGCTAGACGGTGAAATGCATTTGTTGTAGGGCTTTATCATGTTGTCGGAAGTTGTACTCAGGAGTGCGGGTAGGCTTGTAGAAGGGCAGAGAGATCTAACTAGATGCACAGTAGACTTGGTTTCCCCAATTCTGTATGTCCGTTGCGCCCTGTTGTTACCCAAAATTTTACTCAGAAAATTCAACACAATGATTCATATTCTTGCTCAGCCGGTGAATGTCTTACCTTCGTCGGTGCACCTTCAATTGCGGACCGAAAGAGTGGAATAATCCAAACATCGCGTGCGATGCAACTCCATGAAGTTCAATAAAGAGAATTTGTGGTCCTGTTGAACCCGGTCGTCGTGTGGAAGGAGGTCGGCGGGATGTGGGCTTACCTGCCGGCGCCTCCTATGATTCGGTAAATCCCGTGAGCGCCTAGATGGGGAATCATTGGTGGCGCGCCAGGAAAAGCAGGTGCTGTGGAATGTGATCTGCACTGTTCCGTCCGATCCCGGGATCATGTACCTCTCCCTCCTGCACTCTTGTCCACGCGCCAGCCGCCGTCGTAGACTCACACACGTGGGGCACTGCGAGACACGCAAATGAAAGAGAGTTGCTGACTAATTCTCGCCCACTTTCACCGCCTGGAGAGATATAGATGGCTGTCGACATGATAAAAGAGACGGACGTTCAATTATATCGCCCACACCTCAGCGAGCTCGTCGGTCATTATGTCCTGTTCCCGCCAAGACCTCGGCGTCTAAAGCACAAGATGTAGTAGAGAATCAATCAAGCCGACCTTATTCAGTCGGCGATTCGGAGATCTTGCGGCCCGCGGGGTTCCCACAGACATCCGGCGCCGGTGGCGAGTTGCAATCATCTCCCTGGTCGCATCTCCGCGAACGGGGACGACACGGAGAGAGGGCCTCGTGCTGCGTCGAGGACAGAGATCCGGGGAACGAGCTCGTCGTGACGGTCGGTGAGTCCTCCCCCGCATTGGCATGATTGTGCATGGCGACGGTGGCCGAGTCTTTCACAGGAGCATTTGGCATTGAATAGCAGCGTAATGAAAACAGTTGGGATCACGGAAACCCGTCCCATTCGCTGATGACGCCCCGTCCGCATGCGGGCAGTCCTCGGATTCTCAGTACTCGCCCATGCGCAGACAGTGCGCTTGGCCAGCGTCGGCGGCTTCCGAAGGAGTTCTGTCCGGGCAGTGATTGGATCCCATCATACGATCCCGTGCTGTTCGTCCTTCGGTGGGGAGGGGTATATAGCTCCAGTGCTGCAATGTCGCTGCTGCGCCGCGTCTTGTGATACCCCCGCCGTCTCCCGACTGCCACCTCTGTGCAGACCTGGCCCGCGATGCCTAGCGTCCACGCCACCATCGACAATACCCTTGGTGCGGCACTGTTGGGCGGTTTCATTACGGCAATGTGCGCGCTACATGCCGATGAAACTATCAAAGATTTTCTGACTTTGCGCTAGTTTCTATGGGATCACCATTCTGCAGACGTTCATATTCTTCCAGACGTACAAGAAGGAGGGACGCCTGATCAAGTACACGGTGTGTTTACATTTCCTGCGTTCGTAAAGCATGACTTACAGGGGCGCAGGTAGGGGTGCTATTGTGAGTAGACTGCACTGTACGCTGTACCACGCTTACGGTCTCCTAGTATCCTTGACACGGCCCACATGGCCCTCGTCATGCATCCAATTTACTGGTATAAGATCTTCTTGGACTGGCTTCGCAGTAGCTCAATCGGTCCACTCGCAGGTTCTTGGTCACAAATTTCTCAAACCGCAGCGTTCTAAATGTCATTCCATGGTGAGTTTCTCTCAGCTACAGTAGTGGAACTGTTCTAACACACCATGCAGGAGCATCAGTGTATGCACTACTATCTTTGACTAGACTTTGAGCTGACAAAGTGCCTAGGGTGTTGAGCTGCTAGCGGTACGCTTCGCACCCAAGCCTTGAATTATCTGCGCTGACTCCGACTTCAGTCGACGAGCGATACCATAGTTCGATGGTACGTAGATGCTCAATTTATCATCGGCTCGGGATATCTCTTACACGGGCTTAAGCTGGTTTACTTGGCGGGTGTATATCAGTACGCGGTCCCTGGCGGCATCGCATTGGAGGTGATACTAACGGCGTATTACAGTGAGCGGCAAGAACCTATGGCTCACAGCCCCCTTGGTTCGCCGTTCTGGTATCAAATTTCCTCCGCTGAAGGCTGACGGTATCTTTCTAGACGTTCTTCGTGTCCGCCATCTTCAGTGAGTGGGCGGCATCGACCTACCAAGATTTTCTTCTGATCATTATGGATCTGCACATCAGTTTTGGACTATGGTTCGTCCTATTCTTGCAATTTGTGTGACACACCTTGACAGTTACGCTCACACACAACAGTGATGGGCATCAGGGGGTGCGTATTGTTCTGAAGTCACCCAACCGCTATGTTACTCACACCACCCAACCTAGTTTCTTCATTTCCACGATCGAAGAGTTCGCGGCGAATGCTGTAAGTGTATCCCTGTGCCCACGGTCTTGTAGATATCACGCTAAACACCGCTCCGGATCGGACATAGTGGAACTTCTATCTCGCGCTCTCGCTCGATGTGTTCACCGACTTCTATATCGCGGGATCTCTGTGCTACTTTCTATACAGATTACGCGATACGTTCAACCGGCGGTACGTCTCTATCGGCCCTGGCGCCCCGCTCTTTTCCGTGCTGATAAGTTTAACCATAGAACATATTCTTTGGTCAACACCTTGATGGTATATAGTATCAACACGGGCCTTGTTACGAGGTATGAGAGTCTCGAACGGCCATATCTCCTATAACTAATATTGTATGAAGCATCGTTTTGTTGGCGACCTTCATCACCGTAAGAGACCGCTCTAGACGAGGCGCTTTGCGGCACTGACCTTTTCCACAGTATGCCGTAATGCCACACAGTTTCGTCTTCCTCGCACGTAAGTGCATTCGTCTTTGCGCCTCGGACCCAGCTACTCACTCTATCTACGCCAGTATACTTCCCGTCCACCAAACGTAAGTTCAAACGCACTATCTGACGCGCGCCGCCGTTTTGACGTGCTTCCCAGTCTACGTGAACGCCCTGCTCGCCTCGTGAGTTCCATGCTTTGTTCCAACACTAGAGACGCGACCCTTTCTGACACCACGTTCTAGGCTGAACGCGCGCGACTGGCTGAGGGGCGACTCGACTATTGTCTCCGTCACCATTCCGATGTCAGATAACCCAGGTCCGAGCCGGCCAGTGTTTGCCAAGTTCTCCACGACTGGCGGGCACTCGACAACAGTGCGTGTTTCCTGCTCTTCTTCTCTATTTGGAGGTGTTAACCCGAACGTGTTTGTGAACCAGGGCGACATCGAAGAGCAGATATCCGTACACGTGGACAAGGAGGAATTCCACGGTGTAGTATGATGCACCTACGGGGCTTGGACTTCTCCCGGCCAGACGGTGAAGCGCGTTTGTTGTTTATCTTTATCATGTTGTTGGAAATTTGTACCCGGAAGTGCGTGTAGGCTTGTAAAAAAGGCGGAGGTATTTAAGTAGTTGTAGCAATGGATTCATCGAACCCTCCACGTTAGAATCACCGTGTCTTTGCCGAGAAAATGCGAAAGGATGTTTCATATTCTTCGACGAGAGAGGGTGGCTACGTGGAAGTCGTCGGAGCAAGCCACGATATCTTCATCGTGGAACGCCACGTGCATGACTCGGGATCGTTCGAAGCATTGCACCTAATGGCCACTAGGTTGAGTTGGCATTGAGCATACACTGAGAAAACCCTTACAACATCGCACGGCTCTGACGCCTTTCGCAGGTCCCAGATCCGTACGTTGCCTGCACGGTCGCCGCAGGCAAAGAACGAGGAGTGGACGTCACCTGGAAAACGTTCAAGACTTCAGACTAAACAAAGGTGCTGCAATGGAGCTTCTTACCTCGGGAATACCTGCCCTGTAACTTGACACTTTCGAACCCGAACCGGTGCATTGGTTTCTCCTGTGCAATCCGATAGTCACGAATCTCGAACTGCAAGTCTCGATGGGCCACCTGTACGAGCCGCCAGCTTGGATCAGTTTCTTTATCATGACAGGGAAATGCCACTTTGACGCACCTCAAGCAAAGCGCAGTATGGAAGTTCCAGGTTGTGTAGATGGTACACCGCATTGGACGTTTTGACCGACCGGAACACACGCTCGGCAGCCACGTCGAAAACGTTCAACGTGCAGTCTGCTCCAGCGGAGAGGAGCTTACGGCCTGTGTCCTTCACAGGGAGTAATGCTTGCACAACAGCCGAATGCTTGATAGCAAGCTTCTCGCAAGCTAGCGGTGTCTCGTCCGTTGGCAGTGTCCAAAGGTGTATTCGATGGTCGTATGCCCCACATACGAAGGAACGCGAGTTGGGCATAGCTGCTACAACGCTGATGCCGGGCTTTTTGCTATCAGCCTCTGCAGGTCTCGTCAGAGTGTGCCTATGGGAGGCCTACGCACAAAGCGAGATCAGCCAAATTGTTTGAGCATGTGGAAGAACGGCACCAACTGGCTTGTTCCTGTGGAGGTGGTAGACTTCGAGTTCAGGATCGCCTTTAGCGTACCCCATGACCAGGAACGTCTTGCTCGAATCGTCGGGCTTCAGCAAGCAAGCGTTGTCAACTCCGACCCCAGGGCGATCGTGGATGGTTAGAAGAGCCCGTCGTTCCCTATAGGTCTCAAAGTAAGTGCAACGACCAGAAACCGCCGAGGACATCGAACCTAGGTTCAGCCCAGCTTAAGCTGTCGACAAATCCTCGCATCGACACACTCAGTACACCGTGAGATTCTTTCGCAAAGATGCATCTTGGCCTGTCGTATGGGTCCCTTGTAGTCCGCAAAGTATCATCACGGTCCTGCGCGCGTTTCCATGTCCCACGTAGAGGAATGTTCTCAGCGAGCGGACCGTGAACCGGTGTCGATAATTCTGGTAACACGTCATCGACGACGTACTCTGAGCTAGATTCCGTCATAGGTATGTCATTCTCGATGGTTGGTCTTCGCTCCCGGTCGATGGTCAAAGTCCCGGAACGCGTGGAGAAGCAGGCGTGAGATACGGCCAGGAAGGAACGGCTTCTCGCTGGGCTGGCGGTGACGGTTGCGGGTTTCGAAGCAAGCTTAAGAGGTTCCGGTGATGCATCATCCGAGTTGTCGACGTCGTCTGTGAGGTCGATTATCTCGACGTCCTGGGTGACGGCCACAGGCGGCGGCGGCGGCGAGTGATGTTCGTCATTTTCGACCTTCGGAATGATAGGACATGAATCCACAGAGGTACGTTCAGTTTGATGATGCGAGGACGTGTCTATCGCTTTGCGCCGTGGAAAAGCGATTGGTAAAAGGTGACAATGCTTAGGAAAGGGACCAACCATGGTTGTTCACGGCCTGCGAGGAAAAGAGACCACTTCGTGGCTCCTCCTAACCATAAATTAGAAAGATTACACGATATTCGAGCGTACTTACTTTGGAGACAGGTAGACAGGGCGGCGGTACCGGGCTGGGGTTGCGAGCCGGTGCAGCCTGAGCTTCCGCCGGGGGAACCTCGAGTTTGACAATATCTGCTTGCGTCTTTGGTTTGGGTTTCTGTATTTCGGACATCACCGATTGAGTTGACTTGAAGGGAGGCACAGATGGAGGCGCCCTCGGCAAAGGAGCAGGGGCCTGTGATACCTGGGCCGTGGCTTGGTCTGGATAGTAGTACTCGAAACGTGCCCCGTCAGCACCGACGGGTTGATAGTCGCGTACGCATACACCCAGATCTGATTCCAAGTGTGAAATCTGCTTTTTCAGCCATTCCATTCGGTTTTGTTTGCTATTGTGAGCTCCTTTGCGGCACTCCTCGGGTAGATCGACCACAAGTGTTGTTATGGAGGTTCCTTTCTTGACGCGGCGAGTTCGGAAGTGATACGACGTTTTAGGAGGAGTGTCTTCCGCGGGCGGATGCTCTGGGGTGTCCTGTGTAGCAACTTGCGGGGCGTTCTGTGGTGGCGGCATTGACGAGAAATATGGGTCATGAGGGGTATACGAAGAGCTTGCTGGCGACGATTGGTAGGGAGCGGTATAGCTATTTCGATGATGGTATTGCGGGGCAAAATACGCTGCATTAGATGCGTATTGGTTTTCTTGCGTTTGCCCTGTTCCGTACGGATTGCCGCGGTAAAGTGCGTGTGGAGAGTGCGTCGAAGGACCTGCTTGAGCATAGCTCGAACGGTTGGACGAGTCCTGATTATTCAAAGCCTGCCATTCATTCGCTTTTACGTCCGAGTATGAGTAAGGGTGATGCAGGGCACCTCTGCCTGACCCTCGGTATCCTCGATAGGAACCTCTCGGTCGTGTTGTGCGAATGACGGGGACCGCGGAGCTGCCTTTGCGATTCAATCGGCGTTCATTTGGTTGTGTATCTTCACTCATACTTCTATAAAATCAAACATTATTCTCGTATACACCTATTCAGACGACGTATTTCTTACCTTCGTCGGTGCGGCTTCAAAATGCGGAATGAAAGGACGAAATGATAGGCGCCTTTCCCAGACCGCGTCGCGTTTGATGCAAGCGCCCGACTGCTGTCCTTCCACGTCCGTCCGACACTCGTCCTATGAAAGTTGAGTATGGAGAGGATGTACGGAAGATCTTGCACAATCCATCGCTTCGAGGCGTTATACGCATCGAAGTCGACCCCAATGCCTCAGACGTCGAGGTCAATAACGCCATAAGGGCGGCCGTGAAGGACATGGCTCGACAAGGCAAGAGGATCGCCTCCATTCCAAAAAGACTGTGAGTTTTGCTTGACTGAACACCTTAAACGCTTTCTTATCACATACTGCAACCGCAAGACAAGACGGTATTGCCCTCGACTGGGTTCTTGACTTGTCCGTCAAAATTGAAGACGCGGACAAAGCCTTGAGTCGCGTAATGTACGTACACGACATGATAATCTACGCATTACTCACATCTTCCAAAAGTCCTGGTCTCAAGCACGAATCTGATTACACCGCAGGCTCGAGTGCATCAGAACCTATTCTTATTGACGATAGCGACGACGAGACGGCGCCTTCTAACACCCCTGCTCGCGCCAGGCTCGCTTCAGAGCCCACTGTGGGAACTCATGATCATGATAACAACTCGAACATTCGAGAACGCAGCCTACCAGTCACTCCTTCTCACAATAATAGAAGCAGACCAAGGTCTGACACTCTCAGACAATACACAATTCAGGGCATCCCCTCGCATATGAATGTGAGCGGCCTCCTGCAAGCAATAATACGCAACGGTATAAGCGAAGAAACGTAAGCGGGCCTCAGCATGACTGTCGTTCTCGCTGCTCATTCTTTTCTAGTATTCTAGATCTGCGAATTCGCGACACTCCAGGAGGCCGCGTTGCAACGGTGTATGTCAACAACGATGGGGATGCTGCGGCACTTCAGCACAGCTTGGGATCTGTGACCTTCGAGGACCCTACTTCATCTGCCGCGACGCGTCCAGCCGCTCCGACGAACCGACCTTTACAACGGGAACGTGGACGTGCCGAGGGCCAGCTTGTGTCAGGTCGCTCTACGCCCGGCCTGGCTAAGGCCGCTGAGGACGGCATTGCAGCACCACCGCCAGATATCGATGAGGACGACTCCGCGGAGCTCACTTGCAGTGCCGCTGCCAAGCGCTCCCCGGATCCAGATCCCCTGGCAGACGAGAATGCCTCGCCCGCGCTCTCGTATCTGACCCTGGAGGAGGACCCTGAAGAACACCTGCCGGGAACTTCTTCATTCGACGGCGACGAGCATGAGTCAGGATCCGCTTCTCCCGCCTCCCACGAGAAACACGTTGACCCAGAAGAAGGGTACCATTGGGCAACTGCCTCCATGTTGTCGTCCAGCGATCGCGAAGATGAAACCGATGACGATGGCGATGGCGAACCTCAGAAGCCCGGGGCGAGCTACGTGCTGCGTCACCCTGAGGAGGACCTCGCTCAACGGCTTCTGAACGGTCCGCTAGAGGGGGTACGCTCCTTTGTCCAGAACACTCCTGAAGCGCAGCGGAAGTTACAGATGCTTCACGCGCGGAACAGGCCTGTTGTCGAGCGGCGAACCGCACTAGATTCGAGTTCGACAAATACCAATGGTAGGCGCAGGGCCAGGCAAGTCTCAGAAGAGAGACGCGTAGTCAACAAGGCAAGGGTCGAAACGGTTGCAGACGCGATTTCGATCCCAGAGAACACTATTTCGGCGACGGTTCCGAAAGCGCTCCATGCCAAGGGTCGACGCGTTATTGTACCCCCGGACTCCGCACTCCCTGTCGCCGCAGTGTATATGCGGGGTGATGTGCAATTTGTGGACCAAACAGAACGGTAAACATCCCTTTAATAGTCGCTCTGATCACTCATCTCCGTCGGCAAAACCATAGGTCTCATATACCTCAATACTCATTACCGGTGGACAACGATGAGCACCGCCTCGTCACAGACGCGCTGATGCTCGACGATGATACTATTGTAGTTGGATACGATCGTGGACCCTCGCAGGTGTCGTGCATTGTGTTCAACGACGCGGAGGCATGTTTACATTTCCGCGCCACCGTGGCGCCCTAGTACTCACGACGCGCTTCCCGCATTTTATAGCGTCCCGTGCGCGCCGACATCCGCCACAAAGGGCACAACAGAGTCTACGAAAAGCGAGGGACTTCCATGCCAAACCCTGGCATTGCCTGCCTCGCGTCAATTCCAGGTCACGAGCGACGCTTCCTCTCAGGCGGATATGACGGCACGATACGCAGTTGGCGTCTGAGCTCGGAGCATCCCACGTCTGCAAAGTCCAAGCACCTGGACCTCTCTCCTGGGCAGCCGGTCCGCTGCATCGCGTACCGGGGCGCGACGACCGACGTCTTTGCGGCGCACACGAAGCACCTGTACGTGGCGGCGCTGGAGGCGCCGAAGAGCGCGAAGCCGTACCTGCTGTCGGCCGAGCCGCAGCAGATTCATGTCCACCCCCATAACGCAAACATAATCGTGCTCGAGGTGAGTGCCGCCGCCGCACCGTGCCGCCTCGCGCAAATCGCTCACTGTGTCGTGTTTCGTCGTGGCGCGTGCGATGCCCATTCCGCTTGTGTTTCTACGCCTTCTTCCCCACAGGTCGATCATCTGGACCATCAGGTGCAGATTTTTGACACACGTGCGCAGGGCTTTGACAGGCGGCCGAGCATTGAATTTGGGCACCGCGACACAGGGCGTGGCGGTTCATCTTCATCGATGAAGCACCGATGGCGCAGAGGATCGACGCGGCACGCACTGTTCGCGCGTGGCTACGGCGACGGGTCTCTCGTGCTGTGGGACTATCGACAACCCGCCGTAAGCCCTCGTGCATCATATTTCCTCTCCCAAGGACGGTCCTGACTCCGGACTTCTCTAGAGCCTGGTGATGAAGGAACGACGCTGGAAAGATCCCATCGTCCATACAGTACTTACCGACTCTCAAATTATCACGTACGGGGCATACACGGTGACCTTCTGGGAAACCAGTCGCATGTAGGCATTATACGTAGTGAGTCCAATGGAGCGTAGATAGTACAACGTGTCAAGAAATGCAGGCGTAACGAGGTCGGTAAACTGCCGACGGCAGCGGAGCTGTTCACTCATCCTTCGACCATCCTCCGAGCTCGATGGCGAAAGCCACCGCCAACTTGGAGAACTCGAGCATATGGTCGAAGCTGAATTCTTCCGAGATATCGATTCGACTGTTCGAACGATAGGTAAATATAGCCCAGCAGGAACCAAAACAAACGACTTACTCATTCGTCGAATGGATGTTCTTGTTGGAGTTGCCAAACGAGCTCTCTGCAAGTGTGCATGAGGATCAATGTGTAGATCGAAAAGTGCAAGGATTTCATACCGATAGTGAAGACACTGGGGTATCCGGCCTTGCGCCATGAAGCACTGGAGGGCGATCGTTAATTGCATATGCTTTTAGACTAGGAGAGACCACTCACTGGTCGCTGCAAGCATATCCACACTGCGTTTCAACATACGGGATGTCGAGATACTGATCAATCAGCTTCTTGTTGAACGCCGTCAAGCTAAGCAGACAGGATCAGCAATTCAGCGAAGACTGCAGGGACTAAAGATTCTCACCTGTCATCTGTATAGTCGGTAATGACACCGACTTCCTCCCGAGTGCCAGCCTTGACCCACGCAGTCATGTCGAACTGAATACGACACGGAAGGGTCAAATTTGGGCGCACGTTATGAAACACGGAATACAAACCTGACTCATGGCATGCACGTTGGCACCGCGGGACTCGTAGGCCTTTGCAACCGCCTGAGATCCGAGAAGGCCACCTTCCTTTACTCAGAACGTCAATCACTGTGAGATAACCAATCTAGGTGGGCGGTACCTCTGCTGAGTACCAATGGAATTCAACGGGGCGCGTGGGCCGGAAGTTTGACGATATCAAAGCGCGGTAGCTTTCGAGAATGGTCACGCTACCACTTCCGTCATCGTCCGCACCTGTAGGGAGCACGTTGAAAAAGAGTTTAGACGACAGCCCCGCATGACATACCAGGAGCAGGCAAGAATGGCCACATATTCGTGCTGTGGGAAAAGGGTTAGTTCCGACGAAGTTTGTTGAAAAGTCTAGATTTTACCTGTCTTGGTGAGCTGATATGATGACAATTCTGTCGTCGGTGGTGGAGGTACCATTGATACGGGCAATCTGCCTCGCCGTCAGAATACACGTCCGGGTGCGCACAAATATCGGCACGCACAACAGAATTCTGTCCCCATGCATGCGGGAACTCCGTGACGGAGATCACCTCCTGCAGCTCCTTCGGCGCGTACTCTTTAGTGATCTAAATGCGGAGGATTGTCGTAATGAGCAGCGTGAGGATCTGGCGCGTAACTTACCTCCGAGACCTTGCTCAGGAGCCACTGTTGACTCTGGCGGCCCGTCTGTTTTTGGAAGTTGATTAGCTCTCGAGAGACCTCGGCAGGCAGTATTATGTACATCACTGCGGTAGTCTGGCAACAGTCTGGGTTAGGTTACATCTGCTATATCCGGTTGCAAAACCTTACATCGTGTCCTGAAGCTCGTGAAGTGTTCCAGATTCTCCTTTGGCCCAGCCGTGGAGAGCTTCTTCAAAACCGGCTTTACGAGCTCCGTAGCGTTTGGCTCGTGGTACGCCGCTGCTTCCTGTTAGCCACAGTCTATCAGAAATGCACAGAGATGAGCGTACGCTTCGTGAGTGTCCTCAGGTGCGCGGTGGAGCCCAAATCCTGAGCATCCGTGCTAACAGATGTGTGAGGAATTCTGTTGCCGGCGGAAGTGGAGAAGTACTTACATGTCGAAGAAGTTCACGCCTGCCGCCTTCATGTTGATCTGTCCAGACGTTAGCAACGTCTGATTGTGTCATTCGCAAAGCGAGACGAGCCTTTTCCAACTCAGAGACCCAGACCGGGTCCTGGCCTTCGACCTGCACGAGACGCTGTTCGAGCAGGTCGAGGGAGAAGCCGGGGTGCTCTGTGGCGAGCATGGGCTCCTGAACGTCCCGCGCGACGCCTGCGGCGACGACCGCGAGACCAGCAAAGGCGAGGAGGGATGCAAAGGACTTCATGGCGGTAGCAGACAGAAACGGTGGGCCGAGGAGCTGAGCCGCGTCGCCACCGTCACAGTCAACGGAGGCGCCCGTGAGCGACGTGGCTGCCACGCGAGCGAGTGTCCGGATTGGGCTGCTGTTGAAAGCGGTCTTTCTGCATCGCTTGGGAGCAGCCGGACTTGGTCAATTTTACGAGCGAGGTTGTCATGTCGAAAGCCTTGAAGACGCAGGCACAGCTCGTGGTACGTGCCCGTTGTATTCCTTGTCCTCGACGCTGAATTGCCTGCCTGCGAACGGTTGTACAGCGAATTCTGATTGGTGCTGGGAAAGCAGCTCCTACGCCTCCCATCGGGCCAGCGCTGGGTGCGCGAGGAATCAAGTCCATGGACTTCTGCAAGGAGTTCAACGCCCGCACGGCACACCTCGAGCCAGGCATCCCCACTCCCACCCTGATCACTGTGCAGCCCGACCGGACGTTTACGTTTGTGACGAAGACGCCGCCGACGACGTACCTGCTGAAGAAGGCGGCCGGAATCGAGAAGGGCACAGGTCGGCCTGGACACGAGGTGGTGGGGACGGTGAGCCTCAAACACGTTTACGAGATTGCCAGAATCAAGGCGACGGACGAGCACCTGAAGCATCTGCGGCTCGAGTCGATTGCCAGCACGGTGGTCGCTAGTGCGCGGACGCTGGGGGTGCAGGTGGTGCCGTAGCCGGACCGCTGCCTCTCATAATTAAAGTGGTGCGTCCCGCTGCTGGCTGCTCTTCGTCGCGCGCCTGTGTTGATTATCGTGCGGCTAGAGGAGCATCTCCGACGCACCGAGCGCAACGGGTGCCTGATAATCTCTCCATGTATCTAGATGGCGTGATGCGGCAAGTGGGGGCAATCGAGGGGGAGGTCGAGGCAGACTCGTGCTGATCTCGCGCGGCGGAGCAGGCCTCCGTGGCTGCCACACTCTGCAAGCGGAGGCGCTGCTGCTGCCGGGCTGGCTGGCTGGCTGGCTCGTTGGCTCGTTGGCCGCCTGGGCAGTCTACAAGGTTCTGGGGTGCAGATTAGGTTGTAAAGTGCGTAAGCAGAGGACCGACCGGAAATGGGAGACTTTGTGTGCCGCCACAAGAACACGCCTGCACTCTCCGCTGCAACGAGCCCGAGTTGCCTGCAATGTGCAGTCTGCCCCGGTCGCTTTTGTCATTTTGGTACCCTGGCAGTATCTCCCGTCGTCCTCCTCTGCGAGGACGCGCCGCTGCGAGAACCTACCTTATCTCCATGCCCCTTTGTACTGCGTATGGCAGCTGTGGCCACGCCGCGCCCACGCCGTCTGAGCTGGACCGCCGTCCCGGGTGAATTGAGAGGGACGATCCAGCGGTAGCCCTCGCAGCTGCCGGATGCAGAACGAGAGCAGCGTGCAGCTCTACTTGTCTACAAACGCTGTCCAGCGCTGTGCTGCTAAGCGGGCTGCCCGATTCCTTTGTCTGCGTCGCGGCCACACCGCTGCCCTGCACTCTAAGCGACGCAGCAACGGACCCCAGACTGCATGAGAAGGAAACAGCGCCTGCTTCCGCGTGTTCCTCCCAGCGGACACCGGCCATCCCAACAAACCCAGGTCATCATGAACGAGCCTTCTGCCGCGTACACGCTCAATACCTTGTATTCATCTTTATCGGGGTCACTAACATGTATACAACACGTTCCCGATCGAATAATCGACCATCACCTGCATACGACTTTTTTACTGTGATATAAAGTCTTTGCATCGCGCGCTGCCTCAGCACACTCACCAACCTACCTCCCAGCCACACTCCCCCACACTCCCATGGCCTCCAGCGAAATCCTCTCCTGGACATCCCAGGATCCTCGGAATAGCCAGCTCTTCAGCCCATACGGCGTCCTGTACCGCTTCACGGTACGCCTCCACCATTTTTTGCACATACCGAAACTATTTTCCCGAGGCTGATCACGTTGCCCTGCCGTTTCAGACAGAAAATAATGCGCACGGCCAGTCTGTCACCACCCTCTGGCGTGCGATCCGGGCCAACAAGGAAGACCGCGTCGCGAAGCTCGAGTGGTCCGCCACGGGCAACCTCGGGCGTGCGGTGATTGGCAAGGTACTGCTCTCTTCCTCCTGAATCGATAAGATCTTGCATACCATGCAAACGGCCGCGTTTAGAGCACGCTTCCTATGGCCGACCTTGTCCGCCGTGATTCTCCCTGGCCCGTGAGTGCTACCCCGCCCTCCCCGCATTTCCCCCCTCGCTCACGCCGTGTTCCCCAGGATGGCAGGGTGTTCAACGGACCAGACGGCTACCAATATACATGGCGGCCGAGTAATAACGCGACAAACGACCTCCTCGTACGTCCCGTGCCGGCCGCGTGCATGTCCATTTCGAGACGCGCTGACGCGCCACCACCAGTTACTCGACCAAAACAACAACACCATCGCGTTCTACCGGCCAGTACGGCCAGTGCGGTACAACATCGGCGACGTCTACGGAGAACTGCACTTTTGCCGCACCGCGGGCGCGGGCGTAGTGGTGCGTAATGTCCGAGCGAAGCGCGCCGCCGGGGCCAAGACGCTCACTGTGTCCCCTCCCTTCACAGATGCATCCGCCGCTCATGGACACCGTTACCGTCACCGCAATGCTCTACCGGTTCTGCCTCACATACGGCCTCTGACCCGCCCGGGGACTCACACGAAACTTGATTTAAAATGTAAAATTATCTGTTGTCGTCATCATCTCTTGCCTGCATCCGCACTCGTGTATAGTAGCCCGTTCGTCGATATTGCATATTTAACGCGTCGGCAAGGTCCAACACACCGTTTAGAAACCGCAGCGTGGGGGTGAACGCGTGTCATCTTTTGCCTCGCCGCGGGAGCACACGCCGAGCACGAGTCCTTGTGGGATTCAATCACCAGGCTGCACCAAGGGTTTCAGCAGATACATCGGCACGCCCGTATGCGGTCATTTAGAGTTTCGCCGTCGGGTCTTGGCCCTCCTCGGGCTTGACCACGTCGAGGATGGCGTCTGTCGTGCGCACCACCCACTCCGTGCCCTCGTCCGTAGCGAGCCAATAGTCTTCCTCGCTCAGGCCCTCGACATCCCGCGCCTTGAGGAGCCCGAAAACGTGGCTGACGAGCTGCGGGCCGACGTTGCCCTCTGCGCGGAGGCACGCAGTTCCGACGACGGAACCCAGGGCGCGGCTGAGGTTGCCCTCTTCGCTCGGTCCTCCAGGCAGAGGCGCCAGTACCGCGCCGTAGGCCTGAATGATAAATTCTATACGGAGCTGGGGTCAGCGATCGGCTCGAGCAGGACGGCGATTCGGGAGGGACCCCCATCGATAAGGCAGGCGCGGCAGGAAACAGAGGAGCAGCGTGATTTCGATGTCGGACAGGGCGTGGCGAGGCGAGGCAGCAGAGTGAGACACGCACCAATGAAATCCGGGTGGTATGCACCCAGCTTGTTGTACAGCTTCTCCGCGTGCGGGGTGTAAATTGTTTTCCAGAGCCCCCGGCCGCGCGCGACGATCTCGTCGACGTTCTGGGGGGTTGCAACACGGGCCCTGGGCACGGGTGGGTCAGCGCGTCAGCAAACAACACAACGTGTCTGATGCAGAGGTGGCGTGTCTCACCCGTGTGCCTCCTGCCTGAGGCCCGCTTTCACATCGTCCTCGAGAACCTCCGACATGCCAGCGAGGGAGAGAATCGTCTTTCAAATCGAACCGTTAGCGACGAAGATACCACACAATACATTCCGCGCACCCTCGGCACTCCGACGAAAATGCTGCTCTTCAACGCCGACTCGCGCATCAGCGCGGCCTTCTGGACGGCCTCGGCGAGGCTGCGACGCGTCGCCGCGTCCTCCGCGTCCTTCCTTGTCACGAACTTGTACAGATGGCCGACCGAGGACGGCGCGTTCACGGTGAGAAGCGTGCAGGTCTGCGTGGACCCATAAGCCTCGGCTATCAGACGCTAGAAGCAGACAGGACAGCGGCGGGAGGGTACTTGCCGCGAGGGTCAGCCAGCCGTTCTCTGCCCGCCTGTGCTGCGCGTCCTTGAACGTCGACTGCAGGACGGCGCTGAGGCGTGTGACGGACGGTGCGGGCGGGAGCTGGGGGTTGCGGAGGACCATGAGCTGCTTGACCGCGGGCGGGAGGTGCTTGACGACCATGGTGCGTGCGACGTTCGTTGTGGTGTGTGCGGTGGCGGCGGCGGTGGCGGGCTCGTCGAGGGTGCGCTGACCTGCGTTGACCGAGGCCTGAGAATCGCTGAGATTGATATACGTCGCGTCGACAGCTGACCGCCACCGAAACAGTGGGTCGTAGGCGCTAGCTACGGCCGAATGTCTCGTCGGAAACGTCCCGGACCGTACCGTCGATAGCAGCGGGGCATGTGTGGTTGTGTTTGCCGAGGAACATCGCCCGACGCCGTCTCGCTGCGACCGTCGCGCCAGGGAGGACGAGGAGGAAAAGTGAGCGCAGAAAAGCGCTGGCCTGCACACCACGGACGTGATCGGGACGTGAGCGGCATCGTAGATTCGTGACAAAACCCGTAAGTACTGTACAACATTTACAACAAGGCCGTGCGTTGGAACGTAGCTCTACATGCGGAAGCGTGAGATGAGAAACACAGAAAATACAACAGTTACACCAGCTTGTTCTTTGCGCTGGGAATTTCGGCCACGTCCTCGTCGCCCTCGGCGAACCACCCAAAGCTGCGCTTAGCGAGCTTCCACACTTCCATACCCAGCACGAAAATCACAACCGCACCGAAAGACAGAGCCCACTCCCACCCGATAGGTCGATGCTTGAACACGGTCGTGTTGAAGCCGGGGATGTAGATGCATGGGAAAACGATGATGGCGCCGACGACGACAGAGAAAAACAGGAAGCGATTGGCGTACATGTCCTTGAAGAACGGGAACCGGGACTCCTCGCGGGGATCGAGACGGAACATGCTGCGACGGATGGACTTGATCTCCCAGGCAGAGATAAGGATGAGCCAGGTGAGCTCGGCGAACACGGCGGCGCGGGCGCGGAATACGTAGTAGCAAGAGTCGCTGTACTCACGGTTACAGTCGTGACCGAGCTCGCCGTCGCCAGGCCCGTAAACGATGATGATAAAGGTGAAGAGGGTGAGGATGCCCATCAGGAGTCCGTATACGACCATGTCGGCGATGATTTGCCAGGTGAAGACACCCTTCTTGTTGTCGTGAGGTAGGCGGGACATGATGTTGTATACGGCGCGCTCGCGGCCCAGGCCGAAGGCAGGGAAGCCAGAGGTCACCATGTTGATCCACAGGATCTGGAGGGGCGACAGCGGGAAGACGGAAAAGCCGGCTGCGTCTTGGAAACCAAGTCCGCAGACGAGCAGAACGACTTCGCCGACGTTGGAGGTGAGCAGATGGAGGACGAACTTCTGGATGTTGTCGAACATGCGCCTCCCCTCCTCGATTGCGTTCACGATGCTGGCGAAGTTGTCGTCAGTCAACACGATGTCCGAGGCACCTTTGGCGACATCCGAGCCACCCAGACCCATAGCAATACCGACGTCGGCAGCCTGCAAGCTCGGGCCGTCGTTGACACCATCGCCGGTCATGGCACAGTAGCGTCCGCGTCGGTGAAGCGCCGCAATCATGCGAGTCTTCGTGTTCGGCGCGCAACGCGCGATGACGAGGGGGAGCTCTGGCATCTTGTCGATTTCCACGTCGGTCATCCCGTCGAACTCCGCCGCAGTCTTCACCAACGAGTCGGCAACGTCCTTGGGAAGGTGGCCGAAGTCTTTAGGGATGATCCCCACTTCCTTCCCGATGGCGGTAGCGGTGCTGGGATGGTCGCCAGTCAGCATATGAACACGTATGCCCGCATTCTTACACTCCATGACGGCGTCCTTCGTCTCGACACGAGGAGGGTCGTATATGCCAGCGAGACCGAGCAGAGTCAGACCCTGTTCGACGGACTCGCGTGGCGTCTCGCCCTTTTCGTGAATCTCTCCCGACCAGCTCTTCCGCGCAACTGCTAATACCCGCAATCCCTGGTCAGCGAGTGACGTCATCTGCTTCTGGATAGACTCCTTCATGGTTGAAGTCATCGCGTCCCTATGTTCGCCGACGCCGACGGAAGTGCAGAGATCGATGATGCGCTCGACTGCGCCCTTCGTAAAGACCCAGGACGAGCCATCCGGAGAGCGGTAGATGACAGTCATGCGCTTGATAGTACTGTCGAAAGGATACTCCGCGAGTTGCTTCCAGCCACTCGTCACGAGAACTTTCTTGCCCATGGAAAAGCGATGGGAGAAGACTTGGAGAGCGACTTCGGTGGGGTCCCCGGTGGTCTGCCATCGTTGCTCCTGTTCGTTGTGACGGACTGTAGCGAGGTTGCAAAGGGCCGCGGAGTGGAGGAATGCTTCGAGATCGGGGACGACTTCAGGCCGCTCCGCGAGTGACCCCTTCTCCACGTCGCCCCCTGCAGCGTCACTTCCCCCTCCGTGTTCCGCTTTTTCGTCCATGCCCTTCTCGGAGAGCGCAGCCTTTTTGGCGTCGGCCTCGGACTTGGACATGGAAGGACCGAAAGCAACGGAGCCTTTCGTCGGGTCGGATGCATCATCGGAGTTGTTGACGGTGTAGACTCCTGTATGGGGAATCCACACCTTGCGCGTGATCATCTGGCCTTGGGTGAGAGTGCCGGTCTTGTCAGAGCAAATGTTCGTGATACCACCCAGAGCCTCCAAAGCGCTGAGCTTACGAGTAAGCACACGCTTGCGGCGCATCTGCGTCATACCAGTCACGAAGGTGATGGTGAGTACGGCAATAAGGGATTCGGGGATGATAGCGATGCCTACAGGCCTCAGCACAAGCTTGTCAGGATGAAGCGAGAGGGCTCACCAGTGGAAATCGCATAGATGGCTACTTCATTGGTAACGTTGAACCGGTTCACACCGAAGACAATGATAGCAAGAATGATCGCACAACCGAAAAGGACGTATGCGAGCTTGGACAGCTAAATGGGAGAACAGTTCGATGAATGTGGATATGGGTGTATGCGTTGGAGGCCCGCACCTTTCGTTGTAGAGGTGTACCAACAGTGAGACCCAGGAAGCGACCCAGAGCATCGTAGAAGCGAAGAATAAGGCCCTTCGCGGGCTGGAAGTTACCGCCATCCTTACGATGCAGAGATCTTCCGGGCTTCATCTTCGTCCCTTGCATAGATTGTGCAATCTGGCCAATCTCGGTATTCATGCCGGTGAAGACGACGATGCCGCGACCGCGACCCTTGATGACCGTCGAGGACGAATACGCCATATTCAGGCGATCACCCACACCGGTCTCGAGCTCGTCGTGGTCGGAAAGATCGGTCTCGGCATCCTTGGCCACAGGCATCGCTGAGGTAAAACGTTGGCGCGAGCCAAGAGGATAAAGGAGTATGACGTACCTTCGCCGGTGAGAATCTTCTCGTCGCATTCGAGGTTCATGGCCTCGAAGATACGTAGGTCTGCCGGGACGGTATCTCCTGTCTTGATAAGAACGACGTCTCCTGGGACGACCTGGGCGGAAGGGACAGTGACGATGTTGCCGCCTCGAAGAACGTTGGCCGTGGGTGAGGAGAGTGCTCGTAGAGAATCCATCTTCTTCTCGGCCTGGTACTCCTGGTAGAATCCGATGAGAACGTTCAGAGCGATGACGGCAGTTATGATGCCGCCTTCGACGTAGTCGGTGACGCCGTAAGAAAGTGCCATGGCGAGCAATAGTACCTAGGAGACGTTGAACTTTCAGTCACAGAATATCGAGAGCGTGCGCATACACTCACCAGGATCATGGCATTGCTAATTTGCTTAAGGAAAACCTCGTACCACTTGACACCAGCATCTCCAGCGAGCTTGTTCTCGCCATAGCGTGTCTGGTACTCCTCGGCTTGCTGCACACCGAGGCCTGATTCTATATGAGTCTGAAGAGACTCAGAAAGTTGGGCGATAGATAGCTGAAAAGGGTGTCGTTCGTACTGCTGGGCAGTCTGTTCGTTGTTGGCGGCACCCATGACTCGTTATATGATCGTTGGTCGTTAATTGAGGCGCTGCAGAGGTGATGTCAGAGGCGGGGGCACGGTTCGAATGGCCAAAAGGCCTCACCTGTCGCGGCGGGCGGCGGGGATCAGCAGGGGGAGAGTCGGTGCCATGCCGTCTTGGGCGGGCTCCTATATAGAACGGGGCGGCTGGGAGCATCCTGGGCTTGGTTTGGGGGGTGACCAGAGCCAAGGGCGACGATAGCGAGCGGGAGGCTTGGGCCCAAGACAGACAGAGGCGCGAGTACCAGGACAAGACGCGCTGCCGCTGGTCGAGGCGGAGGCGAGCACCAAACCGCGTCGGCATCCTCGGCATGACCCGCTAAGGCTGCCCCGGACGCCACGAGGCTATTTGCCGTGCCTGGCCGCAGACGCCCCCGCCTCCTGAATATTCCCCCGTACGAACGTTGCATATAGGGCGGCGGCATGCGCAGCGCAGAACGTGCTTGGCTATGGGGGCTATGGCTGCACGAAACATAGTTTTATGGGCACCCGTTCGGAATCGCTTGGAAAAACATACCGAGAGCGAGGATGATCGGCGGAGGATCTGGACATCATTATTGCATCATTCCAAACGACCTCCAAGCCTCATATCATCGTACCCGTCGTGGCGTCTTGTTTCCCAGAAAATGTCAGACATGGACGGCCCAGGCACCATTCTGTCGCGACGCGAGGCAGCGGCGTCCTCACACGACCATATTTTCGGGTCCTGGGCCCTCGGTACAGTCCGCATTCGCTTTGCGGAGCACCCTCGACGCCAAGGCGGGTCGGTGACAGAGCCAAGATCCACGCTCCAAGAAAGTTCGGCAAGTATAGATAAACACTTGTACGTATGGTCGGTACACGGATGGCACGGACAAATCAAGGCGTGCATGTCGCACGCAAGGCACAGCAAGACACAAGACAGTACTGGGCACGGCCCAGCTTCGAAAGAGTAGATCATCTCCTGGCCAGCCGTTCCACGGTCTTGCAGGAGGAACAGTCGGCGAGAAAGACGGTATACAGAGAGACACACACAGTAGGTGTGAGATAGCCACAGCCCAGAGAGCCGTTTACTTGGCCCATGCACCGTTGATGAGGTAGGAGCCCAGGTCCGTGGGCCCGCCGTTGGATGCCATCAGCTGGTCGTTGAGGTTGACGTTCGTCATATCATGCATGAACCCTGAGAGGTCGTCAGTACTCGCTCAGTGTAGCGTGAAATAATTACATACCGAAAGGGCAAGCCATCTCGACCCAGTCAGTCTTGTAGACCCAAGGCATCACGGTCTGGTAGAACTGCCAGATCTCATCTACGGTGGGTTGCGCGCCGCCGTTGAAGTTCTACAAGGCGTTAGTACAATGTAACACAGCTCGAAACGTCACCATACCTGGGGGGCAAACTCGGTGATATAGACGGGCAACTTGTACGTGTCGTGCCACTTTGTCATGTAGGTGATGAAGTCAGCGGCTTTGACGTCGTACCAGTGGGCGGCAATGCAGTCGAACTGTAGCAGCCGTCAAGTCATTGTACGACATACCCTGATTAACCTGACGTACCGTGCAGCCACCGTCACAGGCTGTGACCATGTCGGCCACCCAGACGAAGCCATTGGGGTTCGAGCTGGTAGCGGGTGAGCAAGTCTTATACCCGAGAGCGCGCTTGGGTTCGATGTGCTCCTTCCAGAGCTTTGCACCATCCTCGGGGGACAGGTTCGATTGCTGATCCTCATTGGGTCTAAGGGTGGATATCAGACCTGATGCGAGTGGAGCAGATTCGATGGACTGACTCATTGAAACCGAGGATTACGTCGGCGTAGCCAGCCTTGACAACGGACTCGAACTTGTCAACCTGGTTCGCGCCCCAGAGCTGAGGCATGAACTTGATGTTGGTCTTATGGTTGGGGTCCGGGTTGACAGGGTTCCACGAATACATCCTATTGTTGTTTCGATTAGGAAATTGTTGTATCAGCGCGGAAAAAATAGACATACCATCCGACAACATCGGTGTCATATTTCGCAAGGTCCGTCTCTCCATTGGGCCATGCGAGACACAGCTTTCCGGATCCTCCAGATGAACTGGTGTTGGCCGAGGACGCGGCGGAAGAGGTCGATGTAGCGGCCTTCGTGGTCCCGGCGGCAGCGCTGGACTTGACGGTAGTCGGGGCAGCAGTCGTACTGACCGTTGTCTGTGCATCCGCAGACGACGTAGTCTGGACAGCGGCGGCAGCAACGCTGAGGCTGCTGGTGGCGGAGCGCTTCTTGCAGCGCTTGGAGGTGCCATCACGCTTGACCTTGCGAGCGATGGCCTCGTGAGGGTGCTGGCGGGCGAGGTGGTGGTGACCAGTAGAGACCGCGTTGGCTGGCACTGCGGACAACGTCGTCGCGAGAATAGCAAGCGACGAGAGCGCGAGTAGGTGGACAAGCTTGCCGGACATGGTCGTCAGTCGGTGAGAGGTGTGTCGTACAGCAAGGAATGAGTGGACGATGAAAAATGAGTGTATGCCAGCGGACGAGGGAGGAGGGAAGGAGGGGAGAGACGGTGGTTGGATTATGCAAGACTGGCTAAAGCGTTACTCTTAATGAAGGGGACAAAAATAGGTTAGCGCCCGCAGTAACAGTATCTCACGGTCACCTGGACACCCTGAAACCGACCGCGACGCGACGCGTCGGACGGGATCATTGTTTGTCGACGATTGACGCACACCTGTCAAACTGCGGAAAACAAATCGATGTTGGGTATTCACAGCGTGGACTAGACACCATTCGTCGATAACGGTGTAGGGATAAACCAAATATACCTACGACCGTAGCGTAGAAGATAGAAAACGGGTATACAATAGCAGATGGTCAAAGCGCATGGGCTCAGTGGTAGAGGATGAACTTGCCCAAATCGGTGGGCTTGCCGCCGCTCATGAGCTGGTCGAGATAGTTGACGTTGCCCATGTCCTCCAAGAAACCTGTGGGATAGCCAATTAATCCACTGTATATCAATCGAAGTAAACACTGTACACGTACCGAATGGGAAGTATGCCGTGACGAAGTCCTGGCTGTCGAGCCAGGGGATGACCTTCTGGTAGAAGGCCCAGACCTTGTCCGCCGTGACAGCGCTGCCTCCACCGAAGTTCTGACAGACGCGTGAGACGCATGTAGTAAGGAGAACAAAATCGCACACACCATGGGAGCGAACTCGGTGACGACGACAGGCTTGCCGTAAGTATCATGCCAGTACTTGACGTGATCAATGAAGTCCTGAGGCTCGGTGCCGTAGAAATGGATAGAGATGTGGGAGAACTATACGGCACTGTCAGCTCATTCCTTGAACGCGAGCACCTGTCGAACTTACGGAGCAGCCACCGTTGCACGAATTAACGAAGTTCTCGAACCACAACTTGCCGCGTTCACCTGGTCCCGTAACTGCCGGGGAGTACAGATCGTACTGGCTCTTCAGTTGTTCAACGTCGGACTTCCACCATCCAGCGAAGTCTTGGGGAGACATGTTCAACTGCGAAGGTTCATCGGGCCTGGTACAATTAGTAGGAATCGGATGGAAGCAGTGAAGCAACTCACTCATTACCGACGGCAAGAGCCTTGGCGAAACCCGCCTTCTGCTTGTAGAAGTCGCTCATCTGCTTGGGGCCCCAGATCATGCCGAGGAAATCAAGACCGAAAGCGTTCGGCAGGGCCCAGGGACTCCAGGTGCAGTACCTGAATGCACGCATGAATGATTGTTCGAAGCGAAGAGAAACGGTGACGTACCAGCCAGTGTGATCGGACAGAAGGTTACCCAAGCTAGCAGCGTTGGCGTTGTTGTAAGCAATGCCAAGCTTGCCTCCACCACTGCTACTACCACCAGTCGAAGGGATCGAAGTGACGGTCGGGACCGGGTCTGCAGCCTTGGTGGTCGTCGCCTGCTTGGTAGTCTTGGGGGTCTCAATGGCAATGGAGGTAGAAAGGACAATCTCAACCGAGCTCGACGTCGGCGTCGGGGTGGCGGACGCGGAACGGGTCTTGCAGCGGCGGGAGTTCTCGCCGCGCTTGGCACGCTTTACGTGCGCGATGCCCTCATGAGCAGAGTGACGAGCGAAGTGCTGGTGGCCGGTCGCGATGGCACCGACTGGAGTGTTGAACGACGAAGCGACCAACGCAAGAGTCGTGATTGCAATGAGGTTGAGGAGCTTGATGGCGGCCATGGCGGGGCACGGTCGTGTCTAGGAAGGAGCGGGGGGAGGAAATGAATGTGGGTGCCCAAGGGCAAGGCGTGAAGATGGGGGAGCGGACGGGGTTGCGAAGGGAAAAAGGTGAGCAGGGCGCACCGTGCTATATACGTCTTAGGTAATCTGCCAAGCACGGTCGGGCATTGCCCTCCGCGTGATGCCGCTTGTGCCTCTCAACGGCCAATTGGTCTAGCCTGTTGCCTGTCCTGCCAGCGCACGATGGACGGCGGGCACAATGTAGCTAGGAGACGCGGCGGGGCGGCGGGATCGTCGGGGGCGCACGCACACTAAACTACGTTAGAAAAATAGGCAATGTTCGGGAAGGCTGCGACGCGCAGATCAGTCGTGTCTCGCCCTGGGCGTCGCGGCAAGACTGGACACTGCCTCTGGTCGTGATTTATGTACTGGCGCATGTGTGGCAGGGCTGTTGTTCAGCGCTGATTGTTGTGCGATGGGATTGAAACAACGCGGGGCAGTCATGGCGACGTAATAGAGCGGAGTTTCCCAGCTATCAAAATCGACTCGCTGGCACCTTTCCTTCTTTTTCCTCAACCCCCAAGTTTGACAAGAGAAACCGGTTCATCGCGTTCATCCACCAAACCCAGCTCGTTCCCCAATGTCTGACGCCCCCGCTCCCGCCGCCGCCCTGGCTATTGAAAACGGCGTGCCCCCGGCTGCGCAAGACAACGTCGAAGAGACCCCCGGCTTCAAGGTCAGTGTCGGTGGCCCGCCGACGTGGCACGCAGATCGCTCACATCCCTCCAGGTTTTCGCCGGCAATCTTGCGTACTCAACCACGGATGAAGGGCTGAAGGCGTTCTTCGCGCCAGTCCAGGAAGACATGTACGCGATTTGTCTCGTGTGCCGCCGTTTTCGTGCTCACTCCTCCGCCTCATGCAGCATCAGCGCCCAAGTTATCCTCCGAGGAACTCGTTCTTCGGGATATGGCTTCGTCTCCCTGACCAGCGCGGAAGCCGTGCAAAAGGCTAAGGAGCTCCTCAACGGCCAGGAGCTCGACGGTCGTCAAGTGATCGTCGAAGAGGCAAAGCCCGCCGACCAGAAAGAGAAGAAGGAGAGGAAGATCAAGAGGAAGCCCGGCAGGCGAGGCAGCAAGGCCGTCCCTGGCGAGTTGACTGAGGCAGAGGCCGACGGTGAAGCCAACAAGGCCACCGACGACGGCACGCCTGCCGATCCCTCGAAGCCCAAGAAGAAGAAAAAGAACAACGTAAGTAAAACACGCGCATATACCCTGTTTTTCGCGCTCATCAAGGGCCACAGCGCAAGAACAAGGCGCGCAAGGCTCTCACCAACGGAGAGGAGGGCGCGTCGGGCGCTGAGGAGGCCAAGGACGGCGAGACCCCTGATGGCGAGGCCAAGAAGCCCCGCCAGCGCAAGGCCCGTCCTGCGCGTCCTCCGCGCGCCGCGGGCGAGGAGCCCGTCGGCGAGCCCTCCAAGAACATGCTCTTTGTCGCCAACCTCGGCTTCACGATCGGTGACGAGGAGCTCTCTACCATCTTCACAGAGGCGGGCATCAAGGTTGTCTCAGCGCGCATCGTCAGGCGCCGCTGGGGAAAGCCCCGCAAGAGCAAGGGCTACGGCTTTGTTGACGTTGGCGACGAGGCCGAACAAACCAAGGCCATCGAGGTGCTCCAGGGCAAGGAGATCGGCGGACGGGCTCTCGCAGTCAAGGTCGCCGTGAACTCCCAGCAGCAAGACGAGGAAAACGCTGAGGAGGCTGGTGCCACCGAGGCCGCGCCTGAGGCCGCCGAGACCACCGTTGCTGCATCCTAATCGCACATCTGCTCGTGCCGTGCTCTGCCAACCACCGCTCCCAATCACCTATTCGTTTAATCCGTCGCTGCCCGGCTGGCGACATCAAATCGGTTTACGCGAACTGGCGTCGTTCTCTTATGTGCTTTTGATGGCGGCCCTTTCACTTCTTGCACTACGGTCGGCTGCCGTTCCTTAGTGCTTACTTGTAATGGTTGTCTGCTATACATAAGGGACTTTTTTCAATACTGCACTGGAATGATTATTGTAACGACTCTGGAATACTGCTATATTATGTAAGCTTGCACCATACCATGTCTGAAGACGAAGACGACTATCTGTCCGACAAGTTCCTCGTCGACACCGCGGCCGCATCCACGGCCAAGACCTACAGCGACCGCAGAAAGGAGGTACAGAGACTCGCTGCGCTCAAGAATGAACAGAACAGGAGGAAGAGTCGTCGCGAACTGGAGCAGGAGTCGCGCGAGGAGGGCCTCAGCAAGAGTCTCTTCGAGCGAGCCAAGGACGAAGAGGAGACCCGCGGGGCCCCCAACAAGGCCCTCGCGATGATGCTCAAGATGGGCTTCACGCCTGGCCAGGCTCTGGGCAAGACAGAGCCCGAGGATGTCGCCTCGACCTCCAAAACGCCAGAACCCACCGAAGAGGCCACACCCGACCCACCAGCCCCATCGACGACCCAGCACAGGATCAACCCGCTTCCCCTGAACGAATGGCGAGGTCAGTTCACCGCTCCAGCTGTCTGTGTACGCGCGATCTTAATTTATTGGTGCAGGAAAGACGGGCATCGGACTGGGCAAACGCGCCGCGTCGCCCACCGCGCCCGAGCGGCGCGCGAAGATGGCGCGGATGGCAGAGGATCACGAGCACCGCGACTTCCGCGACCGTGCGCGGGACGAGTACGTCGAGCGGCGCGCGGAGAAGCAGCTCGGGCCCACCCAGCGCACCTGTGCCACGCTCGACGAGAAGGCCGGCCGCGAGGTACGCCTAGCCTCTCTGTTTTCCCCATCCTTCCCCGTCCCTGCATCCTTCACTCCCCTCATCTGTGCTCCTCAGCTCGCGTACGCCCCTATCATCCTCGCCGTTTATTTTGCTGGTTATTTCTGATGCTCGCATTTCGTGCTTTGCTGACGCGTGGGGGCAGTTCAACGTGCTGTGGCTGGACCCTTCGAACCCCGCGACGTTCCCCGAGGGTCTCCTTGATGCCCTCGAAGGCAGCCTTGCTGCGATCGCGTCGTTGAAACGGGGCCGGGCTGATGACACCTTTGAGGACCGCCTTCGGGTTCGTATGCGCGCCGATGCACTGCGGCCGCTGACGAGCCTGGAGGACGACGAGGACGCGCCGGTGGAGACGAAGGAGACGGCGCGGAAGACGCCGTATTCCGAAGAGGATGTGGCGGAGGCCGAGCAGTTTCTGCGTCTTCCGGTACGTTCGTTTGTCTCTCGTGCTTTGTCGTCACCCGTTGACTTGGTTCAATTCAGGCGAAAGACAGGCTTGCGCTGGTGTTGGAGTATCTCCGACGCAGATACAGCTATTGTTTCTGGTGTGGGACCCAATACGAGGACGAGGAGGATATGGAAACAAATTGCCCAGGCGAGGATGAAGAGGCACACGACTGATCGCAACCTTGTTTACCAAGTGCCGCCTTCCGGCGGCAGAGACCTTGCACCTCCTGGATGGGAGCTCGAAGCTAGCTGAATAGACATATTTTCGACCTTCAAACTGGGGCATTACTGGCGCGGTTTGCTCCGGCATCCGAGCTCGAGGGCGTTCCTAGGTCCTGCCATCCGTTCCGTTTTTTTTTTCTCGTCACTCGCCCCTGCCCAGCACCCGAGTCCAGATGTGGGCTTGTTCAAGAGTCTAGAGATCCTCTCCGCTGATCCATCGACATGAGGCGTTTACAAAGGACGGCAATCTTTCGACCGGTCTAGGAGCGAGATTGTATGCACCCGTTCAGCACTCGGGAAGTGCAGGCAGGGTGGCCGAACGCCTCCTCGGAACGCTCATCTGTCAAGGAAACAAGCACCTTCCAGATGCTGGTCTGTCTCTCACACTGCGATGAGATCTACCGTAAGACCTGTGCCGTATATATTCACAAAGGTAGCTTGACAGGAAACCTCACCTACCTCTTCTTTTCCTGCGCACTGGCATCAATCCAGCCAATGAGCGTACCCGGATTATCAGCCGTTGAGATAGTCTGCAAACAATGATTCATGAATGTGGGACTATGGAAAAAATGAATACATCGTAGCCTTGACTCGCTATGCGAGTCTCTCAGAGACCCGTATTCATTAATGTCTCCGGTCCTTGTCTATTCATCAACGGGTTCCCTTTGGCTTTAGGATCTTGCGGCTTACAGAATCGTCTCACAAAGGAGTACACGGAGGATTTCGTAATGTCTTCTAGCAGAATAACTCGGGCAAGGACGCGTCGCGACAGCAAGGTTTCGGAATCCGTTGGTTCGCATGTTAGGTGATAATACAATATAGCGGGTGTATAGGCGTATAATGGATGTGGTCGGTAGCGTCCGGGATTCTGCTGGATATGGTGAGGAACGTGTGGCTGCAGCTCTAAGGGAGGGTGTTCATCGTCTGCCTTCTCCTCACGCCTCTTTTCTTTGTGGTATGCTCTCCTCAATCCACCTCCGCGGCCGCTTCTCGACGACGGGCTTCCTGAGTGTCCGGTCCCCCTCCTGCTCCTCCTCGGCACCGTCCGCGTAACGTAAGGTGCTGCTGCGTGCGGGACACGGCAGGACGTCGGACCCGGCGACTGTCGCGACAGAGACAGCTGCCGTGAAGCTGAAAAGCGCAGACAAGAACGTGCGGCGCTGGCGGGGATTAAGGCGTAGTGCGCGCGGCATCGACATGAGATGTAATTCTGCAATCCACGGTCAGCATGGTATGAACATAAGCCGAGAGGACGTGAGCAATACCGGTGATGTTCAATGGCCCATAGCCTCTCTGGCGGGAGACGAGCGAGACGGTGTGGTGGACGTTAGCAGGCCGAGTAGTTTTGCGGCGACGGGCCGCGGACCAATCCGAAAGGGCGCTTCACCCAAGGTCCGTAGCGCCGGCTTGCTCCTTCTCCGTTACACCCAACCATGACCAACGCCCGCATTCTACGTGACCTCAAGGCGCGGCACGGTGTAAACACCAACGAGATCGCTCGTCGTGCATACCTCTACGTCGCGCGCAACCAGACACTCCCGCCCCAGGTGCGCTACCAGGCGCAGCTCCAGCTCAACACCTTTGGCCGTTACACCCGTCCGACGACCGTCAAGAACCGCTGTACCGAGTCTGGAAGGGGCCGTGGCATCCTCAGCGAGTTTGGGCTGTCGAGGGTGAGTGGTATTGTCAGTCGATTCGAACGTATGGATCTGAAGAAATATGCAGTACCAATTCCGACTGAAGGCGTTGAACGGGGAGCTTCCGGGTGTAAAAAAGGCATCGTGGTAGACACTTCTGGTACGCATCTCCGTCCGCTGCGGCGACTTGCTGTCCGGCTAACATTTGACTCGCTTAAAGTGCTCTGGCGTTGTACGAAAAGCACCGAGTTACATAAATAGACCAGTACTCTAGGATGTCATCGTACACTAATTTTCCCCAGGGGGCAATACGACAAGGAGCTAGTATGTGAATCAGACTTCGAAACGAAAGTGAACCAATCGTAACCGTTGCCTACGAACTGCCCTCCGCGATGACATACTCCGAGGCAGGCAATTCTGGCTCCCCTCTCTCCCTCCGCCACCTGTTTGCGACATTAAGAGTCGCAGCATCGGCGAGGAATCTGACGTACGTTAGCAAAACTGTCAGAACTGTCGCGCGTGTCACGTACTTGTACCGCCTGAACCAAGATTCACTGATCTCCCAGTTACTGTGAGCCAGTACGTCGTCTCCATGGATCGTAATTGCGGTCCGGTAGTCATGCAGACAATCAACCAAGTCAAAGCGTCCTTTAGAATCGTGTCACCACAGTTGCTATCATGACGAGGAGAAACACACGTACCCCGCAACAGGATCATACGGTCGCGAAGCTCAGGGTGCAGAATGCTGTCGATTACACTCTCTGTCGTACAGTCCATCAGCATTGGCACATGTGGAATAACACGTCATACGCACCATGCGGCACCGTGCTAGAGAGGTTTTCGAGTAGTCAGATCCGATTTCGCGACACGGCCAAAAGATTGTGTCTGCCTACCGTTGAACGAGCGTCGGCCGGAGCGACGACGGAAGGCAGTAGGCTGAGTTCCGCTTGTAATTATCGAGATGGTATCTGCGGAATGAATGTCAGACCGGCGGAGATTGCACGAGATATAGTTCGCCACGAACTGGATGAGCTTGTACGCCTCATGTCTCTTCGGATCCTGGTCATCATCAGCGGTATTAGTGGGCGTATGAGTCTTCGGCGCAGCAGCGGAGGCTGGTGGGTTACGAGGGGCAGCCATAGTCCCAGGATTGGTGACCAATGACATGCCGGGAAGCGCGGGATCGACGTTTACGTTCATGGTGGCCATGTAGGAAGACTGATAGGGGTTGCTTCCTCCGGCACTTGAGTTTCCAGTGAATTGAGCCGTAGGAGACGTCGGTGGAACAAACATTGGTGAACCGCCAGGACCACGCATCAGGTCGCTAAATAGGCCTGCGTCATGACGAGAGCTGCCCGAAGCTGAAGGGTAGAGTCCATTCGTAGGAAGTGGGGGCACGGCTTGGTTGACAGGCACGAGCAATGAATAGTCTCTGTCACCTTCAGCATTGGCTTCGCCGCCGTTTCCGCGCGAGCGCTTTGCACGCGAGGGCTCTGCGGTGTCCTCTGACGGTCGCTTCTGAGACGAGGAAGGGCCCGCGGAAGGGGTGGACTGCTCCTCGCGCTTGTGGCGTTGATAGCTTTCCCAAGCCGTGTCAGTCTCGGAACGGTTCACGAAGTTGTTGAAGTCGTTCATGTCCCAACCCAGCTTCGGTAGAAGCCCTCCGGCGCCATCCCCTATGAAGTTGCTGAGATTGCGGAGAAGCTGTCGTAGGACTTGGTTCTCTTGCATGAGATCTACGCAGGTCTCAGTGTCTGTCGACATGAGCGAATCTTAGGGGCGTACCTTTCATTATTTTGCGCAGCTGGGTGAGGGCCTCATCTTTGCCCCCTGAGAGGATTTCGACGCTAGCTTCGAGGTCACGGATCTGTCGAGCAGCGTGAGCGACGACGCTCCTCGAGTGCGCTGTGTGTGTCTCACCCGCTGCTGCTTGCGCAGACGAAACTCGCGTTGGGCAATACGATTCTGATCACGTCTTGCTGCTTGCGAGCTGTATCACCGCGGGCGTAAGCATGATCACGACCGTGTAGAGAAAACACCCGTACTTTGGGTTTTTCTTGCGCCCTGGCCTACCCGCGGTACCTGAGCCCCCGTCCTTGCCATCGCCGTTTTCGTGTTGGGAGTCGAGGTCGGAGTCCTGCGTCGGGCGAGAGCATGTCCAACAGATGAGATGGAGACCACGTAAAAGAGCTTAGTCTTACATCGAAGTCGCCGGACACACTACGGTCTCTGGGCTGCGCGGACATTGTCGAGCGCGTCAAAGCGGTTTGTAAAGGCTTGCGTGCTGGACTCTGTGAGGGAAACGCACGACGAGGAGGTTGGAGGCGGAGCGCAAAGGCTGAGGGGATCTTGCTGAGTAAGGCCATCGCCGTCCGCCGGCTCGGCACGCAGTCGCCCTGCCGTTGACGGCCTCGGCGCCCCGGCTGTTGATCCGAGCCCGGTGCCTAACGGGTCGCCCCCGCCGACAGCGCGGAAGCCGGACGCGCAGTGCCACCCGCCCGACGGGTCCTCCTTGGTCCTAGCCCGCTGCATACGGCGCGCGACCAACGCCACGCACGGGCCCCGCGTCCCGTCGCACGCCCGGGCCTGCACACCGCACGCACCCGCCACGCCCCGCCAATTTTATTTCCGAGACGCTCCCGTCCGTGCGTCTGCCATACGCCCCCGTCGCGGCCGTCCTGCTTTGTGCCATTCAGTGTGGCACGTCCAGCGGGCTGTTTAATCGCGCCCGCACGTCCCTACCTTTCTTCTCGAGGTGAGCGTCGTGAATTACGTGCTTTGTTCCTCCGTTCATGTCGCTACGTTAATATAGTCGGCATTTCGTGTACCTGCCCGCACGTACTCGCACACGCTTTGCCGTCCCGCCAAGCGCGGCCAGAGGGTCGCCATGACTTCAATGACCAATGCTGAGGTACAAGTTGCCACTCGGGACATCCCGGTTTGGACGTTGGCGGTTAGTCTACGCGACTAACCGTTTCAGAGCTCGACTAGGCCCCGAGCAGCCATAACAAACCGACGATGTGGTGGTAAGTTGCCCGCGTCGCGTCTTGCATCTCCGCTGACGCCGCCGCCGGTCACCCAGGTTCCGCATCCGCTGATAAAGTTGGCGAAGGACCGCGAATCCGGATGTGACACACTCGCTAGATCGCAAATATCGTGCGGAGTCTCGTTTTGCCTGGAAATCACTCTGGAGGCCAGTCACACCGCAGTCCTTCTAGGACCGTTCCACAAGTTCATATCCGACGGGTGCCGAATTTTATGGTTTCTGCCCGATACCCAACCGTCAGCACTATCTTCTCCAGCTACCCATATCCGGACCTTGCTCGTATTCAGGCAACATTGTTCCCCATCGATAAGGATATCAACCCACCGGCGGTGTTGCAACAAGTGTGCGACGCATCTCTTTCCCATGCCTCGAGCAACGTGCTGACACCGACCCTTGCAGGCTCGAAATATTGTGTCACCTGCTACCATGCCCGACGGACAGCAGATCAACCTAACCCCGACATAGCTGTGCATTTGCCACGTCAAGCCACCACGACGCACGAATCTCATGCCCCTGAGCCCTCCCTGGACCAATTTACCCGTAGCCCGGGACCAGAGGCGCGAGGTTTACTCTCTATACACTGGAACAACCGCTGAAGAACCGCCGCAGGCTTGCTTTCTCCCACTGCACTTGTACGGCATCGTGTGCCACGGAGGCTCTTCTATTCTTTCGACGGCAGCAGACACCACGGACAACCGTCATAGGATCATGCGTATGGCTCGCCATTGATTCATCCTCGCGCGGCATCAGCCTCTCTCAAGTTAATCGATGTGGGTATTTAACCTTCCGATAGACTTCCCCAAGCTCCTAACACACTCCCGCTCAGCACTCAGCACTCACCTCACATCTGCCCCGACCGCGCCATGGCCGGCGATCTCGAGCTCAAGGTCCACTTTAACGAGCCCAATGCGCACACCGACCTGCGGTCGTTCACCGTCACACAGGTCAAGGAAGATTTGACCGAGGTGGAACTCTACAAGGTACGCATTCCGTAATTGCTGCGTCGGGATACCGCCGCCGACGTCAGACCCTGGCGCTCGTTTTAGTTCAGACACCCGGTGACAGGGACCAACGTCGGGGTCACCCACTACCATCGGATGAATTTCGACGCCCACCGGTGGGAGTCTGCGGGGCATATCGAATGGAGCAATGCGTTTGTCTGCAGTGTGTGGTGGGGCGGAATGCACAAGGTAAGGACGTTCCTCGGGGTCACCATGGCCGCCGTTGCTAATCGACGTCACGACTCGTACAGGAGAGCATCATCGACCTCAGAAGGCGCAAGAAGAGCAGCAGCAAGTGCGTATGCACCATACTCGTCTAGGGCGGTGACTTATGAAATGCCGCTCCGCAGGTCCCGACGCTTCAGAACATCTAGTGGCGCAGAGTACAAGTGGAAGATAGCCGAGAACGGCGAGGATCTTGTGGTACGCTAATCGGGGATATTGCGTTACTCGCATTACTCACGCTGTGTCGCTTTTCAGTGCGTCAGCGCGCAACTCAGCAGCCTCGGCAAGGTCGTCGCGGAGTGGTCGCATGAGAAGCTGACTTTGCGCGTCTCCGAGGCTGTCGAACCCATCCTGGACCGCATCGTCGTGACGTGGATCATAAACCTGTGGCTGAAGCTGAATCGCTCGTGGTAAACTGCTGTCGTCGCTGTCGTCGTGCTCTGTCAATCTGCTCGCTTGTCTCCTGTTTTCAGCTGTCGAGAGCTCTGTATAGTATGTAATCAATCTGACGTGTTCCCACGAATGGCAACGCCCGAGTTTGCTGCGAGGTGCCCGACGCCACGATGCTCTTGCCTTCTCCCACCACGGTGCCTTGTTCTGCACGGCGCAAGGACTCGGGCACCCAGGCCATCGGCGGCTGCGCAACGGCTGATGGCTGTTTCTCGAGGCACGACGAGGCGCTGCGGGGTCTGGATTGCCGGCGGCGAGATGACGGCTTGCAACCATCTCTGGGTGATGCAGCCGCTGGGCGGGTGTGTGAGGGCGACCGCATCACAGCTGCTCCTGGTCGCGGAGGGCGGACGGTCGTGCAACCTTGGCGAGCGGCCTCGAGGCGTGTTTAATTAAGTCTCGAGGCCTCGTTCTCCTGCCGACGAGGTGGGGAGGTGCCTTTGCGACGAGATGATAGACGTGTTTGAAGGCGCGTTCGCATGATATTGTGCTCTGATTGTCTCCAGTATTGTCTTTCACAACGGCCGTTAATCACGACGTATGTCCCCTGCACAATACCCAGCTGCACGACGCCCATGGCAACGACCCTTTTCTCCCGGCTCGGTTTCCAAGGTACTGCCATCCTCTATTATAAAGCTATGGGCCCATCGCGCGCAGACAGCCTTTGCCTCTGGCCTCCAAACCGCCGCCGCTATGTCCACCACCACTCTGCCGTCTTTCGTGGAACTCATGGCCTCGCTCGGTCTCGAGAACAAGGACCCTGCTGACGAGCGTTCTCTGCGCGGACACTCGCGCTCCTCTTCCTATTCGTCTTCCGTTTCAGCCTTTTCACAGTCCAGCGGGCCTTCCCAGCCCCAGAGCGACTACGAGATGGACGCTTCGCCGTACATCGTCGTATCGCACCCGCATTCCACACCAGGCGAGCACGAGCAGCGGAGGCACCGCGTCCGGTATTCACCGTACACACCTGCCATCGTGAGTGTCCGATCATTTAATTGTGGGATGCGCTTCTCATAATTGCCTCAGTCGCATGTTCGCCGGGGCAGCCTCCCCAGTATTTCCCCCGGCGAGTCCCAGACCCAGCGACCGAGGGTGAGTGTCCCCGCACCCGTATCATGTTTTTGCCGCTGAAACAGCGCATCAGGCGCTTTCGTCGTCGCCTCGACCGTCGTCACCGTTACGCGGCATCGCACACCGCACATCCAACATGTCGCTCAGCGCGCGCCGCGACAAGAAACTGTCGCTCGACGCCGACCTCATTGCCAACACCCCCATCTCGACGTTCCTGCGCCTCAAGAGCCCGCAGTCGTCGCCCATCTCGCCGACATTCCACCAGCAGCGCACGCGTCGCTCCAACAGCCCCTCGCTACCGGTTTCCATCCCCACCCTCCCCACGTTCTGCTTCCCCCAGCACATCCCTGCCCGCCCCGCAGCCGCGCCCGAGCTCGTCTGCGGGTCCTCCGACACCGACGACGAGTTCGCGTCCGACTCCTCTGCGCGTTCCGTCGCGTCGCGTCGCAGCGCGGGCAGCACCGGCCGCCGTCGCCAACGACGCACGGTGCGCCACAGCGACCCTCTCTCTCCCGTGAGCGAGCGGCCGCTCGATCTCGACACGCGAAATCGCCGGCGCATCGCGCCTCTAGCCTAAGTTATTCCTCTGCACATCCTCCCATCTGCACGCACACCCCCATTGCCCCTGCACTGCACCAGCACATACCCGCTCCTTGTCGATCCAATTGTATCCTATTTGCAGTTGTATCTTATATTTACTCATTATTTACACTGTCTGTCTCTCGCTGTCCAGATCCCCACAGCTTTCACACCACCCTTGCTCCATATCGCCTGTTGACCCCGCCACTCTCCCTTTGAACCCCGTTGGTCCCGGAGCCAAAAACACCCTGTCATATCTCACCCCGTTTCGTCCCTCGTTTCATCCTCCCGGGCTTTTTTTTGCGCACCACGGACATGCATCCTCATTATTGCTTTTGCGTCGCACCACATTCGTTGCTCTCTCCTATTGCACTGTTGGGCCCCTTGCACGGACTATTTCCGCCTCGTCTCGGCCTTGACCCCTTGGTTTCTTTCCTCTCGTCGAGAACTAGACCGCATCTCATGCGGGTTCAGATTGTGCATGAATCTGCACTCCACTGTCGTTACCCGTTCATCGCATTCGACTTGCACAGCACGTTCTCTTTTGTACCGAACGGTGAACAGAAAGAATCAATGTTCTTTAGAAATCGGTGTCCATGGACCAAGCTATATCGGTATCCTTCCGGTACTTACCTCCTCTCGGAAAGGTATATCGAGGTGAGTACTGACTACGCACTGTGGGTCGTTTGGGTTTACTCGTGAGGGGGTGACGTCAATACGAAAGGAGTCTCTGCAAGTATAGACGATTGGTGAGCTCAAGAGCGGGTCCGCGATAGATGAAACACCGATCGGACCGAACGACGAAGCTTCGAAGTCCACCCATTCGGTCACTTCATATGTCCTGTGAAACCAGTTCCGGAGGCTCGAAAGTGGAAACCCATGCCAGATGCGTTAGCGGATGTATGCGTGGATACCGATACATGAGTGACAATACGTATAAAAATACACTCTAACCCCCAATAGATCGACAAGAAGCTCGACTCGCAGACGAGCCTTTTTTTCAGGTCATGTCCTCTTCTGCACATGTTGACTGCGAATTTTGGCGTTTGCGGTACTGGGCTTCTTGCTCTTCGTGGGTCCCTCTGATAATTAATGAGGGTGTGAACAACATGTCAGGGCGTGGAATGAACGGCCAAACACTCACGGCAGAGGGTTTTCTTGTATCGGCAGACAGCACAACAGACAGCACACGTTCATAACCGCTTGGCATATGAACACGGCGTGAAGCGCGTCTGCATATGATCGTACGGCCGCGTCACGTATGGGTGGGCTAAGTTCAGGAATGACGTTGGTCGAATGCCGTATGCTCTCGATAATCTGAGGGGGACGACAAATTGAGCTATCCGAGGTCAGTTGGACACAGGAAGACCCGGACGCACGTCGTAAGCATCAGGCCCCGTGATTCGTTCGCGCAGTTTCGAGGTCAGGACGGCCTGCAGGAGCGCGCCGCTCAGGCTGACACCCAGGACCTGTCCTGTGGTTCTAAACAGATATGTGACTGCGGCATCTGTCAGTCCCGATTATCCCGTGCGCCCCGGGGCATATGTGACGTACTTCCGGTGGCTACGGCCAAATCTTCCTTGACCACACTCGCGATCATGGCCTATCGATATGTCAGCGCCCTGATATCTCCAGCTACGAAATTCGGAGAAACCCACAATCAAGGTCGTGGTGATTACACTCGACATCCCGAGACCCTGAGGGAAAATATCAAACCACAAGTGGAATTGCGAGGTATGTTCGCTCCATGTCGCGACCGATACAGTTGCATAGATAGTCAATGCACAAGAAGCCAACGTTAAGGTGTAAAGTTTCCCCGTTTTGCGCATCACCCTGTGGCGTGCTAGTTTAGCCTTGAAGGCGCGATATTCAGTTTGTTCGGACTCACCAGCCGGCGAATACGCTTCCCGTCGATATTGCGACCTGCAATGCGGCATCGTCAGCTGAGTGGCGCCGATAGAGTTTCCCAGCAACATACGGAATGCGGAAGGAGATGAAGGCCAGAGCCGGTAGAAGACTCTAATCGAACGGCGGAGAAGTACTGCAGCAGTCACGATCAGGGGTGCTATCAGACACACGTGAGGATGCGCGCACCAGTGGGATATTGTACATCTGAAACGGGCGTGAGTGCGGAAGTTGTGCAGATTGACGAATTACGCTCACCATGGAAAAGGCTGCGACACTTCCGAAAAAGTTCGAGAGTGATACGAACAGCGGAGTGCGCTGCCTCACGAGGCGAAGAGGCATCACCGGGAACGGGGCCCACCGGGACTCGACCGTGACGAAGAAGGCGCAAGACACTACACTAGCAACGAGGAGGCCCCAGATGAGTGGATGCGACCACGGTAGCTCCTCTGTTGACTTCAGGCTGAGACCCAGGAGAAGACAGCCGACGGTGGACACCAGGGTGAGCGAACCGAGACCATCGATGCGGCGAAGTTTCGCGCGGAGCGGCTGGCTCTCAATCTCTGCTGGAAGCTTGATGTTGACTTTGGCGATCACGAGTATGAAGGAGAACAGAAGGATAGGCATCTATCATGGGCGGCGCAGGGTCAACATGGGCTCGGGTGGAAGACGAGGAGGTGAGCGGCTGCAGCTGACCTGGAGCAAAAATGCAGCACGCCTGCGATTGTGAGTGCTCCGCGGTGGACGGGCGGGAATAGCGGGAGATGTACACGCACCATCCGAGGTTATCGTTCATCCACCCACCGAGGGGGCCTCCCAGCCCGGCCCCGAGGCCGTACAATCTGTCAGGATGAGGCGGTGAGACGGCGCTCTCGACATCGATATCTGATGCATTGCCCACATGTTGGTCATGCCCTGGTAGAGACCGCGCTGGCGGCTGGGGAGGAGGGGGTGAGCGGGAGGAGGACGAGTAACAACGGGCGGCGTACAGCGGGATGAGGTCTGAGACGGCGACGCTGGACACTGGAGGCCAGGAGGGTGAATAGGATGACGTCATGAGAGACAGACGGGGAAATACCTGTCATTACACTGGGAAATGTGAGAAGATGTCGAGGAGGACTGCGAGCGACTCACCCGCCGCCTCCCATGCCTGCCACCGCACGTGCAGCAATGAGCGCGTCCATCGACGGCGCGAGCCCGCACAGCAGCGTCCCCAGCCCTGCCCCGCGTCAGCCTCGCGCACCGACGCCGTGTAGAGAGGCACGCACCAAACAGCGACAGCGCAAGCAGCATCGCGCCCTTGCGGCCGAGGATGTCCGACAGTCGTCCTGCAACGCGGCCCCGTCAGCGGACACGCCGCGCGCGGCGGGGGGGACGTACCGTAGAGCGGGGTGAAGCAACATACGGAGAGCAGGTACGAGGTGCCGATGTACGAGGCGCGGTTGGACTCGTTGAAGTAGCTGCCGATCGGCGACAGCAGCGTAGCCACGATCGTCCCTGTGTGCATGCGCATGTCAGCTCTTTCATATGAACAGGCTCTGTGTCGGGGCTGGCTTGCCGTCAAGCGCGCCGAGAAAGACGGCGCTCCAAAGACCCGCGAGCACCCAGGTGAGGTCCCCCCGCGAGATCTTGTTCTGCGGCGCACCCTCGACGGGCGTGGGGGGCACGGAGGCGTCGTCGCAGGCGTCGTAGGACGGGAGCGAGGTTGTGCGGAGGAGCGGGGCAGCCTCTGGACGGTTGGGGGACATGGCTGTGTCCGACTTGCTTCACGAAAGGGCCTGTATATAAACCACGCAGCGTGGATCAGCGTTCAGTCAAGAACAGTGCGGCGTATTTGGCGGGACCCGGAGAAGCCGGGAAGGGAGGAAGACGACTGATGCCCGCGAGTATCTCGTCAATCCTTTCAGCTTATGAGAAAGAGCACAAGCGCCGTGCGGTCTGCGGGCTCTCCAGATTCAAAACAGATCTCGCCCGATCGCGTCTCTTTGCTCGACGCTGACCGTCGTTCCGCTTTTCCAGGACGGTCGCCAGCGGCCACGCCACATTATTCTGCACGCCACCGAGGCACCAAAGCGGTGGCTGCACAGCGCCCGCCACCGCGCCCGTAATTATCGCGGCGGCGCCCCCAATATTTTCGCCCAAATTGCCAGCGACGGCAGGCGTGGCCGCGCAGGCTGCCGTCAGCCTCGCATAAAAAGACAAGGTAACAATCTGCTGTCTTATCGTCTCTGGCCCGCACACTGGTCCAGAACTGACCTAACCTCCGACCTCGTCGGAGAATTCGTCACGAGTCGTGAGTGTCCGTCTCGGTTCACCCAACTGCTAATTCGCCCCTGCACCGCCAGAGGGCCGTCGGCCCCGCACATACATTGCCAGCCGTCGCGCACTCACTCCCCCGACGCGCCCGACGCTGGGGGCGCATTGCCCCGCTGGCGACGCGCGGCACTCGCTTGATCCGTTGCGCCCACGGAGCCGGAGCACGCCCCGCGCGCGCTGCACTGCACCTTTTCATTCACCCCGCCCATCGCTTGGCGAGCCCTCCCCGTGTAAAACCGTGCTGAGTAGCAGTCCTTGCTCACCGGATTTCCCATAGCCCTCTCATCTGTCAATTTCCAACGAGAAAAATTCCTCCGCCCTGGCGCTCGCGGTAATCTGTAACGTCTCACCGTCGTACGCGTCGTGTCAGACGGTGTGTGACCTCTATGGCCCGAACGGTACCATTCGCCGCCTCGTTTATGCGCGCTGTACACCTCTGGATCACAACCTCGCAGCAGCTCCTGCGTACAGCGGGTGTTTCAAGCCACGCATCCCGCTAATAGGTCGCTTTGCGCCTGTCCGTCACCTCCTTCGATCCTATTATGGATACGTAATTGCGCGATGAGAACCCCAGTGATACACGCTTCTCCTACCGGTCACAAGCTAATGACATACAACGTCTCGCTGTGTCCGGACCCAATGACAAACGATGACAGAGCCACTCTCATGTCTCTCACCCTGCACTCAAGTGGCAGGTTCTATCAAACTCAAGATACCTTGTGGCCAGCGTAGAAACCGTACAACGAGCGTCGCGCTCTCTCAAAGCGCGGATCCGTGGTGAGTACTTCGCAACGTCGCTAGACAGGATCTCCGCAGTGGCGTTCTTAAATTGCGCCGTCGACAGCAGCCGACGTATGATGCGTAGTACTGAGTCTTGTTTAGGAAGCAAAAGCTAGACCCAGTGCTGATCCTGCCTTCCGTCCGCCGCGATAGTCATTCCCTGGACGTCCGTGATCACCCCTGTGGTCTTGGGAGATTAACTATATCTGTGCCTCTCGAGGTCTCCCGTCCTATGCCGTCGTTCGCTCCGCGACATCGGAGGTTTCTCCTCGTGTCATGGGGTGGTCTCGCCTCCGGGAATCGGAGGATTGTGTAAGTGGTCTCGCTGTCGCTCAGCCAGTCATGAAATTTTATTTTTATTCCATCGCTAAGTTGAGACATAGGGTCCGTTCTGGAAGGTCTCCCTACCCTCAAAGACGTTGTTTCGAAAGGGTCAACATGCTCTGCATAATTAGTTTGACTTCATTTGGACGGGTCTGACTTCGGTAGCTTTGTCGTGATACCTGCTGAGCTCGACGGAGGATCCCTGTGGAAAACACGATGTCAGCTTCATTAGAACACGGGCGTTGCAGAAGACCTTCCGTTACCACGACTCTCATCTTCCGCTCACCCTCCTCTCACCCTCCTCTCACCCTCCACCACCTCACCCTTTCCGCCCTCTCAACCCCTACACTACTCACGCCGCCGCCACAACCCTCATCGACAGACGCCGACGTTTCCGCCCAATGGTCGTCTGGCGGGTATTCCGTCATCGCACAACTCTATTCGAAAGCAGCCGTGCTTCTATGCCGCCTCCACGCCGTGCCCGCGGTTCAAACCGCTGGCGATAGCATATGCGGAGACGCCCCCGGGGATCCCGTAACGTCGCGTTGTGTCATGCGGCGTATGTCAGAACGAAGGAAACGCAGCCGGACCTGTTTGCGATGTTGGCTTTTGTTTGGCGCGGTGGTGTCTGTCTGGTCTCGTGGTCTTCGCGGAACTGCTCGCTTGAAGGAACTGGAGTAGGAGATGCCGTCCGACCGCTGGAGCTCTGCCCAACGCGGCTTTGCCTATGTTTCAGGTGAGCCTCCGAGTTTTGAGAGGTTGGGTCTATATATGTGCTTATCAGCCTCCATGGGCAGAAATTTCGTGCTTCACAAATCGGACTCTCGTCTTGAAGACACTCCGCGAACTCTGCCATCAAAGTTCCGTCAGCAAGTGCGCATCTGTGCACAGCTGATTTGTGCGTTCTCTGTGCCTGAGTCGGATAAGCTCGGCTAACCCTTTCTCGAGCGATTAGATCGTACCATGGTCTGTTTTTCGGACCCTTTCAGATTTTCCAACTTCCCGACTTATCAGCTGGCTAATCGTGCATACGGACCCTTACAGATACCGCTTCGGACGAGCCATATCCGTGAATATACCTTCCCATCCATCCGTGCATCCGGTATGAATGTTAACACCTGACTCGGACCTCATCCCGACGATACCGTCAAATCTGCGCTACGAAAGTGCCACGAAGGCTCAAGGTCTCGAAAGGTGCGCATATTCGAGCAAAGCATCCAACGTACCTATTGTGGTATACTATTCTTCCTACTCCACCAGGATCATCTGTTTATGCCGTGCTTGTTTCCTGGCACCTGTCGACGGATGTTGGGCTGTCCACAACGGCCCTGACAGACTCTCACGGACACTGTACGGGTATCTGCCGGTGGCAATCCCACAGCCGTCTCCGAGTCGGCGACACTATGCGCTCTATCGTGCTTAAAGCCAACGCTGTGCCCCGCCATCAACAATCCACAGAGCTGACAGAACTGACCCTTTGACCGCCGTTAAAGCCGTCAAAACAGCCCATGCCAGAAATCGGTGCGGTACAACATATGCCTACGAATCACCGCCACTTGTCGATCTTGCTCCCACCCCGGCGCATCCGATCCGTCAGACGAACTCAACATCGCCCTTCGCCGCGCCCTGACACCCTGACACCGCGCAGCACGTCTATCGCCACCGTTTGCCTTCCCTGAGGTTGTCTCGCCGTCGAACAGCCTGTTTATTCCCCGGCCGCACATCTCCTCCCACCCTGCACGTCCTTCGCCCCCTGGCCCTGAGGACCCTTCAGGACGTTTGATCGGAGGCTGCGAACCACACGACCCGCCCGCATTGCTTCGTGCGTCCTCGCCCCGGCGACCTAGGAGCCGCTCTCCCGGCTTCCGAGCGCACGCCTGTCCTGTCTGCGCTGCAAGTTCGTCTGCGGGCGGAGTGCGGCGGAGTGTGGTCGGCTTGCACGGGTGCGGACTCGGTTTTTGAGACCGCGGCTGCGCTGCCGCGTCTCGGCGCGCCAGATGGGGTGCGTGTAGAATGCCCCCGGACGCCCTCCCCATGTACGTGTACGTGTTTTGGATAGGGGTGCGGCCAGATGCGGGTTTTCGCGTCGTGGTTGATGTCTGTGGTGGATGTGCGCCCCCGGTTTTCTGTGGACGGTGTTTTGTTACCGTTGCCGAGGACCATGGGCGAGGTAGCTTTACACCCGAGCGTCAATTCTCTGGATTTCTGGTCCTCGGACGCATCCGGATATCCTCTCGAGATATGTCTCTGCGTCCTTGGATTTCTGGATCGTCTATCGGATGTTGGCGGCGGCGACCGCTTAGCGGACGAATACGGTCTGTACCTTGAGCCTATTTTTATCACGAATTCAGAATCGTTTACCGTCGGACCTGGATATCTTTGAACCAACAGCGGGTTACTCTTCACGTCCGGTTGACTCTCGAGGCGGACCCGTTTTCCAACTTCACCTCTTGTCTCTGCTCCATACTAATAATATCAGCACCCGAGGTTTAATCGATCGTACGTACTTGACCCCTTGTGGCACCTTCTCGCACTTCCCAACCTGACAGTCATCCGGGGGTCCTATACGTTCGCGGGAGAAGCCGTCACAGGGCCATGTGGCCGTGCAGGAACTCGTGGGCCGTTGCCTATCTGGTACTGAGAAACCTTTATCGTTTTCTAGGGACACGATCGTGTGTCCCGGGCATGCCTTCCGCTTCGCCGCGGGATACCACGACTATGCCCGCAATCGATAGTCCGTAAAGGGCCTGTGCCGTCCGAAAATGTTCGGAAATGTCCTCCGCGTTGAGACCGGAGTCGGATGCGTGGTCGTGCGCATTCCGCTGGGGAAACGAGGTACACAGAAACTGCGCACAACATGCGGTGTTCTAAACCGCGTGGCGGATGATGATGTCAGTATCAGAAGGCGGGATTCTATACGCAGCGAAGCGGGTGAGTTGGCCAGAGGTGCACGGAAACGTCAGAGTATTCGAAGAGCCCTTACTCGGATCCTCGGTCAACTTCGACTTGACCAAGAAGAACGGGTGCTTCAACGCCGAATGGTTTATCAATAAAGTTCGACTCGAAGTCAATGTTATCTGCATGCGTGTTAGTGAATAGGCAACAGATCTCAGCCTCGGCGTAGTGGAGTATCATGTTGTATCTGGGCTGACATGCATTCTGACCGCTGTCTTGTTTTTTTTTTGACATGAGTGCAGGTTGGCAAGTCCCCGCGATGTTTCAAGGTGCAGTCTAGACACGATTGATCGGAGATCACCGAGACGGAACGGAAGCGGCAGGAAGGCGCGCGAAGATCCCGGAAAGGATCACGATCACAACCTTACATAAGACTCCCTTTTCTGGGCTTATACCCAGGCTGTTAATTACGTTTATGTTTTCTTCAGGTGTCTGTGCAACTTCCAGCAGCCTTTTCGCCGAGACTGCAGCATCGACCTTCTGCGCAAGAATGCGTCTGCATGAATCGACGCAAGAGAAGCCCAAAAAGCGCCTTGGAGGAATTTTATGACCATAATCAAACAGAGTTTCGTGCTAATGCATGAACTGCGCAACGTCTATTGATCGTACAATTCCCATACAATCGCTCTCGTTACCTTCTCTACTCGGCTCCGTGCTACGAAATGTCGCGGAAATTCCAGAGACACTACGGACGAGCATGAGACGAACTCCAACGACGAAGCGAGCTCTGTGAACATATCCTTTACCCGGGCGCTTGATGAGATAATTGAGTGCACGACCCGTTGAGCATGCCAGCTACCGCCAACACCACACGAACGTCCTACTGACCACCCCGGGATCCTCTTCGTCGCTGCAGGTCACCGTCAGGACTTCGTAAAAAGTACGCTCGTTCCTAGGCCCACCGGAATCCCCGCCCATCCCTTAGTAATCCCACTGTAATACGCTGCGTCCGCCCGCCATGCCAGTCTCGTCTCCGCAACCTAACGGCCACGCCGAACCACACCACACTACGCACTCGGGGAACGCAACAGCACCGAGTTCGCCATCGCTGCCCAGCGCAAGTTCGTCGGGCTGGAAGTCGCTGCTGCGGCTTGGTAGCCATCCCAGCAAGAAGCCAGCAAACGCCTCTTCACTCACTCTCGACACCAACGCATTCGCCGCAGAGGCGACGTCCGCGACCCTCACTCCTTTGACAGCCAATTCCACCCTCGGGCCCAACTCCATGGACCAACGGTCCTCATACCATTCGTCACTCTCGACCGACTCCAACAGCCGTCCATCCAAGAACTCGTCGTCTCTACGCACGCCCAGCACGCCCTCGTATTCCTCGCAGCACCCGGGAGAGGGCATCGGGACGATAGAGGAGGACGAGAAGGCCCTGCAGGGACAGAAAGCAAAGCCAGACAAGCGCAAGTCGCGGGCCCCGCCGCTGACCGCGCATGCGTCGCAGATGTCGTTCGCGTCGCCCACGCCACCGCCGCACTCGCGCACGGGGCCGCTGTCGCCCAAGGCCATCGGGGCGAACGCCACGCGATTTATACGCCGTGTCGCGTCGGCGCCGAACGCAAAGGGCCTCTTCCACCTCGGCTCGCGCAGCAACACGGCGACCACCAAGAACGGCCTCCTCGCCCCCGCTGATGTCGTCGGTGTGCCGCACATCTCACACAACAGCGATTCCTCCCTCGAGACGGTGTCGTCAACGTCTTCCCGCGGTCGCGCGCCGCGCCCAACCCGTGCGAATAGCAGCACGGGTGTTCCGAAGACGAAGGATAGAGTTACCAGTGCGAGTGCTGCGACCGAGGGACCTGGAAAGATTGCCTTCCGGAGGACATACTCGAGTCACTCCATTAAAGTGCGATCGGTATGTGGTTTCCACCAAGTTGGGTGTTTCTAGGCTGTTTTGACACGGTTTCGCAAATCTTCAGGTGGAAGTCGGGCCAAATAGTTTCCAAAAGATCAAGATGCTGGGGCGAGGAGACGTTGGCAAGGTGTATCTAGTACGAGAGAAGAAGAGCAGCAAACTGTTTGCGATGAAGGGTGAGTGGCGCGGCTTTTAAGGCATGGAAAGTCGATTAACCCGCCTCAGTGCTATCCAAGAAAGAGATGATTGAGCGGAAGAAGATTAAGCGGGCTCTCACAGAGCAGGAAATTCTTGCAACGGCCAACCATCCATTCATCGTAACGCTGTATCACTCGTTCCAGTCGGAACAGTATCTGTACTTCTGCATGGAGTACTGCATGGGCGGCGAGTTCTTCCGGGCACTACAGTCAAGACCGGGCAAATGTCTATCTGAAGACGCTTCGCGATTTTATGCCGCGGAAGTTACGGCCGCTCTGGAGTACCTGCATCTCATGGGCTTTATCTATCGGGACCTCAAGCCAGAAAGTGCGTTCTTTGGTCGGTTTTACGGTCCTAGCCCTGATCACTATCTCGTACAGACATCTTGCTACATCAATCTGGCCACATAATGTTGTCAGACTTTGACCTCGCCAAGCAGTCTGGAGCGCCGGGCGGACGTCCAGCCATGATCCATACGGAAGAGAATGGGGTAAATTGCTCTGTTTACGTATCACATCGATAGACCCATTTGCTCATGTCTCCTTGTTTTCCAGATACCACTAATTGACACGCGCTCGTGCACTGCCGACTTCCGTACAAATTCCTTCGTGGGCACCGAGGGTATGTGCAATTCGTCGCGGGAGATATCCATGTTCTGATTTTTTTTTACTCGCTTAGAGTACATCGCGCCCGAAGTCATCAAGACCGCGGGACACACCTCGGCGGTTGACTGGTGGACATTGGGCATCTTGATCTATGAAATGATTGTGGGTACTGGTTGCTAGACTTGTCGATGTGGCGTCGCGACGCACCGCGATGTCTGACGAATGCGTTCCCGCTGACATTTTCCGTCTCCAGTATGCGACGACGCCGTTCAAGGGCGCGGAGCGCAACGACACGTTCCAGAACATCATGTCTCTAGCAGTCTATTTCCGGGACACTCCCAAGGTCTCGGCGTAAGTGATTAATATCCGCGCCTCTGCTGCTCGCTAACAATGATTTACCCTCGTCCGCAGGCCATGCAAGGATCTTATTACGCGGCTGCTGGACAAGACGGAGGAGACGCGGATGGGCAGCAAGAGCGGCGCCTCCGAGGTGAAGCAGCACAAATGGTTTGCCAAAATCAACTGGGGGCTCCTCCGCCACACCCAGCCGCCGGTAAGTCGTGCTTCGGCTTCGCGCTTCTCTGATCGCGAATCTGCGATACACTTTCGTCCGCTGAGTTTCCTGGCTCCCGTCGTGGCGCATTATTCCCAACTTCTTCTCGCGCGGCGCGTTCCTGACGTGCACTACACGTCCTCGCCGACCCTGCATCGCCCGACGACGCCCGCCATGCCACGTCGGGCTCTTAGCGCGGCCCCCGATGCGCCCCTGCGGCAAAAGGCCGCCCCTGTTGCACTCCCTCGGCGACGGGGGGCATGACCGCACGCGGGCTCCAGCATCGGGCACCCTCTTTGCTTGTGCGGGCGCCGACCGTTCCAGAAGGGCTCGTGTGGTAATATTTCCATTCGGTCGGCCTGCGGCCCATGTGCCCTTATTCGGAGTGAGGCGCGCCACAATATCTACCACTCCCGGCCGCCTTGCTATTCCTGCTGCGCCCTTGACAATCTCGGTCGGCGCGGCGACCATGCCCACCCGCCTTGTCTCCGTTCCGCGTTCTCTCAGCTCGTACCCCGCCCAGCTCAGTGTATGCTTACTCACATATCTTTCCACTGCAGATCGTCCCGACTATGTCCAACGGCGTCGACGCCGTGAACTTCCGGCAGATGCGCGAGTCGGACTCGCTGCACCTCGAGAAACAACACACGCACATCCCTGGCTCGCCGGGTCCTATCAAGGGCGTCGCTGGGGCGGGCGTACCCGGAACGCCGGGCCTCGGAGGCGATGACGGGCTGGAGCTCCCGCCCCAGGACGTCGACCTCTTCGGCGCGTTCTCGAGCATCACGCTCCACTACGACGACGAGGACAACTGAGCGTGCGCGCGCACGTCGCTCTGCTCCACGCTCTGGACCCCCTCGATCGCACCCTCATCTCAACACAACACCTCTTTCTCCTTTGGGATCACGACACCAGACTCTCTTTTTTCATGTGTTATATAGTTGTGCTTGTTGCTACTGCTTTCCCGTCGTTGCTGCTTGTTTACGCTTCCCCTCGTCTGCATGCGCTGTGGCCGTCCGCCGCACGCCCTTGCACGCGAGCCTACCGGCTCGACCTCGTTATACCTCATTCTACGTCCAATGTACCATCACCCACATCCGTTGTCGCATACTACATCACATACTCCTGCCATTCTGAACGCTGGCGTCTTTATTTACTTTTCTGGATCAGGCTCTTCCCGGTCTTTGTTTCCTGTGGCGCAGTTTAATCGTTCAAGTGACTACTCTTGGAAGTTTTCTTTTTTCATTATGCTCGTTGTGTTTTCATTGGCTATCTCCCGTCCCTACGTTACTTACATGAAAACACTAAATGGATGAAACCGGTGTATAGAGTTTTTCATCGACATTTACGTCGTGTGCCATTGTATCTGTCAACACGTTTGTAAAGCGGGGTCAGTGCGTGGGTACGCACAGCGTTCAGGTGAACGAATAAGAGGCCGACGCCGCCGACGAAATGCTATCTGCGCGTAACAAGGTCTGTTATCCGCTGCGCACCTGGGTTCTTCGCGGCGCCCAATTCGGGCGACGGCCGTCGCAGTGCGTGATGTTCCAATGTTAATCTTCTCTCTTCTCACCAAATACGGCGAACTCGGGGCTCCAGAAGGGTTTGAGCCCCTGCGCCGTTGTCTCGCGTATACAGCGATGCGCCAGCGGGGGCCCCTTCCGCAGGCGGGTCCCACGCTAGACCACTCTTTTCCGCGCCGCAACAAACAAGCTTTGGCCTGGACTGTGGTGTGAGTAAGTACGCGCGCCCGCGCTTTGCCGACGCACCGCACACCGATCAGATCACTCAATTTGCGGATGCATTCTGGAGGATGGGGCTTCGCACGCAAACGCATCACTTTCCCACGCACGCGGCGCTCCCATGGTTAATGGGTTCGCAATTCAGTCGGCCGCCGCCGCTGTTGATGATGACGGAAGGGCGGAAAACGGTAGGGCGACGGCGTGGCTCTGATCGAACGCGTCGCGGGCCTGCTGTGTCGCGCCCAGGGCACGGCGGACGAGGCTCAATAAACGGCGCGGGTGTCAGTCTGATTTGGGTGTGCGGTGCAGGCTCTGCTCTCCGAGGAGCAGCGAGAGGCAGCTGGGGCGAGCGGCGAGCGGGGGACGAGGCCGAGCCACCTCCCCAGTGAGCCGCGGCACGCCTCCGCGGCTGGGCTCGCCGCCATCGCACCAACGCGCCGCTGAGTGCGTTATTCCCTGATCGAAAACGCGCAGATGCATGGGCACTTGACTTTGTTGACGCGTGTGCGCCGCCGCGTCTGGCAGGCCGCCTGCTCAGAGCAGCCTGCCATCGCCCCCTCCTCGGTGCGATCAGATGCCTGTCGCCGAGGGCTGCAGCGTAGCGTGAGGCTCTCGAGGACGAGCCCGGCTCTCCGTCTGTGCATGTGCGCCCGGCGCGTGTGGGCTCGCCGTCGCGCCGTGCGCGGCGTGACTCGCGCGTGCGGGGTGCTCGGCGGCGGGGCAAGGACGAGTGGGGCTGGGAGGGGGGCACGCGCGCGCGCGACTGTCGATCGCCGACGTCCGTCCGGTATCAACGTGTTGGCTGGGGCCCCAGGCGCAGCAGAAAGGGGAGAAGACGGACGGAAGACGCGCCGGCGGGAAAAGGCTGGTAGGGAAGGCCGTTCCCAGCAGGCGCACCGTGAACTCAGAGTCGATTTGCCGTGTGTGGGCTAGCTCTGGCGCGGAGGAAATCTGAACATGATCCATTGCATGATCCACGACGCAGCGCAGCAGCCCTGCGGGAGCGGCTGCCGCGACGGCGGCGTCTGCGCCACCAACCGACGCCCAGACTGCTCAGACTGCCGTCGAGCTGAGCTGGCGCCGGAGTGCGAAGTCGAAGGGGGGTGCGCCCCAGCGCACGGCGGCGACGCGAACGCTGAGCGATATCGCCGCTGAGCGTGAAAGGAGCCCCCGAGAAGCCGTCTCAGCCAGGGGGGAGAACCTCGTAGAAGAGCCACAACCTCAGCAGGGCTGGGCTCGCGTCGCTGCTGCAGAGGCCCGGGGATCCCCATGCGCAGATTTCGTGCGTCAGAGCCATGCACCCAATGCAGGCCTCGAGACGGCACGCTCGATCCCCGTGGCGCCGTTGTGCCAGAAGGAAGCTTTGCTGACTCTCTCTGGGCGTCCCCTTGCGAGATGTGGGCAGGGCGCGGAACGAGATACCCCGGCACGCGTATGTCTGGGCCAGCTGCAGCGCTGAGCGACAGAGTTTGCAGCGCATCGACGGTGCTGTGCATGGCACGCGTGGCTGACCGCGCAATCTGCGACGGGGCAAGCTGCAGAGGGCAGGGTGCCATTCTGACAAGGATGCAGAGGACCCGAGGGGAGGTATAGTGTGCAGTGTGCACCGTTCACGCAGCGGGCGCAGGAGGGGGCGGAGCTAGTGTGTGGGCCACCGTCGGCTCGGCGGGGGACGGCACGGGGGCTGGTGACGGCTGCTAACGAAGCGTGCTGCTATTTGGAGCGCACGGGGCTCGATAAGGAGTTCATTTGTGTGCGAGAAAAGGCGGCTCGATATGGCGGGCGAGGGGCCCCAGATGCTGGCAGGGCAGCGGCCGCGGTGGGTCTGCGGGCTCGTGCGCGGCGGCGAGTGTGTTGGACAGATGGTTGGTGCAGCAACTTGTGGAGGAGGACGCCGGCGAATTGGCCGGTGAATTGTTGGGCGACGGACAAGGCCCGTGCGCGGCGTGTGAGCCCAACGGCGGGCACCCTCGAACGCGATCGACCAATGGTGGGCCGCGGGTCAGATCGCGGCCCTGCGCCGGGCTGCCGCAATGCAATGGAGGGTGCCTCGGCGATGGCCCGGGCGCACTGGGGTGCTGTGGCGCGCAGGTGGGCGGGCGGGGAAAGCTGGAGAGTTCCGGGCACCGTGCAATGTACTGCCCGTGCATGGATGGGTCACGGTCGCGGCCAGCGCTGCAGCGGCGACGCGTGCCGCCCTCCCCAGCTGCAGCACCGCCTGCGGCCGTGACCAGCGTGATGTCCCCGCGAGCTCGATAAGCAGCCGCAGGTGCACACACTCCTCAAACGGGCCCCAGCCTTCGATCAGACCTCAGATGGCCAGGTTCTGACGGACGAGCACAAACCTTAACACCGGCGCAGGCCAATAGCGCGCCGGACCCCGGAGATCCGCGCGGTGCCAGCGACCGCGCGGCATCTCCCTCGCAGTCCCCGGGGGCCGTCCCCTGCTGCACGCCAGAGAGAGCACCGTCGAGCACGACCTGCTGGTCCGTACGTCCTCTTTCCAGCACCGTCCTCGACGCCCGCCGCCGCCAGTGCCCGCCGCTCGTTCACCCCCGCCCCGCGCCGTCTCGAGAGAACCACAGGGCACCGCTGTCACCCGACCCCGCTGCAGCCACCGTGCCCCGCTCTGCCGTTTGCCCTAGGTTTGCCCGCTCGCCCAGTTAAGCAGGCGCGGCCGCGATCTGGGGAGGGTTCAAAGGTGGCAGCAGACCGTTTACGTACGGTCTCGCCGTCTGGTCTGTGACCGTTACACACCGTAACCTGACAGCCCCGTCACCCGTTCGTTGCGCGTCCAGATCGTCACTCCCACACGCGCGTCTATTCAATAATACTGCCTACCGTAGACGCTTATATCTGGAAGCCTTCCTCGCGCAGAACCGCTGCATCTCCCGCCTACACCATCCACTTTCTCTGCTTCTGCCAATCCTTCCTCCTTCCCGCCACACGCATCCTCCATACTCTCCTCGCCGTCGTACATATGGCGGACCTCTACCCGACCTACGGTCGTCAGTACCAGCGCCAGGACTCGTCGCACTCCCACTACCAGCTCGCCGGCGGGTCGTCAACTAGCCCAGGCATCATGTACCCGCCCCAGCTCCTCACCCAGACCGCCGCCGTCGCAGACGACCAATCCCAGACACAGCAGACGTCCCAGGCGTCCCCCACCCAGCAGCAGCACGAGCACGACTCCGTCTCCCCCGCCTCCCAGACCGCGTCGTCGCCCAAACAGGAGTCGCCCACCGGCCCAAAGTCAGACGGTGTCGCGCCCCAACCCTCCAAGCCCCAGGCAACGTTCCTCACAAAACTTTACGCGTCAGTTGCCCTCGCTTTGCCCGCGTATATGCGCGTCCGCCCGTGTACTGACGTGCGTCTCGCAGCCTCCTCGAGCGACCGGAGAACCATCACATGATCCGCTGGGATCCCGCCGGCGAGCACATCATCGTCGAGCGGCCAGAGCAGCTCGCTTTGCATGTCCTTCCAAGCGTTTACCGACAGTCCCGTTTCGCCAGCTTCTCTCGGCAATTAAACGTAAGCCGCACATTCGCTTCTAGCTCGCCCCCTGCCAAGCACCGCCACCCGCCCGAACTCCTGCTCACGATGTTTGTTCGTCATTTTAGATCTACGGCTTCATGCGCAAAGTCAACCTCCGCAACGTCGATCCTGCCATCGATGACCCTGACGCGAGCACATGGTGTACGTATACTCGTCTGACTGTAATCCGGTGCTTTGTTTGCTCATCCAACCAACCGAAATAGCTCACCCTACGCTCAACCGCCACTCTCCTCCAGAGGTCGTCGCCAACTTCAAGCGGCGCGTCCCCCCGCGTCTCCCCAAGCCCCGCAAGCGCGACAATGTGGACATGCCCGCGATACCGCCGCCACGATCTGCAGTCGGCATGACGCCCCACAGCCTCGGGATTACCAGCGGGCCCGGCTCACCAGGCAGACGCGCTCGTGGGTTCTCTGCCCCCGGGTCGTTTACGCCACTTAGTCAACCCACTGCCGCCGGATGGGGCACGAGCTACCCTAGGGCAGCTCTACCTCCGCTCACAGTCCCTTCTGACCCGCACCCGTCCTCTCTGACCACGCATGGTCACCATAACGGCTTGTATTCACAACACTACCCGTTGACGCCCTCCGACGAGCCGCCACACTCGTCGAGCACAGCTTTTACGCCGTTGTCGTCGTATTCAAGTGGAACATCTGCCGCGAACGGACGCGATATGCTCCTGCCCTCGCCGAGCTCGGCATACTCGCACTCTGACCAATCCAACTGGGGCTTCCCGGCTACCAGTGCTCCGTCGCACACGTCCGGAAGTCTTTCGAGCCTCCTCAACCCAAACCCCGCCGCTGCGGGCGGATACGGCGCACGAGCCCCGGCAAACCTTAACTATTCCTCGTCGTACCCGGCTCTGTCTCGCTCAGCTCATCATGGCAACGCCTCGCCCGACAGTCGCCCTGCGACAGGATACAGCGTGTCGTCCATTTCATCGATATCAACTCCGTATGATGAGCCGGGTTCTCATCCATTCCACGACTATTCCCGCCCGGGTTCCAGCCATCGTCCTTTGACTCCGGCGTCTTCTCGACCGCCTTCTTCCAAGGCGACGACGTACAACCCGAATTCTCTCAGTGTGAGGCGCGACAGACGTCATAGCCATGCGATGTCGCCTTACCCTTCCCCGTACACGGAGCACCCGCCTCAGTCGTCACACTCTGAGCGTCCATCCACATCTCCTCACCCGGGAGACGATCACTCCGGGCATGGCATTCCCAGAGTGCGGAGCATGATTGGCCTCAGCACTGTCACGGATACGTACGGGTTCAACCCAGGTCACGGCGACTTCGCATACGGGGCAGTCGACGATCATCACGGGAGCGCCCACGGCGGGCACCAGGGTTCACACCCTCAGAGCTCCCACGGAATGTACGAACGCAGCGTTCGCCCCAGCACAAGCGCGTCGAGCTTGTCTGGAAGCAGCTCGGCCGCCAACACTCCTGGCGCAGACGGCTTTGGTCAGGGGGGTGCGGATATTAATCGATGTGAGTGAGTCTAGTCCCTTTGGTCTGTGTTTTCGTCTTCACGCTATCGCCCCCACGCGCTCGCCTCGCCGTCCTCGCCCCCTTCTGCCGCTTTGCGATCGTGTTTTTACCACGGCTATTTACCTCGACTTGTGTTTGATTTTCTTTTCTAGAATGCAAAGCTGACAAGCATTCAACCCGTCTAGTCTCGCCCGACTTCGGCTACGTCCAGATGAACGAGCAGCTGCCGCAGTATTCTAAGCATGGGGACCTGTGACGGGTTCTTTTGTGTGTTGCTGTTAATCTGTGTCTCATTGCACGACTCGCATTGTGTCTCTGCCGGCTTGCAAACTCTTTTCTAGACCTCTCGCATCGGACAATTGTATTCTTGCTATCTTGCACTGGCATTTCTGGGCTCGAGGACGACTAGACGGGAAGAATGGATCGAAAGAGGAAGTTGTTGTGGATGATGGGATCTGGGCCTGGTGACAGGTGGTGTGGGCAATACAACAAGACGACGAAGCGAAGTCAACGGACGAATCTCGCGTGATGGGCCACGGCCACGGCCGCGAGTGGGCGAGGATCAGCAGATGAGTGTGCAGAGGCCGACCGAGGACGCGGATGCGGGCGAGGACGAGGGCGGTGTCAGCAGCAGCGAGCGGGGCGCATGCGGGCTATCATGCGAGTGATGCCGTGCACATGGCGGCCGAGCCCTGCGTTGTGGGCCGCTGCTCTTCATCATTGCATATTGGCCCCGTGTGTTGTCCGTGTCCCGATTGGTCTTCCCCTAGCCTTTGTGGCGATGATGCCGTCCTCCCCTATCCCGCTCGCAGCCTCGCCCGCCTCCCACTCGCCATTCATTCGCCATTCATTCATTCTCGCCTCGGAGCGGCCGTCAGCTGCTTCGGCCATCGCACCCCCTCCCCCCACACCGCCCTTCACTCTTCTTCCGCCGTCAGATATCATCATCCCCGTTTCCTTTGCTCCCTTGATCACCTTCACCCGCTCGACCCTTTCGTATCAGAACATCCGTTCCATAATGATTAATAGTACTCCCGCACATCATCGTATACCGTATACGCTCACCTTCGTTCTCATCCCACCCTCGGCACAGCATGCTCCCATCCACATGCGTCTTGTCGCCGCCGCCGTATTTGTAAACCCTAGTAATCCCTAATTGGCCTCGCAGAGCCTTGTCTTCATGTGTCATCCCATTCATTTGCATCCTTTCTCGTCCCCGCCCTCCCGTTTGCTCATGCGTCATGCTAGTGTCTAGAGCCGGCAGTGCAGTAATCCTTACGCTATACCGTACGATACAATAGCATCTTCATATAGCCAATACAAGCGTATCTCTCTTTGCAACGGCCGCCGTTCCCACTAAGCTGGATGATTGACGACGCCGGATGGGGCTCGACAGGGACAGAACACCATCTGTGGCGGACACCGCTGCCATGGCCCACATCATGATAGCAGATGGATTTTTTGCAGGCTGTTCGACGTGGAATCGCGGTGCTGATGCTGTTCGCGAGTCGGCGAGAAAGTTTGAAGGTTGTTCTGGTCTCGGACACCCAGTGGACTGCGATGGCAGTGTCTGGTGTCTGGGCGACATGGCAGCGGGCTGGTGGCAGGCGGCTCGGGCTGCTGACTCTGCGTCGCCGGGGATGAGCACAAGCTTGCGTCGAGGCTGGACAGGTCATGTCAGACGCAATGTCAGCCGGCGCACGGTTCAGACTGAATTGATGCATCGTCTGCTGAGGAAGACAGCCCGCGCGAAGTGCCTGTGACGCAGGCGGCGGAAGGTGGGTCGGGCGGGGTCGGGTTGCGTCTGCGAGTCGTCGCGGACTCTATTTTTTCGCGCTGCGCAGATGGCGATCGGGCCCCTCGATGGCGAAGGCGCCGCCCCCGCGAACGCCCCCGTGCGTCGTCTGCCCGTCCCTGGCGGGCCCAGCTCACCTGCGCCCAAGTATACCCCGTGCACGCGCCCGGTGCCTGTGGCTGGCTGGCGCCGTGGGCTCTCCCCGCCGTCCCCCGCGGCGCACAGGGAGCGCAGCGCGACGCGCGACGGCGTGGCTGGGGGTGTCGGGTCGGGAGATAAGATTGGCTTGTATTGGGGACGGCCGCCACGATCTCGATGGACGCTGTTTGCTTGTGTGGGCGACGCGCGCAGGCCAGAACGCAGGGGCACCACCGTTTGATCCCACTCGCGTGGCCTCGGCGTCTCTCATCCCGCCCGTCTTGGTCTCTCTGCCTCAACGCTGACTGACTTGCCACCGTCCGCGAGTGACTGCTTCCTGTCTGTCCCGCCCAACCCCTGCCTGCCCCGGCCAGTGCACACACAAGACCACCTGCTCACGCTGCCCCCTTCGCGCGTTCTGGACCGTCCCAGGCAGCCCCGCGCCGTCCCGCTCCTTCGTCTTCACCACGAGCCTTACACACGACCCGTCCATTGCATCATACCCGCTGTTTGCCCTTCTGCTTCTAGCCGAACAAGTCACAAGGCATTATATACCCCTCTCTTAGATTGTCATGGCCGATTTCGACTACGAAAAACTCCTCAATCTCTGCAAGTCCAACGGTGCGTAGGCCGATAGCGTGCCTCCGTCCTCCGTCCCGCTGACACGTCCCTGGACGCGCCGTGCTTGCAGATAACGACGTCAGGACAGATGCAGTCACGAAGCTGCAGGCAGGGTTTGAGGCTGGTGTCGAGGTGAGCCCGTCGTCGCGCCCCGTGTAGGGCAGACCAATTCAATGCTTGACAAATACAGATCCCCGGCCCGGATGCGCTGATCTCGGTCCTCAAAGCGTGTCTACGTACGTCCAACCAACACCTCACCACAGCAACGCTCTCTGCGCTTCCTCCTCTTCTCCCCCTGCTCGTCGCCCGCGCTGGCCTCGGCGCGTCCTCGTCAACGAACCCCCTCGCATCGACCTCGTCGTCAGGCGCCAACGTCCTCGACGTGCACACCCTCCGACAATGCCTGACCGCGTTCCTCCCCTCGGGCGGCGTCATAGACCGCCTCGGCGACAGAGCCGACCGTGCGAGAGACAAGGCGCGCGAAACGCTCGTTCTCCTCGGTGGATACGCGTTCCGCAGCAGTCCCGCGTCGGGCTCGACGATTGGAGCCAAGGGACGCGACGGCAAGGGCGTGGAGACGCCGATCCAGATTTTCGAGCGGTTCTTCAAGGAGGGCGCGTTGCAAAGCAAGGTTTGGCGCGTCCGCGAACAGGCGCTTCTCGTCCTGGCGCAGATCCGCCGCTCCCATCATATGTTCCCGCTCCGCCCTTTTCTGCCCCTCCTCGTCGGCCTCCTAGAGGATTCCGACGCCAACGTCCGCGCGCAGGCGCAGTCGTCGATTCCAGAGCTCTTCACCGGCCCCGGCGTCACCGATGCCGCCCGTGCCGATCTGAAAGCCCAAATGACGAAGAAGGGGGTGCGCAAGGGGATTATGGAGTCGATTATGACGCGCCTTTTTGCGGCTGGAGGGTCGAGCACCCCGACGGCGACGAGCGACGCAGGATCTGAGAACGGCGACACTTATGTACCGACTGGTCAGCCGTTGACGAACAAGAAACCCGCGCAGACTCCCGGGAGCAGCATGAAGCGGTCAGTGAGTAATAGTAACGTCGAGAGGGCGTCGCGCCCTGCCAGCCGCGCTGCTGCTGCCTCGCCGACACCGGGGGAAATGCCTTCTAATACGCAGGTCGTGAAACCGGTCTATGTGAGTTATTCCCGCGCGTACCTCGTCACATTCTGATGCCTCGAGACAGGTCGCGTCTAGTCGTGATCTCGAAAACGAGTTCGCGGCCATGCTGAAGCATTTCGAGGTCCGTTGCGCACGCTTGACTCGTGATTTATTTTCTGATGATGCCGGCGTCAGGGCAAAGAGTCGGAGCATAATTGGGCTCCTCGAGAGAAATCTATCATGCGCGTGCGCGGGATGCTCAAGGGCGATGTACATGAGCGATTTCCGGATACACTCTTGCAATGCCTGAAACAAGGATTTTTAGAGGCCTCTATTAAGACAGTAAGTTTTTATCGCGGCCGATCTCAAAACTCTCTGACACTGCCACAGGTCCTGAGCTTGCGCACGACGGTCGCTGCAAATACGTGTTCATTGTATGCAGAGCTCGCGACGAGTTTGGGGACCGCTGCCTTGGACACCGTATGCGAGCCGCTGTACGTGAATCTCCTGCGCATGGCGAGTCTCACGAAGAAAATCATTGCGCAGCAGGCGCAAGCAACAGTGGCCGTTTTCATGCTCCATACCTCACCTCTTGCCCGGCTTATTTTGCCCCTGCTGTGGAACATGGTGCAGGAGAAAAACGTTCAAGTGCGTCAGTACGGCATCGGGCACGTGAAGACCTACCTGGAAGCACACGGTGCCCGCGCGAGGCACGCCATCGAATCTGCGGGGGGTGTCGAGACCCTGGAGAAGTGTATCAAGAAGAGCCTTGCAGACCCCAACCCCGCGGTGCGCGAGACAGGCCGGCAGGCGTTTTGGGGCTTCGAAGCGATCTGGAGGGAGCGAGGACGGATAATTCTGGAGGCGCTTGACGGCACGGCGAGAAAACAACTCGAGAAGGCGTGTCCCGACCCAGAGGTTCTCAGTACTCTGCCTACAGTCGCAGCAACGCCTCAGCCCAAGAAATCCAGCGTTGCGGCCGCTATCGCTGCGAGCCGGGCCAAGGCGAGGGCGATTGCTACGGCGCCTCCTTCGCTCAGGCATCAAGCTACTTCGACTGCGCGAACGACGTCGTCCCCACCGGCCAAGCGGGATGCGTCCACCTCCCTGCCACCGGCGAGGGCGACCTCGCCTGTCAACCGCAACGCGTCGTCCTCGTCGTCGCCGCCGCGGGCGCGAATCGTTTCTGGTGGGACGTTGTCCCGATCAACAAGCTCTGGGTTCGTTCCCAATAGAGAGCAGGTCCGGCAAGCAGTTCCAGCCACACCGCCTTCTCCCAGCCCCGATCCAAGCTACCGCCGCCGACTGTCGTCCCCTCTTGTTGCGTCGCCCAATGGCAACGGGACTCTGAGACGCGCCATGCAGACTGCCCTGCCCGCTTCACCGCCCCGCGGGCCTGGGGTCCTGCAGAGGGTACAGCAACACGGTGGTCCGCCCCGGGAGTCAATTAATATCACTGGGATGCACGCGATGGACGAGGATTCGCTCCTTCTCGCGTCAAATGTGCCCATTCCCGAGGACAGCGACTCTGACATGGAGATTGACCTGTCGGTCAACCTCATCTCCTTCTCAACGCCATATGAGATGTATGCGCCCGAACGAACGGTGCCGCGAGCGAGGTCCGGCGCGTCGTTCTCGCCCCGCTCAAGCAGCTCGCGCCCGCCGTTGTCGAATGCGCTGTCGACCGGGACGAGCTCCCCGCCCGCGGGCGTGCCGCAGCCGATGGTCGAGGACGCGATGCGTGCACGTGCGGAGCAGGCAGAGAGTGCTGCAGAACGTCTGTTGGAACTCGTCGACCCGGAAGAGGAAAGCGGGATGCCGTCTGTGGGGACTGCGTCGCTGCTGCTCCGCAGCAGCAGCAGCAGCCACAGCACGCTGGCCGGCGCACGGGGCGGGCCCGCGCCTGGGTCGCCGCCGGGGCTGGGGCGCGGCAAGGTGGTGCTGCAGCCGCCGCGGACGCCGACGAGCAAGAAGGCGGGGATCATGCAGCGGGCGGCGCTCTTCCAGGACAGCCCGGCGTCCAAGACGCGGGCGAAGACGTCGCTGTTCGACATGATCAACGGACAGACGCACGACAATGTGTGGTGGCGGAAACGGATGGCGTGTAAGTGTCCCGCGGCGGTGGCGGCGTCGGCGTCGGCGTCGGCATCGGCGGGCGGCGGGGGTGCCCCCGTCTGCGCGTAGTGAACCTTTGGCTGACGGGCTGTCCCACAGTGACTAATGAAGAGGCGGCGCTGCGAGCCGGCGAGGCCGCCGATCGGCAGGGAGAGCTGGAAGAGTACATCGCCGCGCTGGAGCAGGGTCCCGCGGACGTCCGCGTGGTGAAGAAGCTGGCCGTATTCTGCAGGGAGCATCCTGTGAACGAACCTATCTCGCCCATCAGCCCGGACTTCTCCGTGCCCTTGAGCCCGTCGCCGCTGTTTGGGAACGGGCGCGCGCGGTCGGAGCTGTGGAACCGCGACAAGGCTTTCGAACGGCTCTTCAGCGCCCTGCTCGAGTATTTGGACCCTGCACGGGTACGTGATGGTTACTCACATCTTATGCCCGCCCCCGCTCAATGCTCATTTGTCCTTCTCGCCCTCCTCTGCTGTGCTTGATCGTCGTCCCAGAATGCGGCCGAGCTCGAGTACGGTTTGATTGTCCTGTGGGAAATGCTCGAACATCAGGCCCCGTTGTTGGAGGGCAGGGAGGCAGATGTTTTCTCGGTGCTGCTCCGCGTGCGCTACAGCGGGCACTCCTCCGTGCGTGGCCCTGCTGTGTTTTGTGTGTTCGCCGCCGTGTTGACGCGCCCCTGCAGGTTCTGCAGGCGACGACAAACTTTAGGGACGCGCTGACGTCGCGCGTCGAGCCGGTGTACGGGCTGACGACGATGCACGCCAGCCTGCGCACGTTCCGGGAGTTATCAGCCCCTGCCGTGACAGATGCAGACATCAAGAACGGCACGTATGCATTTGGTCTGATTGCGCTGGGCAAGTTCCTCCTGCGGCTCCCGGCGGAGGTTCTGGAAGACGAGCTGCCCCGTTTGAGGATCACTCTCACGACCGTACGTCCTGCCGCACGTGCCGCCCATTCACTCTCCTTGACCCATTCTTTCTCCCTGCCCCCAGGCTCTCACCGACACCTCTTCCGACTCTTCTCTCGTCGTGCGCGAAGCAGCTGCCGCTTCCATCATCGCGGCCCAGCTCATCCTTCGCGACGAAGCACACCTCTTCGTCCTCCTAGACGGCCTTCCAGAGGACAAGAAGAACCTCCTCGCATATCTCTTCGACAAACACAACTGCCGCGGCTCAGCCACTTTCGCAGACCCTGCACACTCTGGCATGGAAAAGCTCGAGCGCGAGATGCGCCGTCTCGACGGCCGCACAAGCATTGCGCCACCGACGCGTTCACCCGCCGCATCCCCATCCGTGGCTACCTCGTCATAGCGTTAGATTTCTTTGTTTTCGTCTCGTTCTCCCTTCGCGAACTCTGGGTGGCGCCTGCGCGTCAGCCCCCCCGCTCTGTGTGACTCTACAACTTTGTTCGTCCCTTCTGATGATATCCCGCATCTCGTGCTGTTCGTTCGCTGCTGTCCGTCTGTTTCCTGCCGTTTCCTACCCGCCCGCCCGCGTCTGTCCGCCCATCTGTGGTCAGTCTCGCCCCCCAGCTCATCAATCACCCATCTCGTATCTTTCGTTGTAATATGCAAACCACGCCCGGGACCTGCGCACGGAGGTCGCCCCGTCTGCACGTAACCAGCTGGCATCGGAACCGCTGTCCCGTGTCGCTTTGCACACACCGACGCGATAGTGTTATTACTGCCGGCCCCATGCTGCGCATGTGCCTCCCGCCTGCCTTATACCCCCTCCCGCGTCGCACATGTGCGGCCCGGGGGGCTCAATGCATGGCACTTTCCACCCCCGTTGACGTGGCCCGCACAGAAAGTTCAATAAAGCGCAATGCGGGGGCACACCACCCTCTCAAACGCCTCCCCACTCACCCCGGGAGCCGCGCGATCGCGTCATTTGCAAAGAATAACAACAGCGTTTTGTGTGAGTATTCAATCAATGAAGGCGCGGAGAAGATAGAGGATGATTGACGGTGCGTGCATGGGCTGGCGGAGAACGACGCGTCCCCTCCGCGGAAGTTTGTCGCGAGACGGACGTGTGTGTGTGCCACGCTGCCAGTCTGAGACTGGCCGCAACCTCAAATCTTCATCGATGCAGGGTGCAGCGCGCCGGAATGCAGCGGCGCGTCTGCCTGGCGAGGGCATTATCACGTAAAGCGGGCCAGGGAGCGGTCTAGGTTCGGCCGTCGACAGAACGTTCCGCCCCACCAACATGTCTCTGTTCGCGGAGTTGCCTTTGCGCCCGCTGCACACTCGCACGGGTCGCATGAACGTTAATAACGAGAATTTCTGACCGGGCACTGGGCGGGAGGCGACGCTCTGGACGCCAGCCACGTGAGGGCTCTCTCTCAGCGGAATAGGAGAATGATGTCTAGTTTGCAAAGCAGATCAGGTGGCGTATGTATGGTAGATGCACCTGCCGCGACGCTAGCCGGGCGCGTGAGGCAAAGCGCGGGCGTGACCAGGTTCTGGCGGCTCTATTAAGCACTGCATGATACACCGTGAGATGGGGTCGAAGATAGCGGGGGACGCGCGCGACTCACAGGGTACATAGCATAATTACATTGGCACGGTGCGGCGGGCGCAGGGCACATCATGCGTCCCCACGAAGACGATCGACCGAGGAGGCTGGCGTGAAGAAGCCCCGCTGCGCTGCGATGTGCCCCGGCGCTGCCCTTGGCCATCTCGGGCGCACGGACATGTCGTCCTCGCTGTCCGGCACCGCCCGTGTCGGTTTGAACTGTACGACATCGCGCCAGACGTCCCGGGTCAGTCGTGTGCGCCGGCCGGTCGAACGGAGGTACACATCCTGGTGGCCCCAAATCCGCCTGCCCAACCTCTCCTTCACGCGCTGCGTGTTCCGTCCAAGGATGTCCACGGCCCGCTGCTCCAGCTGCTCTATCTGCGTCTGGTCCCGCCGCAGGATCGCGAGATGCGCGTCGACATCGAATAATTTTATGCGAGCCACTGCGGGTGTTCTTTCTGCCTCTGGGATAGGCTCGAAGGGAATCTGCTTGATTGGGCCAGACGAGGATCGTCGTGTTACGTTTTGTGACGAGTCTAACGAGCTTGAGGTAGTTGCAACAGCGTCCGAAGGGGTTTCGGAGACGTCGTCCGAATTCGCGGCGGCTTCCAGAGCTTCTTGTTCTCTCCACTTTTTCTGAATCTCCGTGTAGAAGGCAATGTCGAATCGCTTTCTCCGCAGTGCTCGCCTGATCTTGCGAAGAACGAAACGAAGCAGCTCCATGTTTTTGTCGCGGTTCGCTTCACCGAGTATTGGTAGAAACATGTAGTGGGTGATACCGAGATGCGGGGACTGGATCTCTCCTTTCCGCTTCAACAGACATTCGCCTCGTAACCGACGGTCGACTAAACGGTCTGTCTCCATTGCGTGAATGAGGTAGTGCCGTGCTAATGAAGGGCGGCCCGCGCGCGAGAGCCACTTGATGAGGATCTGGAAACTCGTCGTGTTCGGCTCTGCGTATGGTGGAGTATACGGTGCGACGGCGGGGTTATTGATCCCAAAGTCCTCATCCTCATCGTCTGCGTACGCTGACTCGGGATTCGCGACGGCCTGTGGAGGCAGTGGCGTCGTCAACACCTCAAATGCCTGGATCAATTTGGAGATGTTTCCTGTTCGTCCGAGGAAGTCGAGAGTGCTATTGAGTGCGGAGGTGGAGAAGGGCTGTTGTATTGGTGGGTTCGCGAGGTCAGAACCAGCAGAAGACGCATCGGCGGGCAATTTGTCCCAAAACTCCAGTGGCGGTCGATCGGGGTACGCCAGGTCGATACCGTACGCGACCCGCAACAGCTTCTGGAACCCCTCCAAGTCCATCGTCTCCTTCAGAATCCGGAGCGAAAGGTCGACGTTGAATTGCGTGACGGGTATCCGGTTCTTCCACATGTCGTCCGTGAGCTTGAGACACGTCCTCGTCATCGTGTCCAGCAATTTTCCCTTGTCTGCGTGCCAGTACGGTAGCGTTAGACGGTGGGCCAGGGCCAGGAGACACAGCCCATACGTCTTGTGCGTCTTCGGGAGCTGGTAGCGTGTCATCTCCTGCATGACCTGCAACGCGCCGACATGGTGCCCGACCGCGGCGAACTGCTCGAGCACAGCCTCGTAGTCCTCCGCCGTAGGTGCATAACCCGCCTCGCGCATGTTACGGATGATAGCCTGGAAGCGGACCTCGTGAATATGCGGCGTGCGTGGACGTCTCTTCGCCTCTATACGACGGTACAGGTCGGCCCTGGCAGCAGCTGGTGGCAGCGTGCACTTGCGCAGGACACGCTGGTGCAGCTCGAGGGGCAGCTGGCCCGGGTCCACCACGGTGAGCATGTCGATGTAGCACCCCCACACCCGCGCCGGATTCGCCCGCTCCTGCGCGACGGCATGCTCCAAATCCTCGAGTTTCCGCCTCTTCAGCTTCTCCCAGGGACTCGCGCTCGTCGTCGGGGCTTCCGGCAGCGCTACGGGTGCGTCGAGGGCGGCGACGAAGTGCGGACTTGAGGTCGTGTGGAATGTGCGCGGGACATGGGGTGCGGGAGGTCGAGGGAGCTTTGCTAGCCTGAGTTTCCGCACGAGGCTGCGCGACATAGAAGAGGGCTTGAGGACGAGCCGGCGTGCTCTAGCAGCTACGAGTTCATGCACAAGCTCTCAGCGCCGCATTCCGACCAAAATTGCTCACGTGCCGCTTCCTTTCTATATCGGGTAATACGTCGGGCGGCGGGATGATAGACGCCCTTCTAGCAGATCTTTCGAGCTTGCTTTATGGTTTCTCTTTTCGATGGGTTCAGAGCAGAACATGGCTCGGCGGCGAAGCTATTTTGATTTTGCCCGTAATTATTACAGCAAACCGCCTCAGCGCGCGGTATTATTTGCGACGGAGCGTGGGATGTCACCAGTGAAAGCTTTATGTGTTTAATCTCGTTGAGCAGCTTCTGCATCAGGGGCCCCGTCTGCGGGCGAACGCACACATCCTTGGGGAGACGAAAAATCGGAACCAAATGACTTTCAAGGATAGCAAGCTGCGCATAGATTATGTAAAAGAAAATCCATCCTCCGCAGCACAGCACGATTTTACATCCTCAACGTGCGGATATCTGTATACAGCAATATCCGCAGCATACAACCACGGTCTAGAATACGGTAGAGCAACGGATTAGAAGCTGAAGATCGAACGGGTATGGTAGGGACTGTGGTGGTTGTCTAGCGCAGTAGAAGCAGCGACGAAGCATAGCAGGGTAGTCAAGACGAGGGGGGGTATCGGGGTTAACTTAAAATTTGAGGGACTTCACTAGCTCTAGGTGGTGCCGCTCGTACGCTTTGGCGGTGCTGAAACAGGCGGGGTTAGTGGATGCAGGTGTGAGACAGGAGATGTCTCACCTGAGGAGGGCAGCGGAAAGTCCAGTGAGGGTCTGGATCGGGCTCTTTGCTCGTTTGAGCCCGAACACGTTATACGCTAAACGAATACTCAATATCGCGTCATTGTCCGATGTTTAGCAGGGTACTCACAAACGAAGATAAGATCCATGAGCAGCTTCACGCGCGTGACCATAATCCAATAGTCCTGTCGCTGGAGTCGTTGGAGCTCTTTCTCGTCAATTTTCGATGCTGTAGGGTTTGACTTGGCAGTAGCACCAGTCATTGAGTCGGAGTACAATCGCGATTCGACTGTACGTATCCCTTTTATTGAGTTTGCGCCACGCCAGACGCGACGTGTGGCGTACCTTGATGTTGCTGTTCCAGAATCACGCTGCGCTCGACGCCGTTCTCGACAATATTCACAAGCGTCGAGCAGAACCAACACCAGTCTGCGTAGTATCCCGCACGCTCGCCCGCGCGCTTTCCGATGAGCCCCAGACGCGAGAACGTCGCGATATCGTCTGAGAACCCGTTGACGAGCTCGAGCAGCGTCGGTGGCGACGCGTGCAGGAATGTGTACAGCAGTGGCTTCTTCTGCGGCACCTTCTTGGACGCGCCCGGGAAGCCGTCGTCGTCCGTCCGGTGCTGCGCCAGAATGGACGTGAGCGGTTCGAGCCAGTTGAACAGGATGAGGCATTTCCTACAAAGCAAGGGTAAGCGCGTGTGTCCTAGGCTGTGTAGACGGTGCAGCGAGCAAGGCGCACCTCGTCAGCGAGAAGCCAGCGATCCCCGACTCGAGCCGTTTCAACATCTCTGCCTCCCACGGCTTCCGCTTTCCATTCCGGAACAGCGGTGAACTGGCGATGGAATTATGGAAGAAGAGATACAAGCGCATGCAATATTGCATTATTTTCTACGCGCACGGCGGTCGTGAGCACCTTAATTCGGGAGCGAGACGCGTGTGCTGACGTACGAAGGCTTTGTCCCGTCCATAACTTGTCTTCAACATCTCGTGCCACACGAGCTCCGGTCTTACCTTACGCTTCGCGGCTTGCTGCTCCTTGTCGTCCTCGTCGTCCGACATGAGCTCCCCTTGCTGCTCAATAAGCTCCTCCTGCGGTGTGTAAATGTCGCCGCCGTACAGCTGGCCGTTCCCGCGCGACATAATGGACGTCCTCGGCGTGCGAGGCGGGTGAGATGAGAGCGGGTTCATCTGGAACGTACTCCCGGACGCTCCCTCGAACGAGTTGAAGTACCCGCTGTCCTCGACGGACGGCGCAGACGTCGAGGCAACGGCAGAGGTGTGGTCATGGGCGGCGTGCGGAAAGGAGATGGAAGACATGGCCGACGCAAAAGAGGGCAGTAAGTTCGGACAGAACGGAGACGCGAAACCCAAAGCGCAGGGAAACACGCGCGCTGATTCCACGTGAGCACACTGTCCATTTTCGGACAGCGCGGGCGCGGCGGCCCGCGCACCTTCCCACGTAGAATCACCCTTGAAGCGCCCGAGGCCCTAGGCCAGCAATGGGTCGGTGGGTGCTTGACAATGTCGACCATGATGACCCCCATGTCGCCCTCGGGCCTCCGCTCGCCATCGTCTGCGCGCTCAGCTGCGCCCTCGCCGCGGCCCACGTTTGACTGTGAACTGCTGAAAGCCTACATGAAGAAGCTGCTGCAAACCAATCTTCACAGCACGGTCTGGCCACCAGCTAGGGAACGGGATAAGGTCAAGTCGTGGATGAAGGAGATCGGCGAACGGGTGAAGGAACGAATGCTAGGTATGTGCGCATACACTAGCTCCTACTTGCGCGTAGCTGACGCGTCGTTTCAGAGATACAACCCCGTGGATTGTGAGGCACTTTACCCCCAGACTACCGGGCACGAGACTGATTTACTATGAAGCAAGTACATCGTATTGACACAAATCAACGAGAATTTGGGGCAGGGGGGAAGGTGAGTACAGCCTCTGACTGCGTTATGAGTGTCTATTGACCCTAGCGACCCGTATTAGAGCAGACATGGTGTCACACTGGGAGGATTCAGACGCGGTCGCACAGGAGATGTTTGCAAACGTACGTCAATCACAACTCTGTCATGCCCATTCGCGTGCTAAACCCGACCCTACAGGAGTCTATAATATGTGTCTGTATTGCCTTTGCTGTACGGACGTTCTGACTATGCGGCCCCCACCTAACACGTCCGCGTTCATCTTCAACTACTACGATACCCATTTCAGCACAATGGAAAGGAGATACCCCACAATTGTATTGACCCACGGGCTCGAAAAAAAAATCGAAGCTTCCATAATCGAGAAGGGGTCGGATCGTCCGAGGACGAGGCGTCGCGTTGTCAACAGACTCTGCGCCGTATTACTGGTGGGCGAAAGAGGAACGAGGTTCCGTGGCGCGTGTGCGACGTTCCACGCGTGCACGAAATGCACATGTCGGTTCGCCCCTTGGCCTCTGCGATTTGGCAAGGTGTTCTCTCGACCCTCGGTCTCGGCCGTGGTAACGGCAAATGCCGCTGCTGACAATGAATAGCTCGCGATTCCGAATTGCTCTCGGTTCAACACGGCTCAGACGTATACGTCTACCACGGTGGACAACCATGACCACCGAGACCAACCAGCCTACGCCGCAGCCATCCGTGCAGGAGCGAGTCCGGGCGTTCATAGCGGAAGCTGGCACAGAGGGGTGGGACCATGCATGGTACATTTCGATCAATCCTTGACCGAACAACTTGCTTAGCATCCGTGTAGGAAAGAGAAAGTCACCCCGTGGGATGCGGGCGTAGTTCAGCCCCCACTGCGCGATATCCTCAGCTCTGGTCAGCTTCCGCTGCCTAGTTCTGGACGTGCATTCGTCCCTGGATGTGGCAAAGTAACATTTGACATCGTTCCTGGTCCTGTGTATGCCTAACGTCAACTTGCGCGCTCTAGGGATACGATGCGATCTATATCGCATCGACTACCGGCTTCGAGACTCTGGCAGTCGACATCTCTCCAACGGCAGTTGACGCTGCGAACCAGTGAGCTACCCCAGAAGCTCTGTGGCGCCGCAGCATTGACACTCGCGTCCGTACAGACTTCTTGCCAGCTCGCAAGTCCCAGAGTCTGTCAAAGTCTCCTTCAAGACCGGTGACTTCTTCGCGCTGCGTGCATCTGATATTGAGCCGTTTGACCTGATCTACGACTACACGTGTGTGCTCCATCGCCGTGACTCGCCAGGATTTTGCTCATTGAGGCACTAGATTCTTCGTCGCCATCCCACCGAGTCGGCGCCAGGATTGGGGGCATGTCATGTCGCGCATCGTCAAGCCAGGAGGGTACCTCATCACGCTCATTTTCCCGCTTGACCCGCCACAAGACTACGGTCCACCATTTTTTGTGCGGCCTGAACACTACGTCGAGGTCCTTGGAGATGGTTGGGAGAAGGTGGTGGACAAAGTCCCCGAGGCTAGTTTGCCGACTCATGTCGATAGGGAGAGATTAGTAGTTTGGAAGAAATTGTAATGTAGCGAGTCAGCAACGAATGCAAAGGCCTTGTTTTTCTGTATCAAAACACTTCTGCTACGAGTTGTGGAACCTGTTGTACAATCAAAATAAATCACGAGCAAAAAGAGCAATAAATATTGAGACCCGTAGGTCTACCACTCCGGGAAAGCGTGTCATCCTTGTGCAGGGGCCATGCTAATCTTCTCTGTATCGTTCCAATTTTTTCGTATGTCACCCCGAAGGGGACATTCATCGGTGTGTGGACACGGATGCCCCCGATCGACTGCGGCATTTTGTCCAACCCACGGGTGGGGCGTCTAAAACACGCCCGCCACAATCTAGCCGCTTTACATGGCCGTATTGCCATTCGCTGAGTTGAGCCCGACGGATATGAAGTCGGTGTCTTATCTGCTCAAAGAGGGACTAAATACCTTAGCTGGATTGTACGTATACGTTCGTCACTCAAACAGGTCTAGAACGAAGGCGCAGTACTACGGGGCAGACCCCATGGTCTCGGGTCAGAAAATTTACGGAGTAACTAGCATGCATTCCGACATGTCTGCGCACTGCTCGAGATGGCAAGTGGCAGCAAACTCGGAATGCGGTGTCAAAGGGAGACAGAGGGCGCCGCCACAATCTGATCAGGGGTGCGCGTGGGCACGTGCGTCTCTCATTTCACGCGCTTTCGTCCCGCCAGAACATGTCGCTTTCGCAGCTCGCCCGCGCGTCGAGCCGCTCCGTGGCGCGCTCGCAATGGCAGACGACGCCGACACGACGAACATACAGCACTGAAAAGGCGGCGGCGAGCAAGCCGGCGTCGCCGCACGCGCAGTGGTACAGCGACATGCTGCCTGGGATGATCCCGGTCGCTTTGCTGGGCTCCGCGGTGTACATCGTGCGTGTGTCCAAGCCAACGTTGCGTATTTACACGGTGCTAAACCCCGCACGCACCCACAGGGCCTGCGTCTGTACCAGGCGAACCTTGCGCACGAGCGATACCTGGACGAGACCCGTGCGCGCGTGGAGGAGCTGGAGAGGGAGCTGGAAGGGTTGCTAAAGCAGCAGGCCGCGGGGGTCGCCGTCGCCTCTGGGCCCGAGGGCGTCGAAAGCGACGGGAAGGGGCGGCGGGGCTGGCTGTGGTGAGGGGAAGCGGAGAAGGGCCGGGTGGGCTGGATGGTCCGGGTCAGGCGTGCGGAAACGCGGGATTCGGGGAATATCAGAGTTGCTCGCGGCGGAGGGGCACTGGCATATGGGCCGCTGCTATCGCTGATGAGCACTTTGCGAAAGTGGACACGCATGACGTTGGGTGTCGCTCAAGCACTTTGCAACTCGCTGCACCGCCTGCCCGGTCATGGGGACCCGGACGTCTGCGATAACGGGCCACGACACGGGGGATATGTTATTTAATTGTCCGAAATTTTACGCTGCTCTCTTTCTTTGTTTCTCGCAGGCCGCAGCGGGGGCGGTGGCGGGTGGGCCGCACGGGGGAATTTTGCGGGGGGTTGAAATGAGGGTGCGGAGAGTGGATTGTGGCGAGTGCGGCCGCGCGCCTCAGGGACCGGAAGCGAGGCCCTGAGCGTGGGAAGGCGCCCCGGTAGCAGGCCATCTTAAAGGTATTGATGGACGCTGGGTGCTGCACTCCTTGCTCTGCCCTTTCGCCTTCTCGGAGTCCTTCCACTCCTTGCTGTTTTCTTCTGGCCGCTGCCCCTTCGCACTTGTTTTCTCTGCGCGCACTCCCAGAACCCCTTGGCTGGATCCCAATGGACGCACACTACAGCACACCCAGGCTTGGACAGCCCAACACCCCCGCGACCGCACCCGCAACCGACTCGCGACCCCCCCCCCCCCCCCCCCCC